>CM019182.2:25991701-26071788 GCA_009739505.2 Apolygus lucorum | reverse complement strand
CTTTTGTGTAATGATTTGCTGCTTCCTATTCAACTATATTCGAGGCGGATTTGTTTAACTTCGATTATTACAGCTTCATCACTCATTCACGTTTTCCCGGGACGTGCAACATCCGCATTTTTTTGTTCCCGACTCATAAATTACCCTTCAGGAAACCGATGCGATTTGTTATTGCTTATAGCTTGAAAAAAAGTCCAACCGCGAGATTTCTAAATTGGAAGAAGTAAACAAAACGATCCACGTGGGAAGGCAGTAAATATAGCTGTAGTGTCTGTAGGGGGGATGCAGTGGAGAGACGTGCCTGCGGGGTTCGCCACGTTATCTCTCCTACTACCGTTCTTTCGCTTTCTTTCGCCCTTCCGGGGTTGGAGGGAAGGTTTTTCGCTATGATAGCGCGCGAGCCCCACTCAATGAATTGTGGCTTTACAGCCCGCATGGCAATTCCCTCCTTTCCGAGCGCCTCATTTTTACCGTCTTAGCAGTTTTCTCCTTCTCCCCGAGGAAAATCCCTCCGAACGTGAATCTTGCCAGGCAACTCCCGAGATTTTTCCTTCGTCTTACGAGTCGTAAAAGATCTTTCAGAAATCCGAGTTGAGCTTTAGTGCTCCATTTCACTCGTTTCGAGCGTTACAATCGCAGTCGAGCCTCATCATCATTTCGGAGAAACGTGTAAAAGAGAAAATTCCCATTTCTGCAACATTTGTGCGAATTTATCAAACAAATATTTCGACCATTTTTGAACTACTTACGATCAATGTTTTTTTAAACAGACCACTCCGCTCAATAATTTTATTTTTCGTTTTTTGGTTAATTATTCTTAACTAGCTTTTGGACTCGAGAAATAAAAAAAATTTTAACCCCCCTCAAAATTTGATGTTTTACGTTTCAAGGTACGTAGAATCCGAAAATCCAATAAAAAATTTTCCGTCCGTCCGCCGAACGCGGCACTTTTCTTAGCATCACTGGACCGATTTGGTACAAATTTGGTATATGGGCTCCATTTGGGGTCTAGTTGTGCCGCGAAGCTTTTGGTTGATGTCAGTCACTTCTAAGGGGTGAAAATTGAGGGTTGAAATTTTCAGGAGTGCCCTAGCTCGAAAACTTTCTAAATAAACGTATCGTTTTTATACCAATTTTAAATAGTATTGAATTTTAAAAAATTTTTGAGACCACCCGGAGCTTTGCAGGGCAAGCCGTTCGCTCCCTACGAGTACTTAAGGGTTTTCCTTCGATAAAACAGAATCACGAGTGTGAATCACAAAAGAGGTCTACTCTCCGTTCAAATTTTATCTTACTGAAAATTTTTTTAATATTATTAAAACTGCCTTCAACTCATTTCAACTAAAACCTTTACAAAATACTAGTAACCTAAGAAAATTTCTTCGTCAGCCGCCTATTTGGATCCGAAGGATGCTTTTAGAGAATTTCTCTAAACGAAACCATCTACCTACTCTAAGATATCTCGTGACATGGATATGTCTAGGCATATCCACAGTTGTATAACGGTATATAATTTCCCGTTGCTCTTAATCGATATTTTCCTGCAACAAAATTTTCATGGCCCACAGCCGTGTCTATTAAAGACATTAAATGTAGCAAAAAAGTATTATCGTCAACGGCTCAATTCAAAAATTTTTGACGCAACAATCATAGCTTGACTACTATTGACCTTTTGACAGCACTTTTTTGTACCAGGACATTTGTCCAAACATTGGAGAAAGTAGAAACCAGTTTACCTCCAACTAAAGGGATTTGTTTTTATCTATTTTATTGCTGTTGTTACAGTTTCCGTTCTAGCACAGTCAGGAGTAATAGCGTGCTAGTTCGACGTTGGTATCGATAACTGCGTGGTGATCAATCCGAAAGCCATTTCAACTAGTGAAGATACCATCACAGTTCAGATCGGCCGACTCCCTGCCGAATTGAAGGTTAAAGGGATTTCCGTTCTCGAAACTGGGGCAGGTGGGAAATGAGAGACGAAAGGAAAAACGCCTTTTCCGGGCGTTTAAAGCCGGAAGCTTATCAGCCCCAGAATGGGGAGCACACACTCGAAAATTGGAGAGAGAGCCGTTTTTAACTCACAGAGGGAGTGAGAACGAAGAGATATAGAGCTGGAAATAAGGGAGTAGGCGTGTGTAAGAGAGAAAGAGATAACCAAGGGGTGGAGGGTCACTAAATCATTTGAATGGAGAACAGTCCCCGGTCGGTGCAATAAAGAGATATAACCGGGTCACAAGCTATATTGGAGATTTGGCGGGAGTGATATTCAAGCTACTAGACACTAAATCCCTGGAAATAGCCGTACATTCAAAACGTTGTTAGTGCTTGGAGAGGTTTACGTGGCTTTGGGAACCGCTGTTCTGAACAGATAATGATTCCTCTTGTCGGAGGTCAGCGGTCATAATTTTCCCGTTACGCCGTATTATTTAGTATTTACTACCTACCCATTATTATTGCATCTCAATTTAAAGTCTGAAAATTATTTATTTAATCAAAGGTAGGAAAGCTTTGTACCATTGTAATAGATATGTCATCAAATTTGAGTCCTCCAAAATAGTTTGCTCAACCATTTCGTTCTCGTGGTAGTCCATGCTCAATCCCTCGTCCTGGACAGAAGAGTAATTTTTAGGAAATTCAGATAATTCCCCTAAGATATCTAATAACATGTTTTATGTTAGGGATTTCCCGTCCAATTGTATAGGACCGATTCTATAATGTCTATGTTGTTAGGAAGCTACATTGCACCCTGCACCCTCCATACAGAAGATAAAAAACTTTGTACTCGAGCAGCACGTAAAAATTGATCAATATTTTAATCAAATTTGCATTCGATAGTCTTGAGTAATTTTTTTTTTTTTAATAGTAATTTGCCCACCTAAAAGGACTCTGTTCGAGGCAAACCCGATTTTGATCGATTTCAATACGCCCATAAACCAAAAGGAGATAAGACCCAGTTTAAAGTCTTGGGACGACGATTTTTTTCCCGGTCAAAACTATTATGAATTTTGATTAAATTTCAGGAAATTTGCGGGGTTTTCATTGATCCCAAATTGCTCAAATTTTGGTGGTTTTAGTCGAATTTTGAAGAAATTAAAGCTAATCGGTTTAGGCTCTACAGGGTGTAGAAGGTACTGTGGTCAGTACTTAAGGGGATGATTTTACTACTAATTTGCTACAAGAATGTAGTATAAAATAATATTATTTTACTTAACATAAAATCTGCCTTCCTTAACATTCAAGATTTTTTTCTTGATGCCGACCTTGTATCATTAAAAAGACCGTAACTACCATGATACAAAAATTAAGCGAGTTTAAATCTGAGGAACCGTTGGAAAAAGTGTTGAATTTCCTTCCTCCCTGTTGTCAAACCAAGTTTTTTTGCATGCTCTTATTCAATCATTCTTGCACCAACTCTGTGTTCTTTGTGGAGTCTTTATACTGCCCACCCATAGGTGAGACATTTATGTGTGTTTAAAACATTTGCTTCCAACAGTATCGTATTGTTGTACGTTACGTAGGATATCCTGATTCGTACCTGAGTACGATGATTGTTTTGACATCATGTCCAGAGGTCGAGATATCCGCAGTTCTGAATGGATATGTTGGATTTTATCTATCTTCTCGTTTCTTCATCTGTTTGGTAGCAACGGTTGTAGTATCCGATGAATGAGCGTATTTTAACGTGAGGTCCACGACCCCCGGTTATCGCCAAGGCCATGCACTTCCTCTGCCTTTTTGGCTCGATCTCTGACGTTTCGTTATCAGCGGTTCGAGCATCCGGAGGAAAAGAACTGCAACTGACAGGATCTCCCGCACTCCACGCAGTTCATTTATTGTCTGCGCAATTCCTCGGAAACGCATTCCCGTTGTTGACAGAAACGTAGGTAGTACATATTATGAGATTTTCAGATATTTCAAAAACACAAATAATTGAGCCAAATAAACCCAAATGAATTCCAAGGGATCTATTATCACCTATTTCACGAAAAACGTCTCTCAAGTGGTTCAAACTCTTCCAAAAAACACATTTTTGGGCCCCTCTTTTGAGAGTGGTCCAAAAATTCTGATGATGTACGTCACTTCTAAGGGTTGAAAAATGAATTTAGAAATTTTGAAAACGCCCTAACTCAAAACATTTGGATGTAAAGGTATTGTTTTCCATAAATTTAAGATCGTATAGAATTTTTAGAATTTTTTGAGACCACGCGGAGACCATCTACACGCCAACCCTCACAATCCCTGAAAATTTCATCGAAATCAGATGAGAAATGTAGAAGTTATGGCTGTGGCAAGAATTTCATGACAGACACACAGATAGACAGACACGGAAACAAAATTGTTCAGGAAGGTCTGAAACGTAAAACGCGAGTGGAAATTTTGATTTTGGAGAACTTTTTTTTCAACCTTGGAAAGTGAAAACAAAGCTTCCGCTACCTTGGTAGACTCGAAAGCAATATTTGAACAATTTAAATTTGAGTCTAGTAAAAAATAGGTTAAAAAAATGTTGGTAGGTAAAAAAAATTTTAAAAAATGCTGCAAATCATTGCCCAAAGGTTTATTATTTTCTGTATAGATCCCCGCCCCCTACCAACCGTAGATACGTACTACCTACTAGGGCATTTTTTGAAAATTTCAAACCCAACCACCAACCAAATGGAAATGAAGGGTTGAAATGTTCAAAAATGCCCTAGTAGGTAGTAGGCACCTACGGTTGGTAGGGAGGGATCTATACAGAAAATAATAAATCTTCGTTTTTTTGATTCGTAAAATGATTTGTTTTTTTTTACCTACCAACATTTTTTTACCTATTTTTTACCTACCAACCATTGGTAGGTACTACCTACCACACCATACTGCCTTCACACCTTCACAATCAAGTTTATTAGAAAGAACTAAACGCTTCACACTCGATTCGGAAAATAGACAGCTTCATATAGAAATTTGATAACTGGTTGCTCAGAAAGCAAAACTGAATACAAATCGATGAAATGAACAGCGATCGCATTAAATGCGATATGCATTAAAATTTCATATTATGAAATAACGTTCAGACCCGGGCATGGCCTTATTGGGTAGAAAGCTGCTTGGTATTTCGGTCATCACCAGAGACCTTCAAATGCCACATTGCCACGGCGCCACACTAAAATGCCACATTCACCCCATTTTTCGGTAAAATGCCATATTTCGTTGATTTCTTTGAAAATGCCACATTTTGTGCCACATTCTGCCTTGTTTTACTAATATGACGGATGGATGTTTGCTAAAACCAGGAAAGATTAACTTATCATCACAGGTCAACGTGGGTCTTCGGGTGTTGTTAGGGTCTCATGTCCGTTCCTACCCAGGAGCCATTGGATTAAGGATTAACGCCAAGGTACAGGCCGTTCTGGACAGGAATTGCGGCTGGGAAGAAATGAAAAGTATAGCCGCGAATCTCGAAGGGAAGGAATCTTCTCTCAGGGAAGAGTGGGACGCTGAAGAAGTCCTTGCAATGAAGTACGCGCCCGCGACTTCTGCCGATGTAGAGAGATCATTCTCTAAATTGAAATATATCCTGAGCGACCGTCGTCTCAATTCATCCATGGATAACATAGCCACCCACTTAAAATTGTTTTATAATTGAATTTAAAATGTTGTAAATACATGTAAATTTGTTGGAAATACATGTAAATAGTTGATATACATAATACAGTAGTTGATATGCTTTCAAGTTTCATGATTTAATGGTTTAACATCCCTTTTATGGTGGAGAGGGGGTGGAAAGTTGAAAAAAATAAATACCACATCAGCTGAAATAAATGCCACATTCGGCCACAATAAGTGCCACATTGCCACATTTTATAGTGCCACATTTTATAAAAATAAGTGCCACATTTTGAAGGTCTCTGGTCATCACTCTTTAATAAATATTAATGTACTTAAATGCTCCTTCAACTTTGCTACGAAGGTTTATGAAACATGATACTTTTTTCTTCGTCAGAATCGTAAAATCTCTAAATCTTAAAGAAAATCTCTAACAAAAATTGTTGTTGCCCTAAATCATAAAGGTCGACCTTCCAATCTTATTGGACTACCGAATTACCAATTCTATGAGCAACAATCGACTAGAATAAGTAAAAACAAACCTTTTCAGGTAGGTTTATTTATTCATTTATTTTTTGAATGAATGTAGCCCCTTAAATCGTAGATTCCACCAAAAAATCATTGTTGATTCAACTGTTAAAACTCGGCCTACGGTAGAATGATCAAGAAATAAAAACATAAACACCACAAAACAAGGTACTACTAGGTAGTTTAAATTCTATTTTATAGAAGGCATAGGTAGTCGTATCAAGTCACTATTTATATACCTGCTGGTTAGTTTATTTTAGTCTTACAATCCGACATTTTGTATCCTTGTTTCCAGACATGGGTAACAAAAGTTACTAATATATTATTATGTTATATTACTAGCATATTATCTTATTATTATTATTAACTCCCCCTTAAAGACGGAGAGGGCACGCCATTAATGAAAAATAAAGAAACAAATCAAATATTAATTGGGAGGGCGCCCAGGATTCACCCGACGCCGGCCCTAGGGATGAAGGGAAGTGCCTCTATAGAAAGACCACCAGTTCAAATATGAGCCGAGCAGTACGCGTCTGGTGACACCACGGAGTACACCTACTGAGACTCCGTGGCACTTTTCCTGCACCACACTCCTCGCCATGAAAAAGTCGACAAGGCGGCCATTGACAACTTGGACATCCAGGATAATGCAAGACGATGTCAACGATGTCAGGCTTGATGGCAACTATGTCGGGCTTCTTACCCTGGTCACTTGGCATGTGATATAGGCTATCCCTCTCAACATCCCACCCACTAGATGACAAGGCACCTGCTATCTGCATTGCGACCTCATCATGACGTAGGACGTGGCCCCCATGAGTTCCACCTATATTCCTGTTACTTCCTGCTTACTACAATACACAATGTATACTGCATTGTTTAATGGAGCCTATCCTTTATATATTATACTCCTTGTGTAGAACCGGATATCTTATGAGGTTGAATAACTGTATATTGGGTCATTGTTTTATTATGTTTCATAGCATGATTGAAAGACTGAAAATTACCTGTAAAAAGCGCTAGCAACACCAAATTCGAGGAGAGTGTGCAGTCGTTATTTCTTCCAGAAGGACTCCTATCGAAATTGAAGTTGACCAAATCAGTCAGTCTATTTAATCGTAGATCTTAAATGGTTAAATGTTTAGTTTACAATCGAGAATTCCCTGATATAACAGATGGAAGTCCCAATTGATATGATGTTGAGGATTTGGTCACACCCAGTTCACCTATGAGCTACGATCGTAAATTCGAAGGCGGAGACAATCGAAACCGGGGCTCGAAAAACTTGGTTGAGACCGCAAATGTGGGTCAAGGATGTCGTGGAAGACACCTCGTATACTATTTTGATCTCGCGGGCTGTCCTCCCACCTTCCTCCACCTCGTGACCATCGCATCTCGTATCCTGGCTGTCGTAATCCGAGGGTTCGTTCACCTGCTTCACATGACTCACTCACTGTTTCGCCCGCCAATTCTTCTTCATAGCTTGTTACTCCTTTCGTTTTGACTTAATACCTCTTCAGCGGCATGTACAATTATTAGGGTTGGAACATACTCCAATTGGACAATTCAGCTCTTTTTTCACTCCTAGCTGGTGGTTTTGGTTCATTATTTTCAATAATAAACCTTTGGAATCGAGCAAGAAAAATGTTTAAGCCCCCTCGAAAGTTGGTGGTGAACGATTCAAAGTATTTTGAATCCAAGAATAATAAACCAAAAGCGAATAAAAATTTGTTCGTCCATATGCCGCAAGATGCACTTTGCCTTGTTCCTTTGGACTGATTTTGGTTTAATTTGATAAATTGGCTCAGTGTTCCAATAATTAATAACAGTGTAAGTCATTCCAGAGGGGAAAATAGGAGTTTTTCAAATAGCCCTAGCTCGACAACTCTCGATATATTTACAAAGGTATTGTTTTTCCACCTATTTAAAATAGAATTAAACTTTTAGAATTCAAGAAATTTTTTTTTAAATTTATATTTTGGTTTATTATTTTCAATAATAAGCCTTTGGAATCGAGCAAGAAAAAAAAAATTTTAACCCCCCCTCAAAATTTGATGATTTACGTTTCAAGGTACGTATCGAATAAAAAAATTTCCGTCCGTCCGCCGTACGCGGCACTTTTCTTAGCAACACTGGACCGATTTGGTTCAAATTTGGTATATGGGCTCCATTTGGGGTCTAGTTGTGCCGCGAAGCTTTTGGTTGATGTAGGTCACTTCTAAGGGGTGAAAATTAAGGGTTGAAATTTTCAAGAGTGCCCTAGCTCGAAAACTCTCGAAATAAAGGTATCGTTTTTTCACCAATTTTAAATAGTATTGAATTTTTAAAAATTTTTGAGACCACCCGGAGCTCTGTAGGACAAACCGTTCGGTCCCTACGAGTACTTGAAGGTTTTCCTTCGATAAAACAGAATCATGAGTGTGAGTCGCAAAAGAGGTCTAATCTCCATTCAAATTTTATCGGACTAAAATGCGATCGCTGTTCATTTCTTCGATTTGTATACAGTTTTGCCTTCTGCGTAACCAGTAATCAAATTTCCATATGAAGCTTTCTATCTTTCCAATCGAGTGTGAAGCGTTTAGTTCTTTCTAATAAACTTGATTGTGAAGGTGTGAAGCCAGTATGGTGTGGTAGGTACCTAGCTGGTAGGTAAAAGAAGTTGGTGGGTAAAAAAAATGTTGGTGGGTAAAAAACGCTGCAAATCATTGCTCAAAGGCCTCTTCACTCTTCAGATCACTGATCAGCTGAGTGAGCTCCGAAGCCATTTTCAATCCTATTGAATGGAAGTGCTCTTCCAGGCGTCTCCAGCATTCGAGAAGATCTTCTTCACTCTTCAGATCAATGATCAGCTGAGTGAGCTCCGAAGCCATTTTCCATGCTATTGAATGGAAGTGCTCTTCCAGGCGTCTTCAGCATTCGAGGAGATCTTCTTCACTCTTCAGATCACTGATCAGCTGAGTGAGCTCCGAAGCCATTTTCAATCTTATTGAACGCAGGAAGCTGAAATTTGAGAGGGAAGGTCAAGGGAGAATACAGATGGTGGTAGGTGCTATTGATGGAGAACCAGTGATCTATACAGAAGGGTGATCTACACAGAAAATAATAAACCTTTGAGCAATGATTAGCAGCGTTTTTTTTTTTTTTTTTTTTTTTTTTTTCATTTGTTTTTTGTGTTTTGTAGGACCAACAGTTGCTCCCAATGAGGACTCAAAGGTTGAACTTGAAATAAGTCAGAAACATTAGAAATGAATCGCAGAAGACTGATTACAGACAAAAATGGAGATAAATCTGTACAAATATTGGCTGATCAAATTCTTTGGATAGAGTTAGAACCGGTTCGTTTCTTTCAATGGGTCTCATGAAAGCTTCCTTACCCAAAACAAAATTTCGTAATGAAGGCACAAACTGCTCTTGGATAGCGATGTCATTGCTAGTAGGTAGTATTAATGGAAAATCCATGTTCTATGCAGCCTAGGCGGGTTATCTACACAGTAAAATAATATACCATCGTCTGATAATTTGTAGCCTTTTTCTTTTCAGCAAATATAATTTCATGTCACTCACTTGTGCTTCCTTAATAACCAAGATTCAAATATCGTATTGAAGGAAGCCACAACTTTCGGATAAAGATGTTTCACTGATAAAAACTTTCAGTCAAAGTAAACTTGGTTTGGGTCCTTATGGCAAGGTTCGAGGGACCCACTGATGAATTTCACCATAAATGACCATTTAACGTTGTTGATCGTCTGAGTGGTACCATTCGTTTCTGAGAATTTAACATTATCTAAAATATATGAAAAACGGCGTACGGACGGAAATTTTTTTATTCGATTTTCGGATTCTACGTACCTTGAAACGTAAAAAATCAAATTTTGAGGGGGGGGGGGGGTTACATTTTTTTTCTTACTCTTTCCGAAAGGCTTATTGAAAATAATCAACCAAAACGTCTTGGAACATCCATCAATTAGATCAGTGTTAACCTTGCGCGATAATATGAGTATGATTGGAATGTACTGTTGCATGTGTCAAGCAGATGGGTGATCTTTACAGGAAAATTGTGCAGCGTTTTAAACATTTTATGGTGGTCAATTTCAGGCTATAAGTTTAAACTAACATAAGTCTACTTCCCCTACAATATCCTCTACTCATTAAGGCACTCTTTGAAGTAGCTTCTACCTATCATGTAGTATCCTACACCATTTAGAACACCCTCGACCTTTCATTTGTATATTATCTACTTTTTATACGAGTTTAGTAGTATCCTCCACTTCGTAGACTGCTCTCAATATTCTTCACCCCAAACAGTACCCACGCATATCTAACTGTTACAGCATCCTTCACCCTGTAGTGTACCCACCTCTCTTCATAGCAACTCTCCATTCATTATAGTATCAATGACTCTCTACTGTATCTTCAAGTCTTCTATTAAATAGAAGACTTGAAGATACAGTAGAGAGTCATTGATACTATAATGAATGGAGAGTATAACAAATTTTGTTATAGCCAACCCCTGAACATAGGATTTCGAGAGTGGAAATGGAGGGGTGAGGTTTGGGTCCTTACGGCAAGGTTCGAGGGACCCACTGATAAATTTCACCATAAATGGCCATTTAACGTTGTTGATCGTCTGAGTGGTACCATTCGTTTCTGAGAATTTAACATTATCTTAAATATATGAAAAACGGCGTACGGACGGAAAATTTTTTATTCGATTTTCGGATTCTACGTACCTTGAAACGTAAAACATCAAATTTTGAGGGGGGGTTAAATTTTTTCCTTGCTCTTTTCCAAAGGCTTATTATTGAAAATAATTAACCAAAACGTCTTGGAACATCCATTAACTAGAAAATTAAATATTCTAATTAAGCGAAAGTTAGTCACACACAGGTTGATGCCAAAAAATCCTGGTTATTTTAATGAAAATACAATACCTATATATCGAAAGTTTTGAAAATGTTTTCCTCACTTTTTACCCCTTAGAAATGACTGACAATAACCAAAAGCTTCGGGGCACAACTTGACCCCAAATGTAGCCGATAAACCAAATTTCATCAAAATAGAAAACCATGGGAAACAAGTGCTGCGTACGGCGGACGGATGGATGAATGTTTTATTTGATTTTTGGATTCTACAAACCTTGAAACGGAAATCATCACATCCTGTCAGAGGAAAACTCAACAATTGGACAAAAGAAAGTAAATTTGATGAATTTATTGGAGGTTTAAGATAAGAAACCTGAACATTTTCCCCAACTGATACTATAAATTAAGAATGCATGACAAATTACTACATACTTAAATATGACCTACAATCACCCGCAAAAGTTCACCAAAGTTCTCTAAAAATAAACTGACGGCCTTCCTCCATCAAGTCAAAACCGAGGAATTGGTTTTGTCGAAAAACATTATAAGGTTGTATACGTGAAAAAAGAGGAGATGAAACTTCACGTGGAATAATATATGTACAGGCCTCGGGGTTTGAAGCTGGAATAATAAAAACCTGATAAATGAGAGCAGAGTCGACCACATCATGAGAACGGCAAGTGGAGAATGAATGGAGGAAGAGTGTGATGAACGATGTGCCAAAACGAGCTCTGCTTTTATAAGGGAGAATTCCCGCTTTCGAGCACTAAATTGAGAGATGAGTGTTGTCCACGTTCTTTTCACTAACAAATATAAATGTCGCGGAATTATAAGGAACGACTGCACTGCTCCAATTAGAATTGCTGCTATTTTATATAGTTATGCACAGGACAAATAATTGACCTCAGACTAACAATTTTAGAGACCAATATTTAATTGACTTCTTTAGTTTGGATGCAAAATAGAAAAAAGTATCGTTATCTCAAAATTAAAGCTTCACACACATTTCAAGGGTAATTTCCTAAAAATAGACTTTTGACCATTATTAGCGGTAGCTACGCAATCTCATGACTCTCAATTGGGACTGTTTGAAACTTCAGCAGTAAGTAAGTATAGTAAGTTTTGAGTACAAGTTCTTCATTTCTCACGATGTTGAAGCCAAAGAAGTCTGTTCCGCTCATCAAAAAATGAAAACGATCGTCTTTGAAAATTCATCCCTGAAAGGCTCATCTGTATTCAACATTCTCCTGCATTTATATCTGAAATTTCTAAGAAAAGCTTTCCACTCACCGTTGAGAGCGGTAATATCAGTGAAATACAAAAAGCAGATGGAAACCAGAGTCTATGTAAGTGGACGGGTAGGCAGGATAACTGAAGAAGCTGGTTGTTCTTTTGTTCTCCAAGGAGTGCCTGCTCATTTAAACCCATTGTATCCGTCCCTCATTTGCTAAAAGGGAAGTACTAGAGATTGAGGATTTCTTATTTTGAATAATTGAAAAGGGTGAACTCTAAATTCGATCACACTTTCATAAAACGAGCCTCTCGATTTACTGCAATTTGGTCATGTCATAAGCGAGCAGAGGCCTTTTCGTACATCGAAAGTCTCATGATACACTGAAGCTAACAATCGGGATAATCGTGATCCAGAAAAATTTGAATTTATAACAAACTAAGGAGTAGTTGGGGAGAGAAAATCGCTTTAGTTGACTTTTCGAAGAAATTCGATTTTGGAAGATAAGGCTTTTTGCTTCCCCACGATACCAAAAGTAAAACGCTGCCAATTATTACACAACGGTTTATTATTTTTCTGCATGTATATCACCCCTCCGCCAAGAACACAGCACCTCAATCAGCAATATATCGTTATCACAAAGGTTCTGGATGCCGTCTACACAAAATTTGATTCTTGTTTGTCAGGGAAACACAAATGGTTGACATGAAATTCTACTTACTTAAACGAGACAAGATTTCGTTCGATCAATCAGCTGAAATTTGGCTCTCGTTCATGTGTGATTCACACTCATGTTTGGTCCATCCCTCAGAGTAAGGGTACATAAGGGTTGCGAGAGAACCAACTGCCAACTGCCTCCTCTAAGGAATTAGGTGGAGTTGAAGGTTGGAAGAGGGTAGGGATCTTAGGGGCTCGATTCGCTGTGTCCTGATTAATTGATGTTTCATTCTTTTCTAAAAATTTAACACTATCCGAAATTGATGAAAATTGTCATGGAAAATTTACTAATTAGGTAATTAATTATATCCTCATTAGCAAGCCATTGGTCCCCCAGAGCTCTGGTTGATACACAAAAAATACTTAAAAACCGTAACTGTCTTAAATTGATGAATATACGATACCTGGATATCAAAAGTTTTCGAGATAGGGCCTTTTGAAAAATTTCCCCCCACTTTTTACCTATTAGAAGTGACTGACAATAACCAAATGATTCGAGGCACAACTTGACCCCAAATGGCCAAATGGCCCATATACCAAATTTCATCAAAATTATACCACGGGAACTGGGCAAAGAGCCTCGTACGGACCAAAATTTTTTTATTCAATTTCTGTATTCTACATACTACTTACTTTGAAAAGTAAAAAAGTATTCTGGGTTATAGAGTTTTTTTTAGGAAATTTCAGATCTGTCTGCCATTCAATTGTCAATTTGATGGCAAAACTGAACGGCAAGGCTAACCAATTTTGGAAAAAAAAGAAGTGCCTTGTGACGGCCTTTATGCGAATTTATTCCCAATCCTATAGTAGCATCTGCTGCTGTGCAAACTAAACGTAATATTCCTTGAATATAAATTCTCTCGATCGAGGGGCCCAATTTCATATAAATTTCGAGGATGGTTTATGGGTTGATCTCAAGATGTTTACATTTTATATTGTCGAAATAAGTGAAAATCGAAGCAACTTCGGTGGCAAAATTCTCGATCATGTCAATTCGCATTGCCGTCAACAAAGTTGAGGAAGTCATGTTGCATATGAGGGGGTTCATTGTAGGGTTTACATGGAATTTCGAGAGGGGGCTATACTGTCCACCCAACTTGGCATGTTTTTACAGCAGTATGATTTGCAGCGGGTCACCAATAGATTGATGTTCTGTTCGACGTTATTTACCTTTCTATTATTCGCTTTCGTGGTATGCACTCTGAGTTATGAATCGCTCATCTCAATCGTCTCCTCATTCAAGGTATTTATGTTACCTTTCAACTTGGAAGATCCTGCGACTCATCGTGACTCATCGCGGTCAACAGATACGGATGCTGCGTTTCCGGGATGTTCCGCTCTCATCGGGAAATCACAGGTCGTCAATGAGTTTTTCGTGATTTCTCGAGCTCTCCGAGTGTGATTCATTTCAAGTGGATGGACCTATAAAGCGAGAAGGTATCCCCGAACAATGACTAGCGTCTCAGGTGTTTCATTCCGGTCTATTTGTTACAACTTGTCATAAACTTGTGTATACTACCTGTAACTTTGTCGTCACAGTATTTGTTTTGGTTGTACAAGGGTACTTGCCTATACATATCGGCTTGGGACCAATATGGTTCAACGTTTTGAAAGTACAGACACTTTGGATCAATTTTTGCTACCAATTTGGATCATAAGAAAGCATCCCTCGTAAGGTTGACAATCATTTGATTAAACACAATGAGGTGTGTGCATGGGTCGGAAAAACTGTTTATTGTTATTTTTAATCTAAACTAGACCTCATTCGGAGAATTTTGACACCAACCGCGACCTTCTTGAGTGAGAAGACCTTTTTCTATGATTTTTCAAAGTTTCGAATGTTTATGACGTCACAGTGGGCTGGGGGTCCCGCCCAGGCGGGAGGGGGGACGTCATAAACATTCGAAACTTTGAAAAATCATAGAAAAATAACTACTCATACAAAAAGAGAACGGCAGGTGACAAAATTCTCAGAATGAGGTCTACTTTCGATTAAAAATTTAAAAAAATCAGGCGCACCCTCATTAGCCCCATCAGCCCTTCTGTGCTATTTACGCAGCCACTTTCCATGGTATCTAGAAGGCTCAGAGCTGAATTTCTGCAAATCAGGATGAACAGAGAAGAAATTAACTTTACAATCCACTCAACTGATCTGGCTTCATCCCAATCACTTCCATGTATTCAACTAGTAATTCAGTGAACTAGTAAATAGTTCAAAGTGGCTGTCGTATTCTCGTCAAAAGAGAGTAGGAGCGGAGTAGTTGCCATTGTAAAGTAATAATAACGTTAAAATCATATCCAACACATTGTTACATACTTCTCTCTACTCCTCCTTCAGCATAGCTCAAGTTAGCTTTGGAATTTGATTTTTCCGAACAACTAGATTTTTCGACCAAATAAATGGATAACAAGCTGGTTAGGTACGTCCTTTCGTCCATTATACTTGAGTTGACCACGGACTCCCTGTTTTCCACCAATGTTTTGCTCCTGTTTTCTTCCGTATCCGAAGCAATAAATCTCCCCCTGGCCAGGAGGCCACGTATTTTTCCGCACTAGCCATCGATCATCGGACGAAAACTTCCACGTTCGAGCAACGTCGCCATGCCATAACTTTTCCTTATCCGCTCGCGTATATAGGCGGTTTGTACAGAGACACCACAGCGGGTAGCTTATAAACGCTGTTTTATTAATGGGCAACGCATAAATGCCGATCCGCGTTTAATAGTGACTTGGAGGCTCCGTGCAAAGTTTCCACATTACTTCAACTTTAATCCAGTTCCCCAACTGTTATAAATTTTGTCGCTCTGAGAACTTGGGTAATGGTATCTGGGAACATCTATGGTTCCTTGTGACGCCTAACCACCCTTCAGACGTTCCCTCGGTTAGTGCTTTTCGCTCATAAACATAATCCTCGATTAGCTGTTTTGCCGGCTGCAAATAGCTCGTAATTTATTCATGGTTTTTAGGTTCATCCTTGAGATCCTAAGCCATCCATAAACACCAATCCTCCGCCCAGGATTCATTTTGACAAATCAATACTTTACAGAAATAATTCACAACGTGAATACTGACGGCTATGGAATTTATTGGAAACTGGCTACCGCCAACGAGCACGATCTTGGAAATTTCAATTAAAACGTACCATTTATTTGCCCCTGAAATTGGATTTACTTCGGATGTTTGCCAAATCGGGTGGGCAGAACTGTACTTATTCCTCCCATAGAAATACATGCACATACTAGTTAATTAACGTAGGCTGTACATCTGATTTAAATAAACTTCACAATTATGTTGACAATTTTTTGAATTGACTAAAATCAATGTGATTGAAAATTACTCAACTAATCAACTTGGTACCACCATCATAGCATCCAAATTTGAGCCTCATTTGATCTGTAGATTGTGAAAAGTGACCAAAACCAAATATTGGTAACATTTTTTTGTTTGTTTACACCCTGCATTTTATTATCAATGAAACATGGCTTCCTACAAGGACAAAGTTTTGACAACAAATATACAGGGTGTCTACACTTTCGATGGGCATAACTTCAGGGTTCGATTCTACAAGGTATTTCCAACAAAAAATGTCTCTTAGCAATTCTCTTTTAACCCACTCAAAACTCTATTTTTTTCACTTTAAAGTTTTTTTTCGCGTTTTCGACCTCACGGCACTGATATGGTCATAACTTCCCTTATTTCTCCTGAAAATTCAGATCTGACTACACCGTTAGAAAGAGCGTTAAATTATTCAAGTGGATGGATCTTTAAAGCGAGAAGGTATCCCCGAACAATGACTAGCGTCTCAGATGTTTCATTTCCGTTCTATTTGTTACAACTTGTCATAAACTAGTGTATACTACCTGTTACTTTGTCGTCACAGTATTTGTTTTGGTTGTACCAAGGTACTTGCCTATACACATCAGCTTGAGACCAATGTGGTTCAACGTTTTGAAAGTACAGACACTTTGGATCAATTTTTGCTACCAATTTGGATCATAACAAAGCATCCCTCCTAAGGTTGACAATCATTTGATTAAACACAATGAGGTGTGTGCATGGGTCGGAAAAACTGTTTATTGTTATTTTTAATCTGAACTAGACCTCATTCGGAGAATTTTGACACCAATCGCGACCTTCTAGAGTGAGAAGACCTTTTTCTATGATTTTTCAAAGTTTCGAATGTTTATGACCTCACAGTGGACTGGGGGGTCCCGCCCAGGCGGGAGGGGCGCGTGACGTCATAAAGTGGATTTTTAGAAGAAAATCTTCGTTTTTCATACATAAAATTTGCATCGTACATAAAGTAACACCTTTCTACTCAATAAAAACAACGTATTTCTAGCTGATTGAAGTTTTGTTGAGTAGAAAGGTATTACTTTATGATATCTTTCATATATACGAATAATGCGTATTTTATGTACGAAAACCGAAGGTTTTCTTCGAAAAATCCACTTTCTAGCAGTCGGAATCATTCGGAAGTATCACTATTTGATTCAGCGTAAATAATTACATAGAAAATGATACCAAAATCGTCAAGCTATTTTGAGATCGAGGGAGACCATAACCCGGCTTGAAACACTGGATTTGCTTGTAAAATTTGTGAATTTGTTGTTTTTTGACATTCAAACTTCATTTACTCTTTCTTTTTGAATGTTGAACAGAAAAATTGATAGACCGTTGGAAAGCTGACAATTTTAGCATGTTTTCTCCGAAGAGCGCCTATCGAAATGGGCAGGGATTTAGAGTGAAAACTTTGGTCGAAGAAAGTCAAGTTTCAAAAAAAAATTTAAGTTCGCTTTTCGACTTGATTTTTTGATACTATTTATTGCTTAAAAATTGTGATTTTGCTTAAGGTAGCTTGGTAATTTAACGCTCTTTCTAACGGTGTAGTCAGATTTGAATTTTCAGGAGAAATAAGGGAAGTTATGACCATATCAGTGCCGTGAGGTCGAAAACGCAAAAAAAAACTTTAAAGTGAAAAAAATAGAATTTTGAGTGGGTTAAAAGAAAATTGCTAAGAGACATTTTTTGTTGGAAATACCTTGTAGAATCGAACCCTGAAGTTATGCCTATCGAAAGTGTAGACACCCAGTATAGACAGTATTTATCCTAAACCGGGTCAAGAAACGCACAATTTTGATTTTAGGTGACAAATTTCTAAGACCAGCTGCACAATCCACCCTGGTTTTTCTGGAAATGCCAGACGAAGGTGCTTCAGTCCCACTTGCCCACGAGAGCAAATTATCATCTCACTAATTAAGCTGTAATCTTGGTAAGTGCTTTAGACACTCGGCTTTTCCTCTACCAGCAAGGACGAATGGATTTTTCTTCCCGGTTTCCATGAACTAGTTTTTCCCTCGTGCCAACAGTGCAATAGTCGACTCGAAGCTCGCGAATAAATTTCCCCCGAGGCTCGAATCGTCGGACGGAATAAATGTTGGATCGCAGGCGATTTTTTAAGCTCTAATGAAACGAGAATTATTCGTCACAAACGTTCATTATGAGAGACAAGCTCTTCATTACTGACGAAATGAAATACCTACTCATTGTTCTATGTCCAGTGTATTCGAAATGGACGGCTTCAGGGCAGTACACGCTTTTATGTTTCTCTTCCACAGTTGAATAATAATTTGATTGTTATCATTTTACTTTTTGAATTTATTCAATTGTTATTTTACCGTCTATATCAATTATTTTTAATGATTTGTTTCGAAGAATTCATTTCTAGAATTCATGTGCAACTATGTTGAACTACATAGCGACATAGTTACCTACGTAGCCATCTAATTTATGTACTTAGGTCATGATGATACCTGATATCTTCATTTTTTGACAGTTTAAAAGCAGCACCATCACTCTGAGAATCCCGACATGATCCGGTTAGGTAAAAGGCAAAAAATGGCTGCGAATTATTACACAACGCTTAATTTATTGTATAGATAACCCGTCTGCATAGAACGAGGCTTTTCCATTAATACGAATTTCGGATTCTGTTTGAATCTTATTAAAAGTGTGTTCCAATAAATGTATTTTGGGTGAATCAAGAAGAAACATCCTGCCAGTCCTGAGTTGAAGGAATGTTTCATCCCGTCAATTAGGGCATTTCAACTATAGTCATAAATGTTATTTCCCGTGTTATAATTTATTTTATATTTCATAAGTCAATTTTTGGTTATATTATGTAACAATAATTCAAGTATGGCCTAAATTATAGAGGCCCCATCCCCACATTGGCGTAACAAAGTTTTTTGCACGTTTCGGTTTGTGCACGTTTTGAACACAAGAGATGAGTCTGTTTAGAATTCAAAGAAATCATGGCGATAAATTGTGAGTAATTTTTACCCAAATCAAATCTGTTCACAAGCCTAAATCCACTACTAAAATCGAGGGATGCTGGGTAAAAACGTACTCTTAAACGGTTCTTGCAAAGTTGGAACATCGTATGGGACTTTTCAAATAATAAAAAACATTTGACGGTTCACTCTAGGTTTGAACGTCGTATCTGACAAAACATTCTAAGTATAAACGTACTATTTGGCAGTTTAGCGCATGCTGAAACGCCTTATCTGACCGTTCATCATAGGTTGATAAGTTACAGTTTATCTCAAGTTCATATGAGTCCCACTGTCTATCCAAGGTTAAAAGGTTGAAACGTCCAATCAGATAACCTAACCTTGGTTAAAACATCCTATCTGACGGAATATTTCAAAAACACTCAAGGCACAGACCTGGAGGAATGGTGCGTGTCTCAATAAATCCATGAACCGATTGAAAATGTTCCATTTCGATGAAAAATAAAGACTGCAATACAAAAAAAGGTGATTTTGGTATATTATTTTCAATAATAAGCCTTTGGAATCGATCAAGAAAAAGTTTTTGAAACCCCCTCATAATTTGATGTTTTACGTTTCCAGGTACGTAGAATCCGAAAATCGAATAAAAATTTTCCGTCCGTCCGCCGTACGCGGCACTTATCTTAGCAACACTGGACCGATTTGGTTCAAATTTGGTATATGGGCTCCATTTGGGGTCTAGTTGTGCCTCGAAGCTTTTGGTTGATGTCAGTCACTTTTAAGGGTTAAAAATTGAGGGTTGAAATTTTCAAGAGTGCCCTAGCTCGAGCACTCTCGAAATAAAGGTATCGTTTTTCTACCAATTTTAAGTAGTATTGAATTTTTAAAAATTTTTGAGACCACCCGGAGCTTTGCAGGACAAACCGTTCGCTCCCTACGAGTACTTAAGGGTTTTCCTTCAATAAAACAGAATCTTCGAACAATTCGAAGAGTGAATCACCAAAGAGGTCTAATCTCCGTTCACATTTTATCTGACTAAAATGCGGTCGCTGTTCATTTCTTTGATTTTTATTCAGTTTTGCTTTCTGAGCAACCAGTAATCAAATTTCTATATGAATCTCTTTTCGAATCGAGTGTGAAGCGTTTAGTTCTTTCTAATAAACTTGATTGTGAAGGTGTGAATGCAGTATGGTGTGGTTGGTAGTACCTACCAATGGTTGGTAGGTAAAAAAAAGTTGATAGGTAAAAAAAAGTTGATAGGTAAAAAAAACGCTGCAAATCATTGTTCAAAGGTTTATTATTTTCTGTATAGATCACCCTCTTTATAGATCCCTCCCTACCAACCGTAGGTACCTACTAACTACTAGGGCATTTTTGAAAATTTCAACCCTTCATTTCCATTTGGTTGGTGGTTGGGGTTGAAATTTTCAAAAATGCCCTAGTAGGTAGTAGGTATCTACGGTTTGTAGGGAGGGATCTATACAGAAGGGTGATCTATACAAGAAATAATACTTCTTTGGGCATTGATTTTCAGCGTTTTTAATGAGCAAAGAATACATATTTTCAACTAGTTGGACGGGCAGTACAGTAGAGGAAAGACGTCTTTGTCGTTTCATACGTATTAAAAAGAGATAAAGAAGTAGTTTCTTACATAAACTTAGTGACACAACGTGGATCATACTCACGTTCTAATCCATGTTTTCTCGCCTACAAACCACGGATAGAGCGTGTACATTGGACATGACCTATGTTCAAAATCAGATAACTCAACTATACCATTTCCCACGTTACGTTATAAAGAAGCCTCGGGATCGTGGAAGGTCGAAGCATCATTCCAGGAAGGACTGCTCGAGTTCACTTTTTTCTCGTCATTAAGGCGATATTAGTCACTGGAAGAACAGATAGTCATCTTCATCTCCGACACTGAAAGAGCGATCTGACGCATCTGGTGCGGCTCCTCCGTGCATCGGACTGGCACAAGTCCAGCAGTCCGATCGATGACTCTGCATTCTCCAAATACGCCCGTATCGAATGGCGGTCCTCACATTCGCGTAGAGAGTAGGTATGTAGTTGCAACATAGCTCAGTTTGAGAAGATAACAAAGCATTCAGTACCTATCGGTATCTTGGTTCAGCTTACTAAAGGAATAATCAACTACTTTCAACATAACTACTTTCGATATTAAAACAAAGTTAATTAATCCGAATAACTCTGGAATAAAAGGTGAAGCAAAATCCTCCGGAGGTACCTAGCTATGTATTTTTAATCTTTGCCCTAAGTAAATAGATTGCGGACGCTGCCCTAGCTGGAACAAGTACAACATGCAACAAAAGCAAACAAAAAGCTATGCAAAAAGCATGCCATGGAAGGAATTCACTATTCTCGTGGAGGAATTAAGTATTCACTGAACAAGTACAAGTACAAATCCGTACACCCACCCTTATAAGGAATTCTTGATGACACGTTCAGTAGACGCCATGTGGCGTTGCGCCACAAAAACAATAACTGGGAAGAAAATGAACTTCAACCGTTTGAAGAGACCTTCGAATACTCAAGATATGAGTCTCACCTACGAGGATGCATAGAGATGAAAACACAATAGATCCGTAGACAATAGGAGGCTGACTAACTCACTTCAGAAGTGTCTTTCAATGTCCGGTGTCCATTATAATAGCGGTTTACTCTCGCTGTATAGGACGTCCCTCACAAGCAATATCTAGCGAGGTTTCTCACAAGAAGAACGGCCCAACATTCTCGATTTATGTTCTTAGGAGACATCGAAATGACAGAGGGGGGAAAATTTTTATTGCTTTTTGTTCTTCTCCGTACAGTAAAACAGAACACTGTTCTATGAAATTTGTGCATATCCATGTAAATAGGATGATTGGTAGAGATCTGATATAATCTGTGGATCAACAGTCAGAAATCCATTCAAGAATCCATCCAAACTAGCAAATCGAGTTAGAATCTATTGAACTGTGTACAGACCCACCTACAAGGTCCGAGTACTTAGGAGCACTTAGCGTAATTGCCAGATCAGTCATTAGGCTTTCGAAGAGATTATGCTTTCTATCCGTCGGGCGCGGATTACTTTGCTGGAACGGGTCCAATGTTTTGGAACTGCTCCAAGTTTATAACACTTCACTGTGTTTAATATTCCTGTCGGGGTTTTCGCAGCTTTCTTCCGTTGGTCGAGACAGACGTCCGACCGATGAATGAAATTGTCTGGAAGGATCTCGCCCACTGAAGCCATTATAACCATATCAGACATCATACTACCTTTTCGACACTATTACCACGCCAAGTCTTCAGAACTTCCTAAATTTGAATTGAATGAAAAACGCTGCAAATCATTGCTCAAAGGTTTATTATTTTCTGTATAGATCACCATTCTGTTTTGATCACTGGTTCTCCATCAATAGCACCTACTACCATCTGTTCTCCCTTGACCTTCCCTCTCAAATTTCATCTTCCTGCGTTCAATGGGATTGAAAATGGCTTCGGAGCTCACTCAGCTGATCTGTGATCTGAGGAGTGAAGAAGATCTCCTCGAATGCTGGAGACGCCTGGAAGAGCACTTCCATTCAATAGGATTGAAAATGGCTTTGGAGCTCACTCAGCTGAACAGTGATCTGAGGAGTGAAGAAGATCTCCTCGAATGCTGGAGACGCCTGGAAGAGCACTTCCATTCAATAGGATTGAAAATGGCTTTGGAGCTCACCTCAGCTGATCAGTGATCTGAGGAGTGAAGAAGATCTCCTCGAATGCTGGAGACGCCTGGAAGAGCACTTCCATTCAATAGGATTGAAAATGGCTTTGGAGCTCACTCAGCTGATCAGTGATCTGAAGAGTGAAGAAGCCTTTGAGCAATGATTTGCAGCGTTTTTTACCCACCAACATTTTTTTTACCTACCAACTTTTTTTTACCCACCAGCTAGGTACTACCTACCACACCAAACTGGCTTCACACCTTCACAATCAAGTTTATTAGAAAGAACTAAACGCTTCACACTCGATTGGAAAAATAGAAAGCTTCATATGGAAATTTGATTACTGGTTATGCAGAAGGCAAAACTGTATACAAATCGAAGAAATGAACAGCGATCGCATTTTAGTCCGATAAAATTTGAATGGAGATTAGACCTCTTTTGCGATTCACACTCATGATTCTGTTTTATCGAAGGAAAACCTTCAAGTACTCGTAGGGACCGAACGGTTTGTCCTACAGAGCTCCGGGTGGTCTCAAAAATTTTTTAAAATTCAGTACTATTTAAAATTGGTGAAAAAACGATACCTTTATTTCGAGAGTTTTCGAGCTAGGGCACTCTTGAAAATGTCAACCCTCAATTTTCACCCCTTAGAAGTGACCTACATCAACCAAAAGCTTCGCGGCACAACTAGACCCCAAATGGAGCCCATATACCAAATTTGAACCAAATCGGTCCAGTGTTGCTAAGAAAAGTGCCGCGTACGGCGGACGGCGTACGGCGGACGAACGGAAATTTTTTTATTCGATTTTCGTATTCTACGTACTTTGAAACGTAAAACATCAAATTTTGAGGGGGAGTTAAATTTTTTTTTCTTGCTCGATTCCAAAGGCTTATTATTGAAAATAATAAACCAAAAGACATTTTGCAACTGACATTTTCTAAATTCACAAAACAATTCAACGTCGACTATCTTTTCTAATTTATGCCAGTTTTTCAGAATACTTTTATGTCGTGGCTCCTACAGATCGGGTCACCAAAATTGTAGCATAAGCAACAATTCTGAAACCAAATCATAACTAACCTCAAAATTTGTGCAAACTTCGATCATTATATACTCCGAGTTTCAGTAATATCACGATTAGAACGTGCATCAACACTGAATAAAGAGCAGCGGCAATAGGATTTAAAATACTAATTGACCCAGTGGGAACTTTATATCAATTAATTAAGTTTAGATATGTTTATTCAAGAAGTCTACTGATGCATTTACCTAATTAAATCATCCAACGATGCTGTCTTCAATAGTAAAACTATTCTGTTCACGTAAAAATTGCCCTACAACATTTTTCAACTCAAATAAAATAAATAGATTTTGTTGTTTTTTACTTAGATAGGTAGGGTTTTATAGTTTACTGTTGCCGCATTGCTATTTTCATAAATGACGTGAAGATACCACTAAGAGATAAATATAGCCTGTCTGACGATAACCCCCGAAGATAACTGCGAAAGCCCTTGGTGGTAATTGATGATCCGAAATGAATTCATTGCCATGTATACTGATCTAGGACTAGTGGAATATTTTGCGATCGCAGAATGTAGGAGGTATAATAGTTCCTTATGGTGTATTCGAACTTTTGTTAATCCTTTGACAAAAGGCCCAATTGATTCTTGTGTATACGACTACAGGAAACATTTAAATTCCAGCGACCTAAAGTCCAAATTCATTGAAATTAAAATCTCAGCATTTTCGATCAAACATTTGAGAATTACCAGTATTTGTAAGGCATATTAAAGTTAGAAATAATTGTTACATTATTTATTTTTCGGTTAATGGAATATTTAAAATACCATAATTTTTTCCACTGTTTCTATCAGATAATATTTCTACTGTTCTGTGAACGTAAAACCTTCTTTAGTTTTATTACTTAGTGTTTACTTAATCCCAAGATAGAATTAAACTGTTAGTTCCTGACAATATATCAAATCTAGGGACGAGTCATGGAGTTAGCACAGAACCTGGAAGTGGTTGTGTTCTTGAGTTGGCCCCTCGAACGCTTTGATTAGAGTATGACCATTGCTGGCGATCAAACCCTTCATTTTTACTCCTCAACACATTCTTAGCAAACCTCAATATCAAAGTTAGTTCAGGCTTCCTCGTAATCATTTCGTGAAGAGTAGTGTTTTGAACGAATTATTGTCCTATAACTGCTCTGAACGCTGTTTCTCACATGATGAGTTTCATCAAATGGTACTAGATTCCCACTTATGAGCTAGGAAGTCATAGTTTTTTCCTCCTCAATCTGAAGGTTTCAAAGAGGATAAAATAAGGCATTTTACAGCAGAAAAACGTGGAGTGCAGCTGGAATTTCCATTTGGGAGCTCTGCAGTGTCACTGTTAACCTTTTACGTGGAGCTGCTCAAGAATCCTTAGACCTTCCAGATCATCTAGCGCTACTTGTAAGTAGTTATGAATAGTAAGATGGCTTTTGCTGAAAAGTAGTCAACTGAATTCTTTCAATTTGAGGAAAAGGAAAGAGAGAAGAAACAGGTTAGGGCGCAAGGAGCCCTGATGAGACCTTTGAATAAGGAATAGATAGTTGGGAGTCTCCAATGATGCCTTACACTTTCATTCCCCGTAAAGACTTGTCCAACTAATGATCCCATAAAAACGACCCTGTCCCAAACGAGGTCGGACACCCTTTAGTAATTCGAATAGGCAAGTACCTCCCCACCACCCGGTGACCCCGCGGTACCCCGCGACAGGCGCAATAAATTAGTACTTTTACGCCCCACTGAAAGCGCTGGTTGATGATTGGTGGGGCCAATTTCATGGGGAATTAAAACGGAGAAAAAAAGTTTAATTAGACCTTCCACCTTCACGACCCACCTTTCAACCCCTCTCTTCGTGTCCCCAACGCACTTTACTCCCTTGTCTCTTGAAGGGTTTTTTCTCCTGCCGACCTCTTTTCTCTCAGGGCGTTCCATTCCTGGTCGAATGAGTAACTTCTCACGGAATTTTATATGAACACCTTTCTATCAAACGTTGGGTTTTCCAAAGATCTGAAAGATTTTCCAAAGATCCCAGAATTCGGTAATCATTTTTATCTAAACCTGCATGACGATCTAGACCTACAATTAAACGTCTACTACGTTTTCCATACAAAAGTGGACAATACGTGAATATTTCATTAAAATATGACATTCAGTCTTAGTATAAGGGAGATTTGGATTTTTCAATATTTGTCCACTTGATGAATTTAAATCTTTAAACACTCTCAAACTGTACTTGTTTTAGAAAATTTCGAAATTCACCACTTATATGAAGCACCAACGTAATCAAAATGGTGAAAAATCAACCAGCCAATTCGGCAGGAATCCTGCTTTTATAGTCTACTTGAACAGCTTCCATTCCTTCAAGCAGTTAGGAACCCCTTCAAACCCCAATCTGGTTTTTAGACCGCCCCTCTATTCCACCAAACCTGAGAAAATATCCATCACAGATTAGGGTGAAAGTGATTAGGAATTTTCAAGAAAATTAGGATACCATCCCAGGTTCAAAGAGATGCCATTTATTTATTTATGCCAACCAAATCATTTATTTTCGACCAAGTCCTAAAACTATAATTATATCGAAATTACGACAAACCGTAAACAACAAAATTAATTTGTAATCAGGATTAACGATGCTTTGAACAACTTAGTTCCGAAGTTCCGAGAGAAGTTGAACTCTCCAAAACTAATTTGATTTTAACTCAATTTTCAATTACGGAGAAGTAAATTTCTAACTTACTGAAATCCTATAAAGTTGGAGACTGCGTACAATTTCAGATACCTAGATTTTTCTGTCTAGCAAACAAGACGAATTAAAGAGCCGCGGATTCAACATTTAAAGGAACCTTACGAAATAGTGTCACTTCCATCGGTCAAGGTTTGTTCAAAGTTGAAAGAAAAAGACATTGAGAGAAGCGGTGGAGGGATAAACGACTCGAAAAGAACAAAAGTTTCAAGTAGGTCGTGTTGTCGAGAGAAAAACAATGGGGAGGTTCTTATTGTTTGGCACAATGTCAGAAGGCAAGGAGTGGGAAGGACATTTCGAAAACACTTTTTATTTTAATATTACCGAGTACGATGGTATTTGGAATGATAATATTTTGAACCGTAATAAACTTGGCATCCTATGGAACCAGTGTCTTTTACGGCTTTGTTCCTCTAGTTGGCTTGGTTCAGTATTCTATTCAGGAGTCCTCTAGAATATCGTGGGATTTCCTGACGACAATAGAAATACTCTAGCGCTCTTGAGGCTCCGGAAACAACTACCTACTGAAGTACCAATGAATAACGTCAGCCAAATTCGATGAACAGCCTAGAATAATGATGGGCTCAGTACCAAACGAGCCTCAACGTTAGAGCAAAATCGTTGTTTGATTAAACCAGTTATAAGTATAATAATATCGGTTATCAACTGAACTACTCATTTGACCAAAAGTAATTTGTGGGTTCACTTTTGGTAAGGAAAGTACCAACTGTACTAATGCTTTTAGCACCCAATATTTGAACCACTGACAGAACAGGTAGATGAAGAAAGTTTAAACTCAACGGTATGAACAAGTCAAAATTAGGAAAAATACCGACAAGATAGACACCACTGCCTCCTCAAATAATACTGCGTATTTATGGTACATAGTTGGTATAACAGAAATACTTGATAGTTTATTGAGCAACTGGGATCTCCCAATGTGAAACTGGTTGCCACTGGAAACCAACAGACAACGATGTTGATGGTTTTCTGACTTGATAAACAGAACACGATTGAGTAGTCTTTCCAGACTACGTACCTACATGGTTTTCAACTCACATGGACTTCTATTCTATTGACCGGATTGTAATGAAATTGATGTGTAGTGGGCCCAGCCTCCAACTACCCTTCTTTGAGCCAAATCGGACTATTAGATCTATCATTAAAATAAAAATAAAAGAGCCCGATGTTGGAGAAATTCAAACCAAACAAGCAGACTCGGAGCCAAAATTGTAGATCTTCGAATTTTATTTTAGAGAGGAAGCAAACTTGAATAATACGCTTTTTTGCAATATTGGTGACTATGTATTATCTGCCATTTGAATGAGGACCATTGAGTAACTGGAGGATAAATGCGATCTGGTTTGTTATGTCAGCTGAAGCCCGTGTAATTAGAACAAAAGTCGCGGCCCCCACCTCCCTGTTAAGAGCCAACCGCGCATTCCCGAATCAAGTGCTCCAAATCCTCAGGGCTTAAGGGCCATAGGGTCAACCAGCCCCGTTTTAATTAGCCCGAACTGCTGGACCCCTCGATGTTACGAACCGTAGCAAACATCCACAGTTTCAAACCTAATTTACAGAAACGGGAGGACGGTTTGGCTGTTGATTAGTACCTTCGGAAGACCAATGCTTGAAAGTGAGGATTTATCGGGGAAACCTGACTTGTGTGTTTGCCGAGCCAAGATGATATTCTCGGGGGTCTCTCTCGAGAGACAAAGCCGTCATGATTATGGAAATTTACTTTTTGGCGCCCCAGTGGCGCGAACGGTGAATTATGAGCCCGGAGAGACGTTCCCCAGATACATTTGTCGGGACTTGAGATCCATCTTGTGGTCGAATGCCACATAATTCCGACGATACTGTGAAGCAGAGGACATTTAGATCAGTCAGTTAGCCCTATCTTTGAACTTTGCAGAACATAAATTCGTGAAAAGCATTGTCGTGTACCAGCTAATGGATTCGACGAATAATTCGTAACTTGGCCAACACCTCACTCCCATTTGCAGCCTTCAAAACTCCAAGTTTACTTTGTGTTCTCATTACGGAAGGTAGAATCGATTTATACCCGTGCAGAAGGTCAGACTTTATTTGGGTCGTAAAATTCCAAAACATTATTTTTTTGATATGAAGCATCAACATTGCGATCAAATTGCAGGTTTCTTACATTTAGAAACAACAACACGATCGAGAATTTGTATTCTTGTTTAATGTTTGCCGATGTTTTAGAATATTTTGTTATTTTCATAAAATTCATCTGTTCTGGAAACGACTTCTAACTACCCGCCAAATAGGAGCATAGTACGGCGATTATATTGTGAAAAATCTATGTTTTAGAGACATCAAGTTGGATGTTTGCGCCTGTCATCATATTCTCAATGCCAAGTACCTGATCGTGAACGTCAGCACTCACGATAGAAAATACTTACCAAAACATACTTACTAACCAACTAATGTGAGAAAGCTATACAGACCACCCATCCTGGTAAACCTTTACACATCAGCAAAACCTATTTTTCATTATTCAGCCAGATATCATAAACTAAACCTTTCATGAGTGAATGCTTAGACGACTAATCGCTGATCGTGTTCCTGATATATTTTCTGATTTTAAAACTTGAAACTTGATTTAAAAATTGAAAAAAATTTAAATTGAAAAATGCTGCAAACTATTACACAACGGTTTATTATTTTTCAATATGCATAGATCGGTCGTCTGCAAAGAACACGGCTATGCCATTACCACTTCCTACCGACCAAAATTTTTACGTACCTACATCTTTACAATCAAGTTTATTTGAAAGAAATTAACGCTTCACCCTCAATTTGAAGAAATAATGAGTGAGGTGCCTTCATTAGGAAATTTGATTACTGGTTGCTAAGGACGCAAAACTGAGTACACGTTGAAGAAACGAACAACGATCGCATTTTCAGCTAAAATGTTAACGGTAGGTAGTTGGGCCTCTTTCGCGATTCACACTCGAGTAATTGATTTATCATTAGTTCGTTCCTTAAGTACTCATGGGGAGTGAACGGTTGGTCCTACAGAGTTCTGGGTGCTCTCATTCGATTCTAAAAAGTCAATACTATTTTAAATTGATGAAAAAAAAGGTCACAATTTTTCAAACTAGGACGTTTTCAAAATTTCAACCTTTACAATCCATTGACATAAACTAAAGGGCATAACTAGACCCCAAATGGAGCCCACATACCAATTTCATCAAAATCGGTCCTTAGGAACTTAGGAAAGTGCCACAACATTTTTATTCGATTTTTGGATTCTACGTACCTTGAGAAGAAAACGAACAAATGTTAAGGGGGAGTTAACCACAAATAAGTCCCAACTAGAAGCCTTAAACCGAATTTATTAATTTTGGGTTAATGGGCAAAAGTGCCGCATGGCGAACGGACGAAATTTTGTATTACTTTACTATATTATTTTTGTAGGATTTTCGGAATATGACCACTCACCTTAACGTTTATTCTCATCAGTTACACAAATGCTGCAAATTATTACACAATGGTTTATTATTTTTCTATATAGATCACTCGTCTGCAAAGCCACCAACCAACCATCCAACATGAAGAAAAACATCGATCGCATTTCGGTCAGCTATAATTTGAACGGAGATTAGGCCTCTTTTGCGATTCATTCTCGTGTTTCTGATTTATCGTACGTCCAACCCTTAAATTCTCGTAGGGAGCGAACGGTTTGTCCTACAGGGCTCCGCGTGGTCTCAAAAAATGCTATACTATCTTCAATTGACGGAAAAACAATACCTTTATATCAAATTTTTTTGAGTAAGGGCGTTTTCAAAATTTCAAAATTTATTTTTCAACCCTTAGAAGTGATTGACATCAACCAAAAGCTTTGGGACAAACCAGACCCCAAGTGGAGCTCATTTACCAAATTTCATTAAAATCGGTCTATGGGAACTAAGGATTGCCACAACATTTTTCTCGGCAACATTTTTATTCGATTTTTTTTGTTTGAATTCTACGTACCTCCCTTGAAACTTGAACCAACAAATTTTGAGGGGGGATGGGGTAAAAAATGTTTTTCCTTGGTCGATTCCAAAGATACATTATTGAGAATAATAAACCAAAATTCGATAATAATATTCCATTTTTTTCGGAATATACTAGTCATTGGACACCTTGGAACAAAAGCATCAAACTTTTACGGATAGGGGTTATTTTTTCCTGGCTGAATTCCTCAATTCCATTATTATTGAAAATAATGGAACAAAAAACAAAAAAAAACACTGCTATGTTTTGGATATAAGGAAGTTATGCGCCGCACCCAACTGGCAGACTTCATTTGTGCGGGTAGACTGCTGTTATCCGTGAAAAAGATTACGACCACGGAAACGACGAATACGACGATGACGAGGCGCGGAATATCACCCTGAAAGGGCTTCCAGGAGGGAAAAAGGGCAGCTGAAACAATCATCTGAGTGCTAAGCGATATGAAACGGGTGCATTCATGTGAGGAACCATCGCGTGCTCTGCAGACCGCACGGGAAAGGTCCCACGTCAGAAGGAAAGGCCTCCCCATGTCAGCCAGCGACCAGGCAACTTGATATGTTTGCCGTGCCTTTCCATCACAGCCTCCAGCTCGTATCCCCGGAGGAAATTCAGAGGTCTCCCCTTCCCCGTACCACCACCAAGACGTCGTTGTTTGCAGCAGCTGCTGCCACGTCCTCTCGATTTATTCGGCGACCTGACCCTTTTAGCAAATGCTCTCAGGGAAAGCGCTGCTGGGCTGGAAAATTAATAAACCCCACCGCTTACCGTCAAAAGGTTTTTTTATGCTAGGCAAATACTTTTCTTTCTGAGGATGACTAAAGCTTTTTAAAGGGAAAGTTGGCACACCTGTGTCAAATTTGAAAACAGCGTTTACCGCAACGACTGGAGATTTCTCCTGAGATGAAACTCATGAATTACTGGGCTTTGATTCATGGTGCTTAAATAGACTCTTGCCTCGTACTTCTATAACAACAATAATGAAACCGCTCAAGTCACCAGAAATTGTCAACCAAGTTGGGTAGGCAGTAGAGCTTCTTCACATGGCTTATAAAGGTAAAATATCTGGGGTTGTGGAGGTAACCCTGGACGGTCACGTTACCACGTACTTCAACGACTTCGGATCAGTAGTAATTAACTCAAATTTGCGTACCACCCTACTCTTGGGCTACCATCATGAATCGATTTGTAGAAGTCACAATAGATACTTGTAGAACTAGAAAAAATGTAACAATTTTATCCAGAACAAACTCAGATAGCTCTAACGCCCTTCTGGAAGGACAAGGGACTTTCTAAATTTTTGCCCATATACGATGATACCACTGTGGCTGGGTATGGCTTTGAACAGCTGTTTATATCCCAACGGAGGGATGGGGACAGATTTTGTCTTCAGTATGCGACAATTTTGGTTAATGTAGGTCACTTCTAAGGGTTCAAAAATGAATTTCGAAATTTTGAAATCGCCCAAACTCAAAAAATTTTGATATAAAGGTATTGTTTTTCCTTCAATTTAAAACAGTGTAAAATTTTTAGAATTTTTCGAGACCACGCGGAGCCCTGTAGGACGAATTAGGGTTGGACGTACGATAAATCAGAAACACGAGTGTGAATCGCAAAAGAGGCCGAATCTCCGTTCAAATTAAAGCTGACCGAAATGCGATCGATGTTTTTCTTCAAGTTGGTTGTTAGTATCTATGGCAAGGCCGGGTTCTTTGTAGACGAGTGATCTATATAGAAAAATAATAAACCTTTGTGTAATCATTTGCAGCGTTTTTTTTTTTTTTTTTTTTTTCAATTTTGTCGTATATCGATACTTGAAAGCACAAAGGAGCTATGTCCATCCACCTTCCACATTTTTTATTTTTTTTTATTTCAGAAAAACTCAAGTTCAACGAAACTATTATTGAGTTTTCTTGACGATAATAGCTTGAAAATTTATTGAGGAAATTAAAGAGTTAAGTGTAATAAGCCATTATTTTAGGAATTGTGCTTTGTTGATAATTTCTTTTGCGTTTTTCTCAAAACTCCATTTTTGGACTAGCACCTTTGAGCTTTAAGGTATCGATATATTCTATTGTTCCTACTCTCTACTAAGGGTTTGCATGTTTTTGATATAATTTTGCCTCTTTCGTCTCCATTATTTCCACTTTTCTCGTCGATCCTTCAGGAAGGAGATTCACATTCAAAATCGTTCCGTCCCTATATTTTTTCGTGTGCTGATTTTTTTTTTTGGATTTTTCGCTCTTTTCTGCTGCTTCCTTTACATAAAATATTAGATTTTTTGGAGGGGAGTGATGATGTAATAGGTCAAGGGGAAGTCGATATAACTTAATTACCTCCAACATTTGCCCTTCATGACCTCACTGATGAAGATTCCGGGTGAGAGCCCTGTTATTGATAATTTGCCCCGTAGTAAACTTCTTGCTCCTGTAATTTTGAATATCATTCCTTCTCAAGATAAAGATGATGGAAGCGGTGATGATCCCCAACCATCAACTTCCAATGAAAATATTTCCAACATGAAGAGGTGGAAACATCGTGTCCGTAAACTAAAACCACCCAAAAAATCGTACAAGTGGACAAAAAAACCAGTCTCTTCTACTGTACTTAGAGAGTGGCCACCAATGCATGGTCCCAAACAAAATTTGTCACCTCTCTAGTATTTCGAACTGTTTTTTGATAGCCAAGATTGACAGTCAGTGAGTGAAAATCAAATACTTAGACATGCATCGTACAGTTTGCAGCCTTCCAATCATGTTTAATGACAATATTATTGAATTTATTAGTCTTTTTTTTAGATTCGATATGAAAGAACACTACGTTGGAGATACGGAAGTAAACGAAAAGACAGGAAAAAGGAAGCAGCTGCCCTGCAGATTTGGCAAGAAGAAGCCGACAACCGTATGCTTGAAATGTGACATATCTCTACACAGTTCATGTTTTCTATCGTTCCATACAAAATAATTTTGACAATGTTAAATGATGCATGGTTTTATATGCAGTTATGATTGAATAAAAGTGTAATTTCAATCTTGAGTCTCATTTGTTATTTCATTAGAATGAGGAATATGCGAGAGAGTTTGCTTGCATATTCCACTGACGTCTTTCTAGAGGGATGTCTATTTATGACCTCATTCAAATAGGAAAAAATTGCAAGTGTGTCAAATTTGTCTTCAGACAACATCTATGACACTAAATATACGAGAAAATTCAAAACATTCAGTCTAAAAAAAATCAGGGTTGTCTGAGTTAATTTTGCTGATGTTAATTAGTTAGGTAGCAATGCAATTATTACATTTCATTGTATCATGGTCACACCTATACTTATTTTCAGTAGTCGAACACATTTTCCTGTCGTTCTATTTTGAAGATAATACTCAATATTTTTCCGTTGGGAATTGGCAAATGTGACGTGAAGGTATTTTCAAGTAGTTCATGTGGCGATTAAATCACAATCGAAGTAATGCATGTATTATATTCATATCCTCTTGTCCAAGTTAATATTAGGAAAGTATCCCGATCGATTTAAGTTCATACCTAGTATCTGACGCTCACCAGGTTTCTTTTTGCCATCATCCTTCTAGTTGTGAAAGTTTGTGCAATCATCGGTACGTCGATGTACTTGATTATGTTCGACGAATAAGGACTTACATCTGAACGACAACTTCCAGTTTTATAGATGACCCTGACCGTCTAAGAACCTGAGGTCGAGGTCTATCCACTTCGGCCCGTTCAGCTGTTTGGCATCAGAAACGGAAAGAGTAACTCCTTTTGCAATAGTGAGAACATTCTGAAGTGTGTCACTCGAATTAAGTCGTTGATTGAGGTAGGTTGTACGAATAAGCGTGAGTTGGGGAAAGCGGCACCAGGAATAGTCAGAACCAACTTTTGCCTCAACTGTTCAATTGAGGAAAAGTAATGAACTGTATGCCTACCTATTTCAATGAAACCAATCGAATGTTTTTCAAAGCTGAATGGGTAACAAACGAAAATAGGAACATCACAAAAACCACAGTTAGAATCCATACTTCTTGTTTTTTTACCAAAAGAACTTGTATTTTTGGGAAAAAATGAATTTGGAATATTTTAATTAGTTGCCACGAACTTCAAATTCATCAATGGAGAAACAGAATATGTAATAAACAAATAGTCAATCAAGTTTTAAAATAAGTAATTTAAAAATGTACTATAAAAATATGTGATTGACAAAAGTAGATATCATTAAGGTTAGACGCTACAAAGGATGTATACAGCGAATTAGTGAACTAAAAGAGGCATGACGTTTTCCAGTGAAATTCATAATTTGTTCCACCAATTTCATAATTTTGTCACACAATTTCATACACTTTTCAACCAATTCATAATTTTGGTTTATCATTTTCAATAATGAAACTTTGGAATCGACCAAGAAAGAATCCAAAAATCGAATAAAAATTTGACCGTCCGTCCGCCGTACGCCGCACTTTCCTCACGTAGGCTCCATTTAGGGTCTAGTTGTGCTCCGAAGATTTTGGTTGATGTAGGTCACTTCTAAGGGTTCAAAAATTAATTTTGAAATTTTGAAAACGCCCTAACTCAAAAAATTTTGATATAAAGGTATTGTTTTTCCTTCAATTTAAGATTCTATAGAATTTTTAGAGACCACGCGGAGCTCTGTAGGACAAACCGTTCGCTCCCTACGAGAATTTAAGGGTTGGACTTACGATAAATCAGAAACACGAGTGTGAATCGCAAAAGAGGTCTAATCTCCGTTCAAATCTTAGCTGACCGAAATGCGATCGATGTTTTTCTTCATGTTGGATGGTTGATGGCTTTGCCAGTGATCTATATAGAAAAATAATAAACCATTGTGTAATAATTTGCAGCTTTTTTTCAACCAATTTCATGCACTTTATTCAATGAGGTATCATTGTACGAGCATTGCATCGTAATAATAATATTTCAATTCATATTTACATTTTATCATCCTTTTCACGTGTGATTACTTGATATAAAATAATACCTCATTAAATATTAAAATAAATTAAATTAATTAATTATATAAATTGTATAAAATTGGTTGAAAAAATTATGAATTTTATTGGAAAAAGCTATAGATGCTATTCATATTGGATACTAATATACCCCAACTTCCATCCTCTATGAGCTAGACTGCCAACACCGTTTTTATTATATGTGGCAAACTATTTCTGATAATTGAGAGACTTGTTACCTATCATATTGTGTACAAATGATCAAACGTTGGAAAGATTAATTGGTGATAATTAAAAGTTCCTTTCCTTTCCCAACCCTACCCCAACACTCACTGAGACCGGTTATTTAGAATACATTGTCAAAACATACTTGGAAAGAGCGTTGTAATGCTCCCGAACATTCACATATGACTTTCGTTCCATTCCCAACGAAAGCTGCATTCATAATTCGCCATAAGCACAAAGACGGGGGGAGGTTGATAGGGAGTGAAAGCCTGGAATAATAGGTAGCATAGCGGATGGAAAGCAAAGTTGCAACTCCCGAAGTTCAAATGAGTTTTCGGGCGGTTGGAGTTCCTTTTGTTCCGAAGTAACAATTCACAGTCACTACTCCACTTGCTCACCCGCCTGGTTTTTGGTTTTCCCGAAAAGTTTCGAGCCCTCTCAAAAATTAAACTTGAGTCGGACGGCTGTTTCCCTCTTCGCCCACTGCAAATGAAAAATTATTGCCAATTAAGAGTCCGCAGGAGTTGGGAAGATTTTTTCCCAACCTTCTTCTTTCCTGATTGCATTATATTATTTCCGTATTCGATATTTCCTTTTGGCTCTTCTTTGGGAGGCCAATATCTGGTGAGTAAAAAGTCTGCACAATACTAACTGTTTGAAATGTTTTGGCCAACTAACATGACAGTAAAAATCATGATTCAAACTATAAAATTTATCAGTGGTACTTACTGGTACTTCTCTAAAATGCTACAATCAATCATTTTCACATAAAAGAATTCTTTACGTCCATATTTTGGATCAGCAAGCTAAATTACTGCATAACCAAATTGGCAAATGTTTTTGACCTGTTGCATGAAAACTAATATTTTCTACTAGAGTTTAAATCCGTGATATAGATAATATCATGAACATGTAGTATGTATGACGACTTTCTAGGACTTTAAGATGAAATGTACGAACGTATGGTATTTTGAATGGTTAATACCAATAACCATTCACATAAAATACCTATAACCAATATTGATTATAACATTACAACAGTATGTTCAATTCAATGTACAAATGTTTCCAACCTAATTTGTGCACAAGTTTGGAATACAAATTCATATAGATTCCATGAATAAAATTATGAGTACGTCGATTCAAAGAAATATCTTTCGATAAACGGCAACAACAGAGAGTGGAGTCGTTGGCCTCAAACTGAGTGTTTAAGGCTACTGGAAATGCATCGGGTTTGAGTATCGACCAGACCAAAATAAGCTGTTTATCCAGAGCGGAGGCGGACCGGCTTCTATCATGAGATAAAGCGAGATTTACTCCACACGCATGATCTTGACCGACTAACCGGCCAACCAGCTGAGCGTCTACTCACGATTTGAGAATTTCTGAAACGTACAACGATAGTTTTCCCATTTTTGGAGCCTTATGCAAGTTGGCGGTAACACGTAATTTGATGCAAGTAGTCTCTTTCAGTCTTCAGTTCTTGGGAATCTGAATAAAACATCCTTGATATCTACAATGTACGTATCACATCTGTAAACATCCGATGGTTCGATTTAGGGTCGGCAGTTAATGCAACAAAACGAATGGTCAGAGAGAAATTATTCCATCCGCCAAGCAATGTTTTTCCACATGTTTGTACAGGAGGATGGAAATATAGGATTACTACTAGCAATTTGGAGAAAGGTCCCTTCATGAGTCCAAATGAGGTATGGTTCGTGCATGGCACTAGAGGAAGAGCTCGAATTGCTATAAATAATATTGCTAATTAATAATTGCTATAAAATATAGCCTATAAATGTAGGCTTTGTACTAGCAATTTGAGCTCTTCCTCTAGTGCCATGCACGAACCATACCTCATTTGGACTCATGAAGGGTGCGAACTTGCACGAGGTAGGTAGGTATGTCAAGGTAAGTAGGTGTTCAAGGTATGTCACCTTTCGTCCTTTAATCGTGGCATACAGCTTTCTTTCGATACCAGCTCGAGCCAACACATCCTGATTACTGATCTTGTCCACTCGTAGGGCGTGGAGCTTGTGGAGGTACCTCATTTCGAAGCCGTCAACCCTATTTATCGAATCAGCTTGGAAGCGTCAAAGTCTCTGCACTGTGTAATAGTACAAATCAGATGTAAGCACCTCAAACGGTATTTGGTGGGAAAGTACGGATGGCGAACACATAGAGAGAAGCTCATACTAGCTGCCCTATTTTGCATCCGATTTCTGGCTGAATATCCCCGGTGGTTTTAACCAGGTACTTAGGTATCCGAAGGAATGAACTCTACCCAATCAGCAATATCTTCAGCCGTAGTACAGAATCAGAATGCTGACTTGGTATCCTTTCAATTAATCAGGTTGCATTGATATTGTCCAAAAGAGCTGGCAACTCTCAGACTCTGTTGCATCAATAGTGGCTAGTAATGACATGATGCAAGACTAGACTTATGATGATAGCCACTATGGCATCAGCATAGAGCAGCTGGATTGATTGAGACATCGTGGTCCTTTTTTAAGTCCTTTTCAACGTTCACTCATCAATATCGCTTCAAGAGAGGTTAAGTTAAACATAGTTGCTTAAGCTGTACCTCCAATTAGTCCGTTACACTATAATTCCCAATCCTCACTGCAGCCACCTGATGCCAATTATGATTATGGTAATTAGCCATACTAGTCAGCCTCATATAGATCTTCCTTGGTTTTGGGATTCTTGTACGCTCGAGCCTTCCGAAAGTGAACTGCAACTCTGTTGTAGGTGGGAGATGATACGAATTTTTCTTTCAATTTTTCAACGAAGAGATTGATCTGACACTTGCCAAATTTAGCTCTTCTCCACATTTAGCTAGAAATTTAGCTTTGATAATTATTTTATAGGTTTTTTTAAAGGAAGTACAGAGTAGCTACCTCGGAGACTTCGTGAATGTACCCATGAAACAAAATAACCATTACTGTAATTCATTTCCTGCCATAACCCGACTGAAATCTCCATTTTGCGCTGAACATTCTTTGATGAAATTGTGAATGAAAAAATGGTAGCAGTTCTGCAAGCTGCTCCGAACTAGGAGACTTAATAGTTGGCGCTACATCTCCAAGAAGAGGGGACGGACTAACATCAGTCACTTTGCTGCCTTTCTCCTGGTAAGTGATCACTCCACAATATTAATATTTTTGCGGTTTCCTTTGGTACCCAAAATAAACTTTCGGACATATATAAGATAAGAGAGTTAATCTTCAAACAACATACCCAATTCATCATAATTCATATATTTTAGTTAATTAATTTTTTTTTACACAACAATCCATTTATTTTGCATATCAACTAATTTTTCTGAGGAATAATTGTAAGGAAAATCTTTTTGAAAACAATCTAAAGGAGTTTTGAATCTAGTTTACGCCCTAACTGACTCCAGCTCCGCCCACGAATCCCAACAATGACTCGTATGCTCTCATAGCAAATTAATTACTTTAAATTATATTTAAATTATTGAGTAGAAATACGAGTTGGTAATCCCATCAGAATATATTTTCCACTCTATTCCAAAATAAAAGATTTTGTTTGGGAGACTAGCACTTACCATGGAGGAATGATATCAAAACCACCTGGGGAGCACCAGTAGTTAGCAATTAACTAGGGCCTCACAAGGGACCGATTAGAATCGGTGGAAACAACTGAGTTTTACCAATAATCGATTTTCATTTATAATCAACCTTTTTAGCAAACCAGGAAAGAAGTAATAAGATTTCCTGAGCATAGTGTTCGAGTTAACGATGTTTGGACTTCCAGAGTGGTCCACTGATTAGTCAAAAAGTTATAAGCCAGCAACACTCGAATAATCAAATTTTAACATCTATTTTTTACCACTTGAATTAGGTGATTATCATTATTACTCGTATGTTGGTCTTTAAAGCGTATTGATGTTCCTACAAAGAGCTTGTTTATAATCCTACATTTTTATAGGTCCTTGAGTGAAGACAGTTGACTATTATCGTGAGTTTAATGGAGGCTTAATATGACGTTACGAGCCACTCACTGTTACTAGACAGATTGAGTGCACGTGGAAGCTTTGATTGACTGTGAATCCTTTGTAGAAGAAGCAGCTGCACCGGTTTATAGGTTTCGTCTGTGTATTTTTCATTTATTTTTTAAAGTGGGATTTATTGACTCACGTTTCTGATGTAGTCGATATAATCCATTACCCTTAGTCAATGTTGATCTATATGAACGTTTGGAATTGTTACGGCCCTGCAAATGAGGAAGTTCCAGAGGAACTAGTTGTAGATATTCTTCCAGATCAACAAAAAAATTAATATTCAACTACGTACAAATCCATTTTAAACCATTCAGAATTTTCAACTCATCAATCAAAGGTTAGCAGTGTATTGCATATAAATCTCTACAAAACTCAAAGATAATCTCTGGTCTCTCCTATGTATCAGCCATATGATAAGTTTCTTGCTCAGCGGCATTTGTGAAACTTCGCGTTTTACTTTTACGTCCAGGAAGGCTTGAAGTTCTGGCATCCACGTTCACATCGTTCCTCGAATGTCAGAGATTTCAGTTTCATCCTTGAGCAAAAGTGGAGTGATTTGCCGAGCACCTGAGGATGCCACCTGGTAGGACGTTAAAAACCGTCGTGAAAGAAAGAAGGAGTCGATCGCACAAGATTCCTTAAGAGGTTGTGGTCGTTGCCTTGTACGGCAAAAGGTCGGCTGCGGCATTTGTCTAACCCGTCGTACTGCTAACTAGGCTGCCGCATGTCCTTCGATCTGGGTATTCGTGAGTATGGTGTTTTTCTCACGGCCTGTCTTCACGCTATTGAAAATACCATATGGAGCACACTTTTTAAAGTGACTGAAAAGGTTAATAATTATTTATTTGGAATCTTAAACTTAGAACAATCTGCTCGCATTGTTGATGTCAGGGTTTGGTCCTGTAACGATTTTCGCCTACATCAGTCTGAGCAGCCCTTCGATTAGAGGGTCGACTTGGGTACAGTCGGGTTCTCACGACCTGGGTAGAAAAGAATGATATGATAACTAACACCCCAGTCGTCCGTGCTAATGTTAATTTATGAGGAACCCTACTCACTCTACATACGTATTTTCTCCTAAGAATGAAGAGATTTTGTCTGGAATTTAAATTTCCGCACAAAAAAACATGAAACACTTGAGAAAACCGACATGGTCCTAATCCATGCCTTGTTTTTATAGATTAACACCATCAGCCACTCATTCTCCCCAATAATTTTTACCAAAAAGTAAGAGGGAGGGCCAACTGGTCCTATTTTTGTACAGATCAAGAAATAAATCTTTCATTCATTCTCTCTTACCTTACATTGGGTGGGGTACCAATGAAATGACGATGTGCTTACCTGCAACAAAATCAAATATTGAGTTAGCTTAATTGATAATAGAGGAAAATCATCACAGGATTGTAACTTGAGTGGGATGAAAGTTTAACGACTATTTCGAAAATTGAAATGAAATTTTATATGATATTTATAGTAGGTGATGATAAATATAATCAATTCATATAATTGAATTGATGCAGTTGATTGGCGTATCAGCAGTTTGATCGTGATTCAGGCAGTCGGTCAAGGTTTCAGCGTAATTCAGATGGTTGAGTGTGATTCGAAGCATTTCATTTGCTTGGGAGTAGGTTGAAAGTTGCTCAGCCGTTTGGGCGTTGTTTGAATGTGATTGGATTGAGATATAACCCAGTCGATTAGAAGCTCCTCTTACTTTGGATAGATCCTGACATATCGTCACATTCATTTAAAAATTCTGATGCTGAGTTTTTAACTGATGTGAATAAATAAAAAAGAGAGAAAGATAAAGAAAAAAATGTCCCCAAATCAGAGGCTGAAAATATGGAATTTTCTAGTCAAAACTAAAATATTTTATATGACTAGTTGGTATTTAAAGAAACTTTTATTCTACTGTTTTACCCCCTGAAGCTTCAATGGAAGGAAAAAAACACTCGGACCGACGTGGAAGTCACGTATCAGAGATGCCGTCAAAGGTTACGACCTTTAGGGGCGCAGTCACTTCTCACCATTACACCGCCTTATTATCATTTAATCCAGCGGCTTCGGCATGAGATGTACTTCATGAAGGACCCAGAGCACGAACGCCAATGGCTTCTCGCCTAATGACAGCATCAGCTAGGCCCCGGCTTATGAGTAGATATTCCCGAGGTCTCTTGGTTACAAATTTTTACTTTAGGCCCTTATTTCACGGTCAAATGGTCCGGACGGAGGGTTTTTTTTAGCTCAAAATTTCCGGCTCAAGTACGATAACATCTCGAGCATAGTTGGAATTCAAAAGCTGGTATAATGTAGACGAGCTGGGTGGAGAAATCTTGCGTTCACCAGATAATCCCGAGATTATGATAATGAACCATAGTCTCCTAAACATCAGAGATACATAATGCATGTAGTCAGACAATGGCAAAACAGCTGAGAAAACTACGAGTTTTCCCCGTATTTCTCCTCTAACTAAAACGCAACTGGAGTAATTTATTAAGGACATTCGATCAATTTCCTGCCAGTCTCTTCAGAATATTCTCATTTAATTGATCCCTATTTTTGGCACAAATTTTCCATAGGTCCACTCTACTCACTCAGTCCTTTCACCACGTCAAAGTTACGATGAGGCGGTCATCGGGAAATCGAGAGGCGTTTCACCTTCAAATATTTATAGAGCTGGATGGGGTGTGAAGATCTTCAGTTACTGATCTAGTACTTACCTAAAATTGAGGTTTTTCTATATTCACGTGAGGATTTTCACCTTCGAAAAAATAACCTATCAATCTTTTACCATGGGAAGCGGGAACATTATTTGGGGAGGAAATAAAAATCCTCGAAAATCAAAAACGTTATTGATAGTGGACACGGGTACAGTGGTTCAAAGTTATGTTCCTTCTACTCGGTTCGTTATACTCAAGGAACAACGAAAAGACACCGATCCAAAAATGATTTCCCTAGGAACGGAAAATAATGCTACCGATCTCATCTCTATCCCTAGAACATTACCCTGTATGAACTGGTAGAATTGGAGCAGAAGTCATTCTTGAACCAGATTTTTCCCTTGGTTTTAAGAGTATCAGGTCAACCGAAACACATCTTTTGGCCAGTTTTGCCCGCTATCGACGTACCCTCAACGATAAACCAAGCATGGCTTGCGAACCAACCTAAGACAACCGACATCATATTTTGGAATTTTCAGCCTGGAAATCCAAAGTAAATGTAAAGCAGTTGATAATTTACGTGATATTAATTATCAGTTTTTTGGAGACATTTTTACGGAGTTTTTAAACAACTTTTTTGCCCTGAATTTAACAAATTAAATTTTTTTGGTACTGGAGCCATATAGTGGAGAGCTATCTATTCTACATAAACCTAATTAGTCACATCCTTTTTCCTGTAATCAGTCATTTCTCTGCCACCCTCTCTGCACAGACAAACGACCCAAATGTAAGTGCTAAACGAGGCGACCGACTCCCAAACCCATTAGGCATCCCAAACAGTGACACCCATTAGCTGAGTATTAATACTCGTTGAAGTGTAGTTAGGGCAACTCCACAAAACTTGGATTTCACCCTGTGCTCCTTCCATGACCATGCTGAAATGTGTTTCGTTCAATAAAAGCGAACATCATGTGGTATGAAGAATCTTTTGCTAAATGTCAACCAGAATTTGATACGATTGAGGATTTTAAAGGAGAACAGCTATTGGCAAGCAAAAATTATTATTACTCACTAAGGAATGGGAGAACTCACTATGGGAGAACCATGATACACACTAAATTATAGCAGTAATTTAGTATAAATTACTAAATTAATAATTAGTAATTTAACTCCAAGAGTTGGAAAATGGGCAAGGTCTCGCTATTGTAAACTAGTCAACCTAGAATGAAGTCAGCTGTTTTAAACCTGGCCGCACCAAGCGGGATATTAAATCACCTCAACTTCCGTTCAAACCTAGAGCAAAATTACCAATAAGGTTTCAGTTTCCACTCGTCCCAGAGAGCTTTCCTGTTAAAATTCCAACTTCCTTAGGGAAACAGTAACAAATACCAATCGATCAGCGCTCACTTAGGAGCTCAAGCGCTGTTAAACAGTATTCAGGTGCCTCAGAGAACCTCCTCGTCAAATTCGAACTTCTTCTTAGGAACATGACTCAACATATCCATGAAGTTCACACTGTTGAGATGAGCCCGTCTTTCAGTTTCAGTTCTCCCAGAGTCATCTCAGGAAGGCTCCATGTCAATTAAGGAGGATTGTGACCAAAAATGCAGTCACCCCATAGAGGTTTCTGGTCAAGCTAACATGTTGTCAGATCAGCGGTTCATTACGAACTCTGTTCTCAATAACAGAGAACCTTCCACACAATTTGCAGACCAAGAACAGTTACTAAATTTTAATCACCCACCATAGTTTCCTAGTAACCGAACAAACGAAAGGTCACATTCTTGTCGATTCAATGCACAGTTTTAAATAGCCTTTAATCTGTCCAGGCACACACTTTGAGTTAACGAAGGTTGAGCCATGAGGGATTTAATTTATTAGATCGACATTCTTAGCAAATTATATAACAGGAATAGTCGCTAAACTTGAACAGCTGTTGGCGTGAATCTTCTCGAATAAGAGCAAATACAACCACCTGTTTATAAAGAGCTTAGATGGAATGGATTTTCGTGAACGATACATCATGATTTATTTAGTTACCTAACCTTCGTGGAAGGCATTACTCACCCTTCTCCTGCTATATAAGTAATTTTGACTGGGATTTTCCTCCAGTATTTCAAAGCACTCGAGATTGAGGTGTAGGCTTCTCCCTGCATCGTTAAGCCCTGCTTCGAGCGTATAGCAGCCGAGGAACGATGCCAACCAAAGTGCCTCTATATTCACATGGTAGTAATAAACCCGACACGCCGTCCAAAATAAAATGCTGTTCAGATTTACGGAGGGTCGAAACGAGCTGTACTCGTAAAAGTAGTTTCAAGCGAGCTTCCCGCTTCTGTACGTTGAGAACTTCCACCGCAGATTTTTGATCAGCGACTAAAGTCCCTATGTACATAATAAACTTTTCTACGGCGAATTTCTCTGTGGGCAGACGTTTTATGTGGGCAGAAAAATTACCTACTCTTAAATAGTTGATTGAGGGCATATTCTAAGAAGGATTTCAGCCTTCAAAACAATTATGGTGACCTAACTTTGGGATGGGACCAAAATATGAGTCAATTTCTCGGTTTCTAACCACTCATGAAAAGTTTTCAAAAATGGTTAAACTGATTTGATCACAGTATAATCACAGTTCTAAGAAGTGTTTTTTCTTTCAGCCTGTAAGGAAAACTTTAAGAAGAAGACAACTTTTACTAAATCCATACTTTGATGTGAATCTTATGAAACACCTCGTCAGAAAGCATACATCAATTTTTTCATGAAAACAGGATCCCATATGGGATCATACGAGGATCCCATGGAAGGGCCCTCCATTCTAGAGTAACCTCCATAATATAGGGGTTACTATTATGGTCCTTCCAACAGCGTTGAACTCAGCAGGAAGGCCTATTGAAAGGGCCGACCACACAATACTTCGACTATATATATTCAATCAACTCAATTTGAAATTCTCACACCTTTGTGAAGTGGTGTCTGTGGTAGTTGTTGTTCTACCCGTGAACCCTCATTACCAGCCACCCACTTGGAAGTCAACAATACGATGACACCAACGTGGGCACTCTCAATAGCCAGTAATAATACGGTCGCGGTTGTACGATAATAGGTGTCCCAGAAACCAACAGACACTATCAGCGTCCCAAGTTCAACATGGCGTCTGAAAACTTCAACAACGTACAAACAAAATTTCATTTTTTGTATTCTACGCGAAGAAAGTAGTGAGAACTCACGTTCTAGACGTTTTAGTTTGCTTGTTCACAAAGAACGATACAGGTTTCTCAAACATCGATCTTTGGCAGTGAAGAAGAAAACTGAAACGGTTTTCTAAATGCTACTAGATAGTCTCTGTGAAGGGCAGAACAGAAATTTAGCTCTGATAATTATTTAATAGGTTTTTTTGGTTTATTATTTTCAATAGTAAAACATTGGAATTGAGCAAAAAAAAATATTTTAACCCCCTCAAAATTTGATGTTTTAAATTTCAAGGTACGTAGAATCCAAAAAACGAATAAAAATTGTTTTTTCCGTCCTCCGTACGCGGCACTTTTCCGCCGTACGCGGCTCCCCGAATGGGGTCTAGTTGTGCCTCGAAGCTTTTTTTTTTTATGTCAGTCACTTCTAAGGGATGAAAATTAAGGGTTGAAATTTTCAAGAGTGCCCCTAGCTCGAAAACTCTCAAAATATAGGTATCGTTTTTTCATCAATTTTAAGCAGTGTTGAATTTTTAAACAAATTTGAGACCACCTGGAGCTCTGCAAGACAGAGCGTTCACTCCCTAAGAGTACTCAAGGGTTTTCCTTCGATAAAACAGAATCACGAGTTTGAATCACAAAAGAGCTGTTCGCTGTTCGTCTCTTCGAGTTGTATTCAGTTTTGCTTCCTTAGTAATCAGTAATCAAATTTCCAGATTGTAGTTATTTACCCCCAAACGAAATATTCTGACACTATGTCAAAATGTTTTAGACCAAAGGAAAATCCTTAAGGCTCAAGAGCTGCTGACAAACCCTCATCGAGGGTCCGCCGTAAAGTTGGTAAATGGTCTTGATGAGCCCAGAAAGGGTCTTTTCCGATTCAGCCGGGTCGTCCGCGGTCCCACTCGGAAGTCAACTTCACTTTTATAAGGGCCTGCTGTTGAAGCCTCCAAGCTTCTCTGCTTCCTCCTAGTTCACGGTCGGTTGGATTTGTTGGATGAGGATTTCTTATCTCTCCCTTGTCTCTGACCCCCTTTACCTTCCACCACTTAATTCCGATTGTTGGAACAGCCGAAGGGAGAGGAACTCTCGGCCATCTTGTCCCTTATCGGAATATCGTCGCAGAGATGATTCCGCTTCCTGAAGACCACTTTTGAATGAAGTTCTCTCTTAATGTCCGCTTTTCTCTTTTCTACTGGAATTTTTACTTAGTAGAATGTCGAGCTGGATTCTCCTGGATGATCAGTGGGAGAATCATTCTCACAATCTACAATCTTCATCTCAAAATCTCTCTTGCATTCAATGCCTGCGATCCTTACACATTCATCTTGAATATACAAAGATCATGAATATACTGCTATTTGTAGGAAGGACGTCTTAACTTCAATGTTCACGAAAATGAAATCCCCCTCCCCATTCAATTTTGACGCGCTCTTTTCGATGATCAAGTTCAAAATTCAATGTGGTGGGGGTAATTTACATCCCCAATTTCAGAAAAATTGCGTTTTTCGAGGAAAATTACCTTATCTTTGTGTTTTTTAAGGTAAAAAGCCCTAACTTGGATAATAACGGCCTCGAAGATTGGTTTTGTTGATAGGCATTTAAAGATAATTCGCCGTGACTAGGTAAAAATTGAGATAAGGACTTTCAATTCGTAGCTAAATTTTAGCTTCAGGGCCAATTATCGTGAAATCGTAAGACGTTTCGCGTTATTTTCTTGCTATGGAATGCTCACCTAACACAAAACCTCAAAACCCTAAGTCCTAAAGACCACCTGACTTGGCAGACGTTTTTGTTACCAATGTATTGAGGCACCATTTTTCAGTAGATAATTGAAGTATTTTGAGGTTTCTCAAACAATGAAAGCCATAACTTGATTTTAATTGCAATCACATCGGAAATAATTAAATAGGAAAAGAGAAGGAACAAGATTTGATACGAATGGGACTACTATTGGAATCAAATTTTTAGTCTACCCTTGAAACAGTGTGAACACGCGATCCCAAAGTTTAGTGATATTCAGGTGAAAGTGGAAGTTCCGATAGATGCCGAGTTTTACGTTCTCAACCTTGCTATCTACAACTATCACGGCATAAAAAGTTGGAAACCATATAATCGCGAAGGGAAGCGATCGCGCTAAGTGCAGAAACCCCTAAGTGATACGGAAGGTCTGAAGCCCGGAGGAAAGTAATAGGCAGCAATCACGGAAAGGTGATTGGGAATTGTCTATCGAGGTTCCAAGAGGAGTCCAAATAGGTAGTTTGGGCGAAGAGGGCACTTCTTTGTCCTCCATTTGGTTCAATTAAGGAAACCGGTGGATCCCTTCTGTGTGTTGAAGATCCCTTCTCCGTGTTTATTAGGCTTTTCTAATACCGCCGGGCTACTTCCTCCGTAACCATCCCCTCCGCTCTACCCATCGCTAAACAAACTTATCCCGACCATTATTCAATTACTGGGGTTAGTAGTAAGGGAAGTCCGAGAGAGGAACCAGCTGCTCAATTAAAAGCATTCCCTGTACCAATCCCCCTCCTCAGAGGAATGGCGCTTGAAGAAAATTAGGCTTCTCTTTCCTTTTAATTTTCTTAAAAAAAAGGTCATGTGGCATCTTTCAATAAACAAGGGCAGACGAATTATAGGAGTCTTGAGTGCTGTCACATTCTGACGCCCGATTCAGACGAATGGCTTTAATGTTCTTTACTCCCGAAAGGACCCTTAGAAACCCCATCTCGATTCCTCTATGATGCCTGAGAAACAACATTTTTACGCTCGTGCGCAAACTAACATTGTTCATTCAGATGAGAATCTCCATTTTTTATTGCAAATTATGATTTTACGTGAAATATTATGGAACTCCCTTGCTTCAAAATAATTTTTTTTGAGTGGAAAAATGTGAGTTTTACGATAAAAATATGCACAAAACTCTTTAATCAAGTTAAGTTTAGGTATTGTCTGCTCACGCTGAATCACGCAGTGAAATCAATTTTTGGAATCGACCAAGAAAAAAAATTGTTTATCCCCCCTTAAAATTGTTGGTTTACGTTTCAAGGTACGTAGAATCCAAAAATCGAATAATCATTTTTCCGTCCGTCCACCGTACGCTGCACTTTCCTTAGTTCCCATGGACCGATTCTAATGAAATTTGGTATATGAGCTCCATTTGGGGTCTAGTTGTGCCCCGAAGCTTTTGGTTGATGTCAGTCACTTCTAAGGGTTGAAAAATAAGGGTTAACATTTCGAAAACGCCCAAAACATTTTGATATTAAGGGATGGTTTTTCCATAAATTTAAGATAGTATTGAATTTTTAGAATTTTTTGATACCACCCGGAGCTCTAGAGGACAAACCGTACGCTCCCTACGAGAACTTGAGGGTTGGTCTTACGATAAGTCAGAAACGCGAGTGTGAATCGCAAAAGAGGCCTAATCTCCGTTCAAATTTTAGCAGCCCAAAAAGCGATCGCTGTTCTTTCTTCGAGTTGTACTCAGTTTTGCGTCCTTATCAACAATTTTTTTTAAAATTGTGTGTGAAGCGTTTATTTCATCAAATTAAACTTCATTGTGAAGCGAAATTAGGTAGGTAGTGACAATGGCAAAGCGATGGAATTGAGTGTGAAACGATTATTTCTGCAAAATTAACTTGATAGTTAAGCGAAAATATGTTTGGTAGGTCTTTGCAGCCGAGTGATCTATACGGAAAAACAATAAACCTTTGTGTAACAATTTGCAGCCGTTTGCTTTCATGCCATGTGATTTAGCATGAAGAAACAAGTAAAAATCATGAAACAAACTCGATAAGTAGGGACGTACATCCAAATACCCTAATTTTTCGGGACGCACATATTTCGAGCGTGAAGTGAAGTAAATAAAATCTCAGGTTGTTGATCTGTTGGTCGTCCGCCAGTCATTCCAGGACCTTAACTATATTAATAGCTTAGGACTTACATAGGAACCACTTGTACAGTAGTACTTCAGGCTGGAAGAAAAAACTGTATTAACTTGTATCAATTATTACTGAATTCATTGTTTGACATGTATGACGACATGACACATTGATCCCATATTTTTTTCTCGATATTTTGTCGATATCAGTATCGAGCTTTAGATACTGTTTCGAAACCATGTATCGAATAAACGAAAATATCCAAACGTCACTTCCTATGGAGAGGATGGAACGCCTCTCACTGTTTGAATAGACTATACCGCAATACCCGAGCAACAAGGCGAACATTCGTCCCCTTCAACGTGAACGAAAACCGACAAGAAGCGGAATGAATTTTTACGTTGAATAAAAAATTTTGAAAAAATGGGTGTTCTCATGGCTTTTGTTCTATATTTTCTATATTAGAAATCTATGCAAAACTTAAAGAGAGATACGATTTGAAATTTTTCTCCAAAATGTATAATATACATTACATATTATGTACCAAGGAAGGTAGGTAGTTACTAGCGGGTTAATACGTATGATTATTGTAATGCGAGATTTCAATATGGGAAGAAAGAGTGTGTAGATCAGCGTCTGCACTCGGTATGTTTCTGAGGTGTGCCTAAGGGAAGATATAGCTAGACATACTTTGAAGGGAATTTTTGCATCGTGCTCCAATCTTTGCATTCTTCTCCAAGTACGAGATTGCGTCGTTACATTCACGCATGCGTTAATTATACCTGAAAAATTATCCAAACCTGTCCATAACCGAATAGTGGCTCAGCCGATTATTTATACTATGTCAGTATAACTTATCCATTTATACTCAATCCCATAAACAATAATGTTCCCTAGTTTGCTAGAAACTACAGGTACAGATTAAACATGTAGATAGTACCATAATACCTATCATTTATGGTGAGATGGAGGGGAGGACTCGTTGCCTATCACAATCCATCCAGATAGGTAGCAGTTCTTTGTAATTTCACGTGATACCAACCAAAAAATACGACATTTTTCCATGAAGGATTGATATAAAAGTTTTCCTAACGGAACTCCAAAATTCAAGAAATATCCGGAAATGTGGGCAATCTACAATTCTTTGTTGGACCACAAGGTTCATCACGAGAGGAATGTGGTGGGCCTCTTTGTTTTTAACATCTGCTGTTCGTCTCAATTAGAAGGCTTGGGTCTTATGACTAACGCCCTTTTGTCTGATCGAAGTGGGGGAGCCATGGCTATTATTCCATATCGTATCTTTGCCTGCCTGCCAGCTGACTTACGTCTCAAACACTTTTTCTAAAGAAGACGAAGTGTTAATTGCAATGGCTTCAAACTAGTTGGTACCGACGGAAATTCAGAAAATTGTGTCCATGGAAATCTATTTTGGAACATGCTGATACGATTCTGGATCATAAGATATTTTCATAATGCACCTATGCCGCTACAAACAATAGGTTACTTAATAAGGAATATAAACTATATAATTATTGGTATGTTTGGAATTAGCGTGACATTTTCTATAAGTAGGTAGATATTTTAGATATCTCATCAAGAATTAGCATGATTTTGAAATCAGTCAGTAACTGTCTTACGTAAAAAAATTTCGCTAACACCACATGATGCATAACTGGAACCTTTTAATTTACTTTTCAAAATCGTCTACATATTTGTGAAATTTCGAAAATTGTTCGTTTATCTTAACAAGATGATTGTCAATCGAGAAATCAATAAACCTGAGTTTAAAAAAATATTTCCTGCGTTTTGAACCCAGACATTTTTTGTCTAGTGTTTTGGTATCAGTACCCAACAAGTTGGATTGACGTATAATTTTTCATGACAATTGGAGATGAATTCAAATCTAAAATAAAACTTGGAGGTTCCTACCCATCTGAAATACATGCGCAGATTGGCAAAAGAAGCACACTTGGATTTTACTGAAAAAACGCTGCAAATTATTACACAAATGTTTATTATTTTTCTATATAGATCACTCGTCTGCAAAGAACAGGACTTTGCCAATGTTACCACCAACCAACTTGAAGAAAACCATCGATTGTATTTCGGTCAGCTAACATTTGAACGGGGATTAGGCCTCTTTTGCGATTTACACTCGTGTTTCTGATATATCGTAACTCCAACCCTTAAATTCTCGTAGAGAGCGAACGGTTTGTCCTACAGGGCTCCGCGTAGTCTCAAAAAATTCTATACTACCTTAAATTGATGGAAAAACAATACCTTTATATCAACATTTTTTGTTAGGGCGTGTTCAAATTTTCAAAATTCATTTTTCAACCCTTAGAAGTAACTGACATCAACCAAAATCTTCGGGGCACAAGCTAAGTGGGGAAATTGTACCGCGTACGGCGAAACGTAAACCAACAAATTTTGAGGGGGGTTAAACAATTTTTTTCTTCGCCGATTCCAAAGGTTTATTATTGAAAATAATAAACCAAAATGAAGAGGATTCGGTGTTCGAAAAACACCGAAGTGAAGTATTTGGTGTGATATTTGTATACACTCATATTTCGATCTAGATAAGAGAATCTAGAAAGCTATGATGATGAAACTTTATATTTTGCAGGTTTTAAATACCTACATGGAGTTTTTCTTACCACCTTAAGGTTGGAATGTTGAATGAAAAATCAAAATGGTGATGCGGAAGAAAAATGTTATGAAATTGACCCGTTCTGTAGCTAAGATAATAATTTACAACTACCTACCTGCCTGAACCCCTGAACTCTAAGAAATACAACTTGGGTTACAATGTGTGCCAGACAGTTAGGCTAGACTCGTGTTTGGATAGGAACCGGAGATTGACGCGTTTGAGCGGAAGCCGTTCCTGTGATTGATATTCAAACCTCGTGGAAGACGAAGAAAAAAGTTTTTCGTAAGGTCCGAAGTTTTGACTCCTACACATCTCCGAGTGATATACGTCACCTCCTCCCCGAATCGCAGGATGGGATACTTCACTGCCACTTGCCACATGTGGCAAACTCTCTGACCCTGATGTGACTCAGACCTCACGGTTCCCTTCGTAGTAATGAACTGAAAGAGGGAAGAGGAAAAAAGAAAGAAAAAGAGCGAGGGAGAGCCTCCACTCGGGAGGGCCTTTTCGCCACAAGTGGCTTCAGCGGCTACCGACCTGGGAGAAGCATGAGCGGATATCGCGTCGTTCCTAAGCCACTTTTTTTCGAGACGGAGTTCTTTTCTTATACCCTCGATATTTTCAGGAAATTGCCAATAAAGCGAGAGAAGGAGAGAAAAAGGTGAGTTATATTCCAAATATAAGACGACCTCGGCAGTAGTAAGTAGCTAGCCAAGGAAATAATTTCTCCAATTTTCTTCGACCACCAGGTTAAAAAGTTTTGGTTCTCAAAATTTTAAATGTTTACTTTCATTTTGCGTGTTGAGGCTTTCTGAAAAAATTTGGGTCCATATCAGTCAGCCAGTGCAAATACTTTGTAAGGGTACTGTACGAAGTAATGGTTCAATTTTGATTAAACTTAAGGGGGTCTCCGTTCGCAGTCGGTCGTCGTTCGTTCCTCGTTCCGCCGGAACGGTTCCGGGTTAGTATTTCCCTAAATTGTTGGGCCTAAAACTTTAAAAGTTGTAGCTAAATTTGAACTAGCTAAAGTTGAGCCTAGAGCATTGAAAAACTGAAAGATTTCAGCTGGAATTTTCAAAATTGGACAATAATTGCCAGAGAAAAATGGGGGAAACATAACTGGATAAATGGTTTTTATTTACCATCAGAACGAAATTATAGCGTCAAAATCATTTTTACTCCAATAATTTTAAATGTCGATGATTAATCTTAATCAATTTGGAAGGCTTTTTACAAACTGCATACCTAACATGTATTGCATCATATTTCCCGCCAATCTCAATACACAAAAAAATTCAGGGTCCCATCTGCTGATTCGTTGTCGTTCTAAATGCCATTCAAGAAATATTCCACACAGAACCCAAATCTGATTTTCCAAACTCGTAAATTGTATCATCATAACGACTGTATGGAAGAAATTTGAAGAATTACTTCTTAACCACCTTTTTTATGATTTTTAGACCTCTTCTGAACTAAACAATTAGGTATTCAAAAACACTCCGAGAATTTGCAATCTGCAAAATTGTACAAATTGTTCAAAATTGTATAAATTTGAAAGATTACTTCTTAACCATCTTTTTTCTTGTTTTTAGACCAGCACTTACTTCTGGACTAAACAATTATTTAAAAATACTCCAGAATGAGTAATCTGAAAAATTGTGCAAATTTTCGCTTTTGTTTTCTGCTAACATGAAAAATAGCTCCTGCAAAAAATCACTTTCAACGAGTAGATATGTGTATTGTTTATGGAAAACATTTAGGGGTAGAGATAATTACCTCCTGAGTCTTCTGATGGTTTCGTGGTTACAATTTCAAGCTGAATATTTTTTACTTAACTATAAATCATTTTGACCACATGAATTTTGTCAAAAATATTCGTCCCAGTTTTAGGAGGAAAAAATTATTTCTAGAAAAATGGTTGAGGAGCAAGAGGATACAGATTAGGTTTTTAAAAAACTGTATGGCCTGGTTTTCAGTAGTAGGTACCCTAATTTGAGAGTGTTTTCGCACTTTTACAGGTACCTATTTTTAAATATTAGTTAAGGAGGTACTCGATAGTACTCGTATTCTCATCAGCTATAAGATACAGAATATAACGAACTTTCTGTGTTGCAAACAAGGACATGCCAACTTTCAGAAGCGCCAATTTTTTGATAGAAGGGCGAATCTTCCTTACTTTCTTCTACAAAGAGGGTGAAATTCGGTTGTACCAGCTCTAAGGATTGTCGGCTCGAATTTTCTTCTACCGAGCTTATTCCTTCCCTCTTAAAAGAGTCCACTGGGTACGCTTTTCTTGGGGTGCAATATTATATCCATAAACCAGGTTGAAAGTCCCTTCCCGAAAGTTTTGCAATGGTAATGAGGCTGAAAGCCGAGGCGGGTACGGCCCCGCAGGTATGGAGAGCCGGTATCTAAAGTGATAACGGGTTGAGCCCTCAGTTGTTTATTTATAAAGCTTTTTTTCGCACTGAATAAATTAACGTTGAACACCTGCTAATACCATTCTACGAGTTTGGTTTGATACGGAAAACGAAACGATTGGAGAAATGTAATCCGCCAATTAATTACTTGCGACAAGGTGGTTAGCATTTCACAGTCATGTCACTATACTTGTCAGATTGTCGGACGCGTAGTATTTTGTAACATCTGGCTCTGCAACTTGATTTGAGAGGAAATTCTTGGCCGATTCGTAGAGTGGAGTCTGCCAATTCGACAAATCAATCGAGTCAACACATTTTCTCATACTCGTTGAAGATGTCCTCCTAATCCATGCGAAGAGTTAGGAATTGGGAGAGCCTATTCAAATATGACATTTTTAATGTGATTGAACGAAAAATGTCATGAATAAAACAACTTTCATGTAAATTGCGAGTGCACAAAAATGTGTGTGTTATTGCGCCAGACAAATCGATGTTTTTGGTTTATTATTTTCAATAATGAACCTTTGGAATCGACCAAGAAAAAAATTTTTAACACCCCCTCAAAATTTGATGGTTTACGTTTCAAGGTACGTAGAATCCAAAAAACGAATAAAAATTTGGCCGTCCGTCCGCCGTACGCGGCACTTTTGCCACTTAGCATTGACCGATTTTGATGAAATTTGGTATGTAGGCTCCATTCGGGGTCTAGTTGTGCCCCGAAGATTTTGGTTGATGTAGGTCACTTCTAAGAGTTCCAAAATCAATTTTGAAATTTTGAAAACGCCCTAACTCAAAACATTTTGATATAAAGGTATTTTTTTCCTTCAATTTAAGATTCTATAGAATTTTTAGAGACCACCCGGAGCTCTGTAGGACAAACCGTTCGCTCACTACGAGAATTTATAGTTTGGACGTACGATAAATCAGAAACACGAGTGTGAATCGCAAAAGAGGCCTAATCTCCGTTCAAATTAAAGCTGACCGAAATGCGATCGATGTTTTTCTTCATGTTGGAGTGTTGGTGGCTTTGCAGACGAGTGATCTATATAGAAAAATAAAAAATAATAAACCATTGTGTAATAATTTGCAGCGTTTTTGTGAGTATAACTACTTGGATGGTAAGTACGATAAATGCTCGGATATTGTTTTAAAGTTATCAGTCTATCTGAATCACATGGTACCAAGTCCACAAAGCAGCTCAAAAATATCGAACAAATCAACATTGGGTCCTGTAAATTGAAAAACACCTTCTTCGCCACAAGAGTCAGCGTGAAAAACAAGTTAAGATCGTGTATCATATTATTTGGTATTCATTTTTTTTTTCTTTTTTTTATCGATGTTTGAGACTCGAGCACATTTGGTACTCAAACACGCACATTTTTGTGCACTGAAAAATGTCGAATTACCGGTGATTTCTTCGTGAACTTTACCTAGAACAATAATCTGCAATAAAAATGGAGGGTTCCTATTGGGAAAAGTTCTTGTGCAGGTTCCTGCGGTACAGCAATAAAAAGTTAAGACGACAACATTCAACGGTAAGACACAGAATACTTCATACTTCAACATGCGTGCGACCATCGCTGTCTTAGGTATGTACCTACTCGTTTGTCTGTTCTACAGAAACAGACAGCGAGTCGTCCCACCACAATAAGCTGCGATCTTCTAAGTTGAAGATGCAGAGAAAACTCGGCGCTTTGCGCCTCGGCGGGGGGCTCCGCCCCCCTGCACCCCCGGTTTATTTTTTTCTCCATACTCTGTATGAAATCATAGGATCACAGAATGTGTTTTTGCGATGCTAGTCATCCGTTAAATAAAAAACAACAATAATAAATCTGGAGTCTTTGGCAATAATAAAATAAATAATTGTTAGACATTTAATTTGGTCTAAAACCCTATAAATGTTATATAAATAAATATGTAACTACAAGAAAAATACTATATAAATTGAGAGCTTTCCAACGAATGGTGAGCAATTTCTGTGCAATGAACACTGCGGGAGTTCTATTTCCTTACCAACGGCTTGGTTGCACGTGAAAATCATTATAAAAGGCGCGTAACGGTTTTTTTCTGTCGCTTTTTCGTGACGATTTTTTTTCGGTAGGTCATCGCAAAAACACATTCTGTGTTAAAACACGATTTTTAGAAGTGACAACACATTGTAAGAAGTAAAGTTTGAAAAGAAGACAGTTCACTTTGAAAATGGGAGGCAGTAATACCTACTTTTTCACGAATTTTGGAGCAATGGTTGAGTTCCGAAGATCGGAGCTTCAACAAAGAATAAAGAAATCAGGAGCATCTAGGATGTGAGGGTGGTGGTCTACAATTCTAAAGACAACTCGGAGAAACAATAGAATAAAGAGGCTGTAATTGTAACGTTAGGCAACCAGATCGATTTGTGTAACTGCCAGGAGACAAAATTTGTACGAAGGATGACGGAGGGACACGGAGGACGAAAAAATATCTGAATCAAATGTCCGCAGAATAAGTGAAAACTGAAGTTTTTCGTCCGTGGTGATACGTCTGACAAGAGCACTATGACTGCTTTTATAGCGGATCTACGAGTAATTTTGATTAGTTCGCAATCATTACAGTGACAATTGAGGTACACCCACATCTCGCATCATTTCAAAAGGCTGTGTCAGGGGCATCGAAGGTAAGGACACAGAATAAACGTGTCCCGTAGAAATACGGAGAAAAGGAAAATAACTTAGGTACTTCGAGATTGGGAGTCAGTACTACACCTACTGTAATACCTTCCTACTATTTGAGTCGGACTTTGGGGCAAAGATGGAGAAGATTGAGTTCATTACGATAGGAGCCCCAACTCAAAGCATAGAGGAGGAAACCTTCAATAAATGACCTGAAAAGCTGATGAATACTCAGAGGAACAATAGACTGACGAGCTGGAGGCTCCAACTGTAAAAGTTGAGGGCAGAGAAGAGACGTGACCTCCCGCGGCAATCAGCCAGCTAATTAAAGCAGGTCCCTTCGCCGGTTGGCAGAAAAAAACCCGGTAGCCGCTCTGGGCAGAGAGATTCGCCGACAATGCTTCCCTCGACCAACCCATTCAGTGGCTCAGGTTTAATGGTGTGAACTCTGACGAGTCCACGGACTTTGGGGCCAAGTTAGCAGCGGTTTCAGCAGGTGAAGTCACATTCGGTCGACCTGCTACCAGCCTTGCCAAACTTGGAAACGAATAATTACAGGAATCGTAATAAATTGCCGTGAAAAGGCTCTACTAAGGAAACTACTAAATTGAAGATAGTTAAAGATACATAAAAATTATACATATTTCATATGAATTTGGTTTGTAGACGAACGCTGAATCTCAGGGAACCACACGTCGAAGAGAAAATGTAAAATTGAGGGGGCAGTGCAGGTTCTTAACTACGCATAACAATTCCATTTAGCATCTGATGGTGTAGAAATAGTGGTGATCAGAGCACTTTACTAATAATCTTCGAAATAATCTTACTATACTATACGAATTCTTATTGAAACGAAAGCTTTAGGATCAACTTGAGAGTATTCTACACGTATATATCTTCCGATTTATGTGGGTTTTTCAAAATTTTCTTCCATGAACACGGGCATAAGTATCCTGGAACCGACTTCCAAGTACCCTCCAAATTCGAGCAAAATCGGGCTGTTAGGTACATCGTGAGAAATCCGTGTTACAGGAAAATCAAGTTTGTTATATTTTCTTTTGTGAAAACGGTACTTTTGGTGCGGCGACGACTCAAGTAAGTAATGCCTGAAATTCATTGAATACGATCAATTTGCATCCTCAGAATCGATGACACTTTCGAACAAAAGCCTTGAGTTGAAAATCAAAGTTAGTGCTTATCAGCCTCTAGTTGGTCCTTTATGAATTGTATCGCCATCCATAAAAGCGTGATTTTCCTTGAACAATTAATTTTTCACGACCCTATGATCCTAATGATCGTATTTTTCTAAAATTCAATAGATAGATAAGAACTGGGTCCATGACGGTTATATATTTCATCACGATGTAAATAATAGAGCCACGGTAGGTACATGGAGAAGACGAAAAATCATAAACATAACTGAGAACAATTTCCCGATCGTAACGATGTTTGCTTTTCCTGAAACTAAGTGGTAATATGAAAATCACGATTTACATTGTAGCATTTTCAGTTTTAGTGCTCATAAATGCACAATCATTTTTACACACTCATTCCATGTTATTTTTTGAGAGTTTCCCTTGGATCCCCGTTTCTAATCAGTTGCTCGAATTTTTCATCTTTGCAATTATATCCGCTTTGGGCATACTTGACGTCTAATTCTGAATCATGTTTATTCTTAATTTTATCATGTAGAAGTTTGAAATTCATGAAAAGTTGCAAAACAACTGCCACACCATGATGACTAAGGGGCATCCCCGGTGGACCATTCACTCCACATCCTCGTTCTATTTCGAGTTTTTATGGCACTGCCCTGTCTAGACGCGGCGCCCAGCCGAATTTAAGCGTCTGCCAACAAATTAACGCTTTTTTTCATTCACAGACAGGAAGTTGAGCTGTTGGCTAAGGCGAAATTGGTTAATGTACATTTTCGGTTTCTTTCACCATTGTAAAACTAACTACTCTGAGCTGTACAATAACTTCCTCACATAAAGATAGCGTAATATTTCATCCACTTAGAACAGAAGCGCCACAATTCGAAAAATCTCATTTTTCCACATTATTTAAGGAAGGAAAACTTGATATGTATATGTTTTCAAAACTATCGATTGTAAAAGTGAAGTATTCTTACAAGTATAAGGTGCAACAGACGGTCCGCCATAAACTTCGCCAACATCAGCGAGGACGTACGATAAAACGTGATTTCACTTGAGCTTTAATATCTCATGATTTAATAGCTTTATTTAAGTTAAATTTGGAGGGAAGTTTAGGGCTACCTATGTTATTTTACTTGAGGAAACTATACTGCCCACCCCACTTGGCAAACATTTTTTATTTCACGAGGAGAAAAATTATCAAATCTCTATCACATTTTTTTTGTAAAGTGGTATGACACGGTGACCATACTTTCCCCATTCGTCTTTCGGGTGGATTGAGGGAACTAATTTATTAAAATTGATAATTATGAACAAATTTTTTGGTCGTTATTATAAAATATTGAAACTGATTCTTAGGCTTGCTGGATGATGAGAGAGTGGCCTTTAAACTTGGCTAGAGCAGCCTTCCAAGGCGAGTAATAGATATCGACCCTCGGAGGCCTTAATGGGGCTCCAGGTGCGCTAATGTAATAACAGAAGAAGCCCAGCGTGATGCCTGACGCAGCAATCCGCTTTGTCAGCTCGGAGAAGGATATTCCTGGGACACTGACAATCGCGATGAGGGAGATACAGAGATAAATTCCACCGTGCGAGCCTGCGAACGGCAAATTTGATCTACAGATAGGATTATTCGCTTAGTACGAATCGAATCTGACGATCTGCCACCAGAATCTTCCCAGTCTCCTGCAGCCACTGAGATTTGGTTGTATTGGACAGAACGAGCGGCAATTGATTTTCAAACGGTGGCTCTAAGGTCAACCGATTCAGTCTAGACGGAGGAGGTGACCCTCATTAACAACTTATGAGCCATTTGAAGACAAAAACGTCGGACTAGTGGGTGTGGCACATAGATGTAATGTATTCAGAGCGTGACCTTGGAAAATAAATCACGAAAAGAACCTTCCATTCATACCAACCCTAGAATTTAAAGCTTCTCTATCTCCGATAGTGAGGAAACAAGAAATGATTCTGAAAAGAGTTTTTGGAAATTAGTCAAACATATACCCTTAAACATGTACACGCTTTAGATTGTCCAAAACATTGATTCAATATAGTCCTAAATTCAAGGAAACTGGTCTAACAATTGTCACTATTTAATTTGAAAGTTTCTTCGCCGACAGAGGAACTAGAAAAAGGAGATGGTAAGGAAACTGGTCATATAACTATCCTATAAACAATACTGTGGACCATTTTCCTCACAACCGTTGTAGACCAGTTAATCCACCATAGAGTAGAACTTTGTCCGAGTGGCCACCATGTTTGGACCACTTTCCCGACTACCAGTGTGAAGAGGGACGACACCACGAAAGTTTACCCAATAAAAAGAACTAACAAGAACCGACTGGAGGGACTATGAAAAAGGTCGGCGGGGTGAACCATTCTCTCGAGCACAATTGGGAAGATTAGAAGTTTCTGTTAGAAATATCGGAGAATGTTTTCCACTCCGAAGAGTAAAGAAAAGTGGATATAAACTATATTGTCTCAAGTTTCGGGAACAAGCCGAGACATGAAAGGTGGACCCCGAACTAAAGCTTAAGAGCAGGAAAGTACCAAGTAATTAATTTCCTTTCATAATTCATAATAATCTTTCGGAGTAACTTTATTTTCGAGAGGTACTGCTGAAACTTTTCGTCCAACGATGCAATATATTAAACAGAAAACTCGGGCAGTTGGTAGTAAAAGTTTCTGTTTTCGCTTCCTCCATAGTGGCCAAACATAATTTTTTCATTCATGTAAATCATATAAATATATATACGTTGAACAGTATAATACCCATTAATATTGAAAGGATTTTTCAGTCAATACAAGTGGATTTCTTTTAACTTAATTATACTAAGAAATTCCTCCCCCAACGATGTAAAATTACTAGAAAAATACGGATGAATAAGAGGAAATGTTTTCTTTTTCCTCTTACTGACCATATCGCTGTTACTCGTATTAATCATGTCAATGTAAAAGTCAGCTTAAAATATATTTCAGATTATGTAATTTGTAATCAATTGAGGAAAAGGAAAGTAAAATTAAATATGAAATATCTGGGAGAACCCAAGAAAAAGTCCTATTCTTTCAACATGAGCAAAATTTGCAAAGAGCCAATTTAGTCAATTTCTGTAACATTTTTGAATTTTGCTTCCGAGTCTACCAAGGTAGCGGAAGCTTTGTTTTAACTTCTTCAAGGTTGAAAAAAAATGTTCTTAAAAATCAAAATTTTCACTCGCGTTTTACATTTTAGACATTTTTGAACAATAAATTTTGGTTCCGTGTCTGTCATGAAATCCTTGTAACGGGTAAAACTATACGAAGCTATACGTAGTCCGATTTCGATTAAATCGTATAGGATTGTTCTAATTGACGTGTAGATAGTCCCTTACGAAAATCATTTCCCCCAGACTGATAGCACCCACTGCTCCACTATGAATTCCTTGAAACAACCATAACTTCTGCATTTCTCATCCGATTTCGACGAAATTTTCAAAGATTATGCGGCTTTTTTAATGGTGATGCTTGGGTGTTACTCCTTGGTTGGAATTCATTTGGTTGGAAGCTATTGGAATTTATACCTTCAACTAAGAGAATATCTACAATAACGATACGAAAATCTACATTTTTGAAGGAATCCATATTTAATGGGTGGTGCCAAACGGCGTATTCTGCAGGAAATCCAGAAAAATATAATTGTCACCTCAATTTGCGGTTCAACATCACGAATACAAATTAAACCCACAATTTCAAAACTGACAAGAATACGTATCATTAATATCATGAAAAATCCAACTTAAAACTGAAATAATGACGAAAATTTCACTGTTTTTTTGTCTATACTTTAAGGAAAATGAAGTGCTGGTATATAAAATGATGGTCACCCAGTATATTTTCTTATTTCTACCATTATTAGAAGCGTTATGAATGTTGATAATTAATTTCATTTTTTTTTAAATGTCAGCTGGTTTTTATTTATTCAGGTTGAGCGGTAGATACGTACAAAATCAACTAGCTAAAATGAGATGCTCGGCACGTTTCGGTAATTTTTCATTTCTCGGAACAAATTTTTTGTGAAAGCCCCAAAGCGTTATTACCCGCGGGTTAACTCGGGGTGGCTGCCTCATAAGCTGAAACGGAGAGGAGGGCGGGGCTGTAACTTCACTTTTACCGTAATTGAGAAAAATGAGCTAGAAAGTTTTAAAATGGCGGATAGTAGGTTTGTATTTAGGACTAATGAGTGGAACGAAGATATATAGCCGCTACGCAGTTTGTGTTTCTACAGCAGCACACCTCGCCACATTTGGAGTTCGTTACCTCACTACCGACGGTAGGGAAGCTCACAGAAGGGATTCATGAAGCGGGTTATAGAAATTTGCCCACAAAAGTCCAGATTTCATATATTTAGTACTTGTCTTCCAAAAATTCTCTATCGTTAGAAGTGAAAGACAAGTACTAAATATATGAAATCTGGACTTTTGTGGACAAATTTCTATAACCCGCTTCGTGAATCCCTTCTGTGAGCTAAAACTTTTCTATCGTTAGAAGTGAATTTGTATAGCAGATTAAAAAAATTATTACACAATGCTTTTTTATTTTTCTATACAGATCACTCGTCTACAAAGCCACCAACCATCCAACATGAAGAAAAACCTCGATAGCATTTCGGTCAGCTTTAATTTGAACGGAGATTAGGCCTCTTTTGCGATTCACACTCGTGTTTCTGATTTATCGTACGTAAAAAACCCTTGAATTCTCGTAGGGAGCGAACGGTTTGTCCTACAGGGCTCCGCGTGGTCTTAAAAAATTCTATACAATCTTAAATTTATGGAAAAACAGTACCTTTATATCAACATTTTTTGAGATAGGGCGTTTTCAAAATTACAACCCTTATTTTTCAACCCTTAAATTTTTATTCAATTTTTGGATTCTACGTACCTTGAAACGTAAACCAACAAATTTTAAGGGGGTGTTAATAATTTGTTTTCTTGGTCGATTCCAAAGGTTCATTATTGAAAATAGGGAACCAAAAGTTGGTTCCCCCGCAAATCGAAATTTTTCTCGGATTTTGCGTTTCAGAATTTTCTGTACAATTTTCTTCCCGTGACTGTCAATCTACCTGTCCGAGGCAAAACTGGCATTTAGGGCAAGACTCAGCTATCAGAAAAAAAATCGATATCAACTTGAAAAAGAGACAACCATCAATTAACGTAAAAACCAAGAATCAACACGAAAAACGACTGTCTGAAAGTGGAAGCCCTTGTCGTAGGGCAGGTAACACATTCTTGATTTAGGAACTACCATCATGTAATGTTGTCATCTCCTTACATGACCGGAAATTGTATACAAAAAGGTATTCCGTCCCTCGATTTATGGCCTTCGGATGTAAACCCTTAACGTCACTATTTCAGAACTTTGACGCAACGTCCGTTCAAGTTTCGAAATGGAACGAACGAATGTAAGGCGTGCATCTTAATTAACGAACTTTCGTCCATTGCCTCTCTGACGGTTACCAATTTTAATATGGTCGAGAAGCAACCCGATGAGTCATTTCGAAGGAACAATCTATTCGTGGCTCCATGTACGACAGACGTGCGCTTAATATATTATATCGAATTCAATGTAGAAAAGCTTTTCAACGGAGACCACCCACATTCAAAACGGATTACGAGACAGCAAAACAGATTTTCCACAACGAATTCCAATTTTCCGAATAGGTTTCATCATTTTTAAATAGAAGTCAATATTAAATGAAATAATTTAGATTCTAAGGGAAAAACTTGGTACCAAATAAATTTTTCAATAACTCATATCCAGTGAACATATCCGAACACTAACAGGTAAAAGTAGATTCTTCAAATAAAATTCGATAACTGCGGATCAAGTTTCCCAGTTAGGAAATTTCTCATTTGGTTGACGACTTTTCAGAAGTCCTGACAGTCCTGGCATGTTTTATTATTATTGTTATGTCTGCGTGTCGGCGAGTGAAGGAGCTGACCTTCTCGCTGCGGCGTTTGTTTCTTCTTTAACTCCTACTCAACTAAGAGAGTGTTCCCTAGCCTAACATGAAGTGCTGTCGCATCGGCGGTTCATAACCACACCGAGGTGCTAAGCACTTGTGGAGGCAGCTAGCCCGTCAGCCTCGGCGGTTCATAACCACACCGACGGGAAGACGGGATATTTACCTATTGAGCCTAGTACTTCGAGGAGATCCTTATTCGAGGAGAAGGTTTTGAGAGCGAAATGATGAAGACGGTAGACTTGACTAGATTGGCATAAGGGTAGCATCCCTGAGTGAGCTTATATACTCATTTCGTTAGCTCGGGAGAGAGAGAGGTGGAAGGGTGACGTCATGTCGGTGTCTCCCCCGTACCTCGTCTCCCCCGGTGGGTGGTGACTCACTCAGGGATCCTTCCGGTAGCTTCTTTATTTAAGAACTAATAATTGATGAAATGTGGGTCATTACATAGGTCCCCCTAGTTCTTAAGATATAGAAGATGATTACAGCTTGAAAAGAATGTAAGTAAAGTTGAGAAAGATTACAATTTTGCTTTGAGTTAGTATCTGCTTGTATGAATTTGTGAGTTGAAATTGTTACATGAAGCGAATTTTGATGGATATCTTCAAAGTTTCTTGAATGGAGAACGTTGTTTTATATCCCGCGGTGATGTTAATCTCGTTGATCTTGCCATTGGTGGTTGTAATGTCGATGTATATGGCCGCTGCAATGCCCGACGGCGGTCGTCGTCGGCGTGAATAGCGTGATGCGCAGTGACGCCATGTGGCAAGTCCGAAATGCATTCTCCTTCTGGAGAATGCAAGTGAGATGTATAAAAATTGCCCGGACCGAACTTTTGGATAATTGGGTACCGCACGACGGCGGTTGTTCGGCCCGGGTCTTTGGAAGGAAATAGGGGATGAGGAGAGGAAGGAATGCAAAGCGTCGTCTAACCTCGCGTTGTGTCTGGCGATGTTAATTTCCCCTATTTCCTCCAATTTTGTTGGGGTAGCACACCACGGAATATTGTCATCGTGGTGGCTCCCTTTTTTCTTAATTTCATTTGGCTTGACGTCGTGCGACTGCAGCGTAGGTGCGGCGCGTTGCAGTTTCGGTGTCGACGTTGGTGGGCGCTTTGGCCTCGTAGGCTTCCGGATGAATGGTGATTGGAAGTCCGGCAGTTTTTCGATTTCTTCCTGTTGTGGAGGTATATCCATGTTTCGTGATGTTGTCCGGCGATTTGTTTGTCTGCTGGTTGTTCCAGAGTAGATGTGTCTCCGGTAGTGTCTCGGAGTCGAGTGATACCGAGATGTTGGAATCTCGAGGTACCTCGGTCTCTAACGGAGTGGGGGTGAAACTGTAGGCTGGTCGGCATCGACTCAAAGAAACGGTCATTTTTGACCCACTTACGAGGATTGTCGCTGTTTTCCCGTCGGTCTTGATGACGTCGTAGGGCCCTGAATACAAGGGTTTTAAACCTTTTTTGAGGGTTTCCTCTCGCAGGTACATTTTTCGAGTTGTGTGGAAGGCCTCCGGAAATGGTCGGTTGATGCTCGTATATGTCTTGTTCTCTTTTTGAGAAGACAACTCGGTGGGTAGAGGGGTGAATAAATCGGCGGGTAATCGAAGCGGAGATCGAAATGTGCGTTCTGCCGCACTATAGCCGTCCGAATATCGTACTGTTGTTCTGAGACCCAGAAGGATTGTTGGTAGATCTTTCGACCAAGATGAGGAAGTGGCTGCTGTACGTAATGCATTTTTAAGGTCGCGATGCCATCGTTCTACTTTACCATTTGATTCGGGGTGGTAAGCGGTTGTTCTGTTGCGCTGTATTCCGAATTTTCGTAGAAATTCTGAAAATTCCGCGCTTTCAAATTGTCTCCCCTGGTCCGTTGTAATGAGAAGAGGGCATCCGTATCTGGCGATCCAAGTGTTGATAATGTTGTCGATTATTGCCTTGGATGTTATTGTTCGCATTGGTACACATTCTGGCCAGCTTGTATTCCTGTCGATCATGGTTAGTAGGTACTTATAACCCTCAGAGGGTGCAAGTGGTCCTACGAGATCTAAATGAATGTGATCGAACTGTAAACTGTGTTCGAATTGTTCTGGTGTCGTTTTGGGATGCCGAAATTCCTTTAAATTTGGCGCAGCGGTCGCAGGCTTGAACCCATTTGCGCAAGTCGGTATTCATTTTCGGCCAAAACGCACGTGTCCGAATTATATCTCTTGTGGCCCTTATTCCCGGGTGGCTTAGGGAATGGTAATGCTGAAATATAGATTTTCGGAGTTTTATTGGAATGTACGGGCGTGGTTGATTTCCCGATACATCACACCATAGTTTGGTGGAGGATGAGGGAATTGTTGTTTCTTCTAATCTTTCGTTTTCGATTAGTTTTCGTAACTCGAATGATTTATCTTGTTGTTGTTCGATTGCGATTGTACGTCCCGTGGGGAATTCCGTGAGTTCATTGAGTTCGGGAGTAGACGGTCGAGATAGAGCGTCGGCTACTATATTCGATGTTCCCGGTGTATATCGGATGTCCGTAGTAAATTGGCTGATGAACTCCATTTGGCGTAGGCGTCTTGGTGAGGCTGTTTTTCTGTCTTGGTGCAAGGAAGTCGTGAGGGGTTTGTGGTCCGTAATGACACAAAATTCCCGGCCTTCTATGAAGTCGCGGAAATGTTTGATGCCTTCGAAGATAGCGAGGAGTTCTCTATCGAAGGTTGAGTACTTCATCTGAGCTGAGGTCAAGGTTTTCGAAAAAAATCCTAGAGGACTGATTTTTTCCGTTGACCTCTTGTTGAAGCACCGCCCCTATTCCTACTTCCGATGCGTCTGTTGTGAGAGATAACCTGCCCTTAGGTGAAGGGTGAGCCAAGAGTGCCGCTGTTTGTAGATCCGATTTGCATTGTTTGAATGCTAATCGGCGTTGCTCCGTCCATTCTATAGGTCGTTTGTCCTTTTTCTTCGAAGGTTGTGGAATAGCTTCGACTAAAGGTTGTTGGTGAATGGCGGCGTGTGGAATGTGCCGACGATAAAAGTTCAGCATTCCTAAAAAACGGCGTAAATCCGTTACTGATGTAGGTAGCGGAAATGTGGTTAAATTATCCACTTTTTTGGGAAGTGGTTTAATGCCGTCTTTGTTGACGAGATGGCCGAGGCATACGACCTCGTTTTTGGCCATGACGCATTTTTCTTTATTGACTGTAAGGCCTTCCGCTGCGAAGATGTCCAGTACCTTTTGAACGTGACGTTTGTGTTCGTTGATTGATGTGGAAGCTATTAGAATATCGTCGAGAAAGCAGAACACGAAGTTGAGACCTCTGAGTATTTGGTCCATGTACCTCTGCCATGATTGAGCGGCGTTCTTGAGCCCGAAGTTCATTTTTCGGTATTCATATAGGCCAAACGGTGTTATAATGGCCTGTTTTTGGTATGTCCGCTGGGTTGACGTCTATATGGTGGAAAGCTCGAGATATATCTAATGTTGTGAACACAGAACATCCGTGAAGGTGAGATGAGAAATCCCGTAGGTGAGGAACGGCGTATCGGTCACCGATAGTTCGTTTAGTCTTCTATAATCCCCACAGAAGCGCCATGTCCCGTTAGGTTTCGGAACGGCGTGCAGGGGGCTCGCCCACGGAGATTTCGATGGCTGTATGATTCCGTCTTTAAGGAGTTGATCGAAACTCTCTTTAGTCTGACGAAGTTGTTCTGGATGAAGGCGGCGGCTTTTAGCTGTGACGGGAGGGCCTTTAGTCTCGATGTAATGTTTCACCGATGAGAGAAGTGAGGACGGTCGCTGTGCTGGTTTATATCGCGCCAGCATGTTTGAAAAGGCCGGAGGGGTAGCTTCTGTTGAGACTCCGGTGTTGACCGTGTTTACGTATCCCTGAATTGGGCGTCGTGAATGTGGGTTGTACAATTGTCTGTTTTTGAGATCGACGTGAAGTCCGAAATAACTCAAAAAGTCTGCGCCGATGATTGGCCGTTTTACGTCGGCGACTATGAAAACCCATTCGTATGCCTCGTTCTCTAGAATTACTTTCGTACGATATTGTTCGTACGTTGATATGGCGGTACCATTTGCTGCGAAGAGAAGTTGATCGTGAGTTCTCCTTTTCCAGTTGAGAAGGTTGTTGGGAATGATTGAAATGCTTGCTCCTGTGTCTATGAGGAAGGGGATGTTGTTCTTCCGGCATTTGACGAAAAGTCTGTTGGAAATGTCGGTGTAAGAGGTGCCCGCCTTGTTATCAGGCGGGCCTCCTAGTTTTCCTGCCAGGACACAGTTTTGAAAGAGCATGGTTTTGAACATTTCAACGCCTCCTTTTTAAAGGTGAAATGGTACCAGCAGAGTCCTCCTTTCCGCGCCGGGGATGGTGATCGGCTGCGCGGACGTTGTCTTTCCAGCTTTTTAACACGAGAGGGTGGCTTACGATCGACCGTTTCGGTGTGCGGTGTAGGATCGATCTGATGTACGGATGTTGTGCTCCGTATCTCGTGAGCTGCGTCGGCGATTGGTGCGAGGAACTCCGCATCTTTCGTCATCCACGGAGCGATGGTGGTTTGCACTTCTACTGGAAGGGCTTTTATCCAGAAGGCTTTAGTGAGGTCTTGCGGCATAAGGTCCCCCAGTTGGTGCTTCATCTTCCGAAGGAGTTGGGAAGGTTTTTGGTCCCCCAGGTGTTGTTGTTGGGTGAGGGCCGTGATCCGTTGATGACGAGAGGGCTCGAAGATGTCAATGAGCCTAGCCTTGAGGTCGTCATAAGGCGTGACGAGTTGAGCCGCTGAGAGGTCTGCCGTTTGTACTGCTACATCGTAGGGAAGCAGAGGGAGCGTCCGGGTGAATCTGGCCCTTTGAGTGTTGATGTGTGCGCCGGTGTAAGCTGCATCGAGTTGAAGGAACCAGAGGCGTGGGTCGTCCCTGTAGAACGGTGGTAGTGTCAAGGGGATTGACACTTTGGCGGCTTCTGCGAAGTCAGGCTGCGGCGGTGGCGCGGGAACTCCGTTGTCGTCCATCTCTTGTGCCGAATAGGAAGTTAAAAACGTGCGGGGTCACCACTGTTATGTCTGCGTGTCGGCGAGTGAAGGAGCTGACCTTCTCGCTGCGGCGTTTGTTTCTTCTTTAACTCCTACTCAACTAAGAGAGTGTTCCCTAGCCTAACATGAAGTGCTGTCGCATCGGCGGTTCATAACCACACCGAGGTGCTAAGCACTTGAGGAGGCAGCTAGCCCGTCAGCCTCGGCGGTTCATAACCACACCGACGGGAAGACGGGATATTTACCTATTGAGCCTAGTACTTCGAGGAGATCCTTATTCGAGGAGAAGGTTTTGAGAGCGAAATGATGAAGACGGTAGACTTGACTAGATTGGCATAAGGGTGCATCCCTGAGTGAGCTTATATACTCATTTCGTTAGCTCGGGAGAGAGAGAGGTGGAAGGGTGACGTCATGTCGGTGTCTCCCCCGTACCTCGTCTCCCCCGGTGGGTGGTGACTCACTCAGGGATCCTCCCGTCGGCTTCTTTATTTAAGAACTACTTATTGTTGATATGTGGGTCATAACAATTATATTATTGACATTTATGTCTTTACTATGGCACATAAATGAAAAATCGTCACGCACCGCGGGAGCGTTATGAGGGGAGCGTTACGCGAAGGGGAAATATGAAGGGGAAAGGGCATAAAATGTCTCTCCTGGTTGCGTACTTGTACGAAAGCTGTAGCCATTTGGTTTGCTTTGAGCAATGGCTTGGGAGCTCACTCAGCTGATCAGTGATCTGAGGAGTGAAGAAGATCTCCTCGAATGCTGGAGACGCCTGGAAGAGCACTTCCATTCAATAGGATTGAAAATGGCTTTGGAGCTCACTAAGCTGATCAGTGATCTGAGGAGTGAAGAAGATCTCCTCGAATGCTGGAGACGCCTGGAAGAGCACTTCCATTCAATAGGATTGAAAATGGCTTCGGAGCTCACTCAGCTGATCAGTGATCTGAAGATTTTTCTTTTGTTTCTTCATTCAAATTAATTTTGATGTTAATAACATCAAAATTAATATGTTGTCTAAATGTGTAAAAAAGATGTCGTAGAATTTTTCTGATGCTTTTCAAGTTCAACCAATCGTTCCTAGGGAAAACTAACTTCCTCATTTTCCACCCCACAAAAATCGTTCACCACTCATTGGAAAGCTCACAATTTATTAAACATGGTACAATGTACCGTTGGTACATGGTCCCTAATATGAATGTACCTGTACAGAAAGCTGAATTATGCGCATATTTACTAACATATGATCGTGAGTAACAAATGAGACGTCAACATGATCGTGAGAGGAAAATAGGTATCGTCATCCAACAGATCCCTTTGAAGCGTTACGGAAGCAGGGTCAATAGAGAATGCTGAAGGCGCCTGAGTGGTCATTGATCAGCTGAGTGAGCTCCAAGGCCATTTTCTCTCCTGTTGAACGCAGGAACCTGAAATTTGAGAGGCAGTGTCAATGGAGAATGCTGAAGGCGCCTGAGTGGTCACTGATCAGCTGAGTGAGCTCCAAGCCCATTTTAACTCCTGTTGAACGCAGGAAGCTGACATTTGAGAGGCAGGGTCAATGGAGAATGCTGGAGGCGCCTGATTGTGCACTGTTCAGCTGAGTGAGCTCCAAATTTTATTGTGGATATTTCGAACACTTCGAGTGTTCGAGTGAACAGTTCCATGCAAGCAACCTTGAGTAACCATCAACCTTTGATAAAGGATGCTGGAAAGATAAGCGGATGGAGTTACATGAAAAAATAAATAACTTCCTCACCGAAGGTGTGGAAACTTTTTACAATAAAGCGGCAGGTCTTGTGAATTGTAAACCTCAAAACAAAATGCTAAGTGGGTGTGTCATATTGCTTCCTCGTATCCATAGAAAATTGCGAAGATACTCTCCAAATGTTAGCGAAAATTACGTTTAGGGGTAATTGGGTTTTTGAATGCTTGATGAATATATTACTGTGACTGATGGGTACAATGGTGTTAATCTACTGCTCCCGTAAATTGAGTTCAACTGAAATTGGAGGTAGTACCTGAGAGCCTTGTATTGATCTGGAACGATTATTCAGCAAATACAAACAGTTAAATGGACAAATCCGGCGGAGAGCCGATGCGGAACGAGCACAGTGATGAATGGGCGGACAAAGTGACAGCGACATGAAACCCCATTCCATCCCAACTACTACTAATCCCTCTGAACTCATCTCACCCCTGAACAGCGTTGGGACTACGCGAAATAACACTGTTACAAATTAACGGCCTGACTGCGAAAATATCAGTTACTTATCTACTGGTAATATGGATTATGGATGGAAAATAACGCTTTCTCCTACAGTCAGATCAGATAATCATGATGATCACCATGACGATCTGTTGAATCTCCTGTTTATCCGGTAATGATAAAATTTAATATCTTTTGAAATTTGGTGGTGCAGGTCCTTTCTTGAAACGTTTCTCAGTCGAGTGGGGACAGAAGCGAACCTATCTGTTGTTCACCCTGGAGTGTAGAGTTCTCCAGCTCCTGACAGAACAGTAGGAGTGGTAGGGAAGAAGTCGATGTCGACTGCATGAAAAATAGCGGTGACTTATGAGTTGTGGTGAGAGTTTGTACACAACATCTTTGGGGGCCACTCTAGATGACATAGAGGATCCCTTATCCGCTATGTTAGCTGGATAAATCTATTTAAAATTAGATTCATAACAAAGACCTCTGGATTGATAGGGAGCAAGTGAATATCAGGAAGAGATGAAATCAACATTATTATCTACTGATCAACCTAGTTTCTACTGCTCAGCCTCTTGGGAGCCACTGGAAGAGATCGGGAGGATCCTGAGAATGAGAGCACCCAGAGTACGACGAACCGTTCGCTCCCTATTAGGATTTAAGGGTTGAACATACAATAAATCAGAAACACGAGTGTGAATCGCAAAAGACGGATTTCGTAATGAAGGCACTCTCAACTCTCAGATCACGAAGTTATTAGTAGGTATTCGCTACTATCAATGGAAAAGCAGAGTACTATGCAGACGGGTGATCTATACTTACAGTAAAACAACAAACCATTGAGTAATAATTTGCAGCGTTTTTGTCTTGCTCGATTCCAAAGGTTCATTATTGAAAATAATTAACAAAAAAATGAACCTCCAGAATCAATTAACTTGGTAAACCAACTGTGTGAAATCCTGTTATGTCAGACTGTTTACAAAGGGAAGTTAGACTTCTGGTTCGCATTCACAATTCAGCTGACATTGAATTAAATTAATCGAGCCAGTTAGAGGTTGGGAACTGGTTACATTTACCTTCCGTTTGTAGGCGGTATTGTGCTGAACGCGATAGGACCCTCGGCGGAAACGTGATCAATGGGAAACGACTCATTCTCGTCTTCCCCTCCGTCTTTCTCGGGGGTGATCGAAAATAACCCGAAACAAACAAGACCATAAAAATATCTTCCGTACTTTGACCCTACCGATTCCGAGTGGTTACCACTGTTAAACCCTGTGGAAACTAGTCTACGGTAGTCGGTGGATTCCATCAGATCCAAAACTAAATCCTCTTATTTTTCTTTTCTCAGACTTCCCGAATAACGACTGTACACTCTCTAAAGGGATGAACCGATATGCCCAAATAGCTGAACCAACTACACTCAAACGGCTGAACCTAAAAAGCCCGAATGGATGAAACAGTCACATCCAAATGACTGACAAATCGTGTCTCAATCAGCTGAACGAACGACGCCCAAACGGCTGAACCAACCACGTCCAATCGGCTGAGCAAATCAAGCCCAAATGCCTGAACCACCAATCCCAAGTGACTGAACTAACTACGACCAAAACGCTGTACACACTCGTAAGAGATGGATTGGATCTCCATTCACTTCATACTCCATGTCCGTGTTCGTTCGTTTAAATTTGTTCATTTTCTCAGGGGCTACAGGAATCGCCAGTGGAAAAGTAATACTGACCTATCGTGCGTGTTGTAGTGTGGCTGATCCGATTTCAGCGAAATTCACCTAAGTTGAAGGAAAATCCAGTGAAGGGTGAAAACGTGGATGAAGGACCGCCACGTGTTCGGGGTTTTGGGTCTCCGGAAAGAAGACGTACAGCGACGTCGTATGAAACAAGTGACGCGTTGAAGATAAAGGGCTTCCAGGTCGTGAGCCTTTCCGCACATTTGCCGAGGTGTCATTATCTCCTTTACTTGCCACCTACGACATCTTCTCTTTATACCTCAGGAGGTTAATGTTTCCCAGGAAGTCGGGGTGTCACATGATAAAACCCCGGCGTTATACATAATGATGTACTCCATTTCGGTGTATACGCATACATAAGACGTTCAAAACTTGCTCGAGGTAGGTACCAACAAAGAAAAGTCTGCCAAGTTGGGTGAGCAGTATAAATTTCTCATAAAACATAACATGGACCTACAACAGTAATTGGTATATGAATGATTGAGCGTACGAGCATTTAAATTCCCCAATATGAAACATTTTTATGCAAAATATGATTTTTCGCTTTATTACGGGTAACTGATTTAATCCCAGCGAAATCAATAAGCAATCATCATGCTACCAGCCCCAATCTCTCCGAATTTTAGCCAAATCAGGTCATCTCAACGTAGGACGGAGATGCTGGAGTTAAACCACGCACAAAATTCATCAAAGCGCTTTGAGATACAGAAATATTAATTTGCGAGATATCTAACAAATTCTCGAGACGAATTGACGTAGATACATCAGTTTGTTTTAAATAAGGTGATTAAAAAAAAATCAAGCCCCCCTGGATGCTATCTGTTTAACGCCTGCGGCGTAAATTATAAAACCATGGAACATGTTTTAGCCAAATTTAGTGCAGAACCTTGTCGTAGGTAGGTATAGGTATAGACATACTTAATTCTATCAATAAAATTCATTAAAAAACGCAGCAAATTATTACACAAAGATTTATTATTTTTATATATAGATCACTCGTCTGCAAAGAACACGGCTTTGCCATTGTCATACCAACCATAGATAATACCTACCTACCACATACCTACTTCACAATAAGTTTATTTGGATGAAATAAACGTTTCACACTCAGTTCGAAGAAACAGGAAGTTGAGGTTGCCCTAATTATTAGGAAATTTGATTACTGGTCGCTAAGGACGCAAAGCAGTACAACTCGCAGAAACGAACAACGATCGCATTTTGGTCAGCTAAAATTTGAACGGAAATTGGGCCTCTTAAGCGATTCACACTCGTGTTTCTGATTTATCGTAAGTCCAACCCTTAAGTTCTCGTAGGGAGCAAACGGCTTGTCCTACAGAGCTCCGGGTCGTCTCAAAAAATTCAATAATATTTAAAATTGGTGAAAAAACTATACCTTTATTTCGAGAGTTTTCGAGCTAGGACACTATTGACAATTTCAACCCTTAATTTTCATCCCTTAGAAGTGACTGACATCAACCAAAAGCTTCGGGGCACAACTAGACCCCAAATGGAGCCCATAAACCAAATTTCATTAAAATCGGTCCATGGTAACTAAGGAAAGTGCGAGTGAGAGTGAGTGTGAGTGTGAGTGGCATGGAGTAAAGCGGACGGACGGAAAATTTTTTATACGATTTTTGGATTCCACGTACTTTGAAACTTAACCAAAAAATTTTGAGGGGGGTTAAAAAAAATGTGTGGTCGATTCCAATGGTTCATTATTGAGAATAATAAACCAAAATACTTCGCTACCTACCTACAATAATTTATGTTATCTCAATAATTGTTTATTGACGTAACAAAGCGCATTTTCCAGCCCTTATTAATAGGGTAAGGGACGAAAAATTGGCAACGTGAGTTAGCATAAAATGTTGGATAAATCAATAGCTTTTCAATGAGTGGTAAACGATTTCAGTGGGTTGGTTAATACAAAAGTTATATTATCCCTAGCAACATAATTATGTACAATGCATTAAAAGTAGGGGGGTCACTATTTTCGTAACACAATTTTGTGGCCTTTTAAGCCAGTTAGCTCACGGCTAAAACATGTTCCATGTTTAAACAAAGGTTTTTTAAAAATGGAAATCCAATCTAGACCAATCTAGAACGATTCCTGAAGTTTAACATCAATCATATTTTAATATGCATACCTACAAGAGCTCAAATTTTGATTAATTGGCATGTTGTACGAATACTCGTTCATGTTAATTCAGAAAAAAAAGTGTCGTTCGTCAGAATAGAAAGCTAATTGCGTACTATTTATTGAAATACTTTTTATGAACAGAAAATTAAGTCAGAATGCTGATCATAACCTACAAAAGAAACTAATTCCTCACTTTGAGAGGCATGGAAAACATTGCGCATTGCTGAGAAACTCACTTAAGACTGACTCTCTTTGCACTATTGGACCATGCTTGGCAAAGACACTTACTACTACCGGCTGATTCTGCTCTAGTGGGGACGAGTTATTTAGATCACTCAAGGAAGATGGACAAAAAAAATGGTGGGAGATTGGAGAATCCTCTGAAAATCAGTAGGACGCTTACATATTATTCACTTTTGAAGTTTGAGGGTGCCAATAATTGGGTTGAGTGCCCTTTGCACCATCGTTGACCAAATCCACAACCTACCTGCTCAAACTAAACGTCAAGGTTTTTTGTGATTCGATCGATTCCCAGTTATGTTGGCGACCCAGTCGTTGGCCGCTCGGAGGCTGAGGTCGAAGAGGAAACGATAACCCTCGTAGGCCTGATAAAATCAGTTGGTCACAATGGACGTCTCTGAGCATCTCGTAGCAGCTTGTCCGGATATACGCTGGAGCGCTGATACATATAAATGAGACCGTCTCGCACCGTTCCGGCCCTTTCGACTCATTCCTTACACATTCCTAGTCATTGCTGCGCCTGTGTTTTGGTGTTAGGAGTAGGCGCCACAAGGACCATAATTTTCGTGTTCTAGTAGTACCTTCTGTTTCCGCCTGTACTGGTATTTGCAGATCAAACCACCATGTCTAACCTACAACATAACTGTTGTTCTACAAACTAAGTTTGTCTCAAAATACGAGAAATCTTTTTTGACGTCATCTTCATCAGATTGCAGAGCTAAACCTGACGTTATCAATCACTACCAGCGGTCCCCAGTAGGTTATGTATACATCAAATTTGAGCGCTACAACACGAACAGTACAAAATCTGATCTGACTTTCGAAAAATAACTACCAGTGGCTCCGAAGAAATAGAAGTTATGTAACTCACCCATCTGATTTTACCTCCAATCTATTAGGTACTTCTGATTCTCATTGTTCCAAATTTCTCTGCTGGAATGAGCAGGAGCGAAGTTATTAAGGTTAACATATGTGATGGTAATCGCCTCCAGCGGTCCTCCGTGATGAATAAGTGAAAAGTTATGTCGTTCACACAGCCGATCAGAATTCATCTCAATCACTTCGAATGGTCTAAGAGTTGATGTGTCACAAATATCGATAGACCAGGTAGAACTGGAAAGATGTAAGCTTCATCGCTCACACAGCTAATCTGACTTCATCCCAATCACTTCAGTGGCTTCAAGGTTATGAGCACCACATATCTGCATTCTAGGATGATTAAGATGAAAGTGAAGAGGCCTCACCTACTAATGATACTGGTGAGCTACTTCAGAAAACATGACCAAAAATTACAAACTTCTTTCAGAATGAACCTCAGCTCTTGGGCAATTTGTCCAAGACCATTTCCACGTCCAAAAAGAACTGATCTGAAATCTGAAAAACTGAAATTGAATTGAGTGGTACCTAAAGAATTGAATCCATGTCTTATCAATCAGTAAGTATGAAGATAAGTAAGTTCTCCTCGTCGATATGATCTCGAAATTCAAAACACCTTGTAAAGTTACAGGAGATCTCAGATATTATATATTGGAGTGTTTAAGCTTAGTTTTATTGTTTCCCAATGCTTGGGAATGTATTTTGGCTCTAATATATACCGTGGGAAATCAAGGTTCATGATAGGGGAAGAGTTGACTTCCAAAGCTCCGTTGTGTGGAGAGAAACTTTCCTAAAAGCCCGGCGAATATCACTCAAACCTCCACCGTATCACTCAAACCGAGGCGGAGGTTTACTCGTTTATAACGAAATTAACCGACTTGTCGAGGAGTGGGGGGGTTGAAAACGTTTTAGACGTCGAAAGTTGAATGGACTGATAAAGTGGCTTCAAACTAGCGGTAACGTGATTATCAGTCTGAAGGCGTGAGGGAGGGAGGGGGTGTCTTGACAACAAAAGCGGCAGCTCGCGTTGACAGGCGGGAAATGGAGGGTGTGCTCGCCTGACTTTCAGCACTTTCCAAAAACCGTCATCAAAATTTCTAGCTTTGGTCCTACTTTGAAAATCATGCAGAAGCAAAGTCTAAAGAGAATTCAAGGTGAAATTGCAGGTGATCGATCAGTTTGATAGATGATAATTCGGACACCTAACAAGAGTGCTTAGATGTATTCTATTTTCAGTTCACAAGAGATTTGGAGTGCTGTGAGTTGGTGCTATCATCCTCTTGGAGACTTCTGGGAGTGAGCGGTATGAAGCCAGATCAGTAGAGTGATTGTTGCAGCAACTGTTGTAGCGATGACCAGCTTGGTAGACAATAGTCAAAGTGCTCACAAAAATGGAAAAGCCGATAAATCCATAATCATGAATATTCAGGTAGTAGGTTGAAGAGCTTGCCGAAATGCGCTGAATGCACAATATGCACTGATGTCATCTCCTATTAAATCAAGATAAGTGATGAACGTTGATTCAACCAGCTTCTTGGGGACTACTGAAAATATGGGGATGAAGTCAGGCGATTCAGAGCTTTCTGCACAATTCTGTTCCATGGAGTCCAAGACATAACCAGTTTTTAGGGCAAAACGCAGGAAAATATTGTACGATTGTGATGGAATTTTCTGGAATTTTGAGGGTTAGTCTGTAGAAAGTATTGATTTAAACTAACGGTGGCGTAAATGTACCAAAATATGCATTTTGGGGGAAATTTTTACTGCATTTGGATCAGTAGGAACCACAGCGTTTGGAATGAGGCAGAACAACGTCCAATGCTTTGCTCCTGTCACAAAATTTGTGTCACAAATTTAATTCAACGTGAAAAAAATCATGAGGCAAAACTCCCCGAAAAAAGTGTTTGATTTTGAAATTTTCAATTATTTTGTGTGAGTAACTTATCAATAGACCATACAAATTTCAAAATTTGGATGAATTTCAGAGCAATCCAATAAGCAAAGAAATTCTAGCATGGCAAAATTGTATGAAAAAACGCTGCAAATCATTGCTCAAAGGTTTATTATTTTATGTATAGATCATCCTTCTGTATAGATCACTGGTTCTCCATCAATAGCACCTACCACCATCTGTATTCTCCCTTGACCTTCCCTCTCAAATTTCAGCTCCTGCGTTCAATAGTATTGAAAATGGCTTCGGAGCTCACTCAGCTGATCAGTGATCAGAAGAGTGAAGAAGATCTCCTCGAATGCTGGAGACGCCTGGAAGAGCACTTCCATTCAATAGGATTGAAAATGGCTTTGGAGCTCACTCAGCTGATCAGTGATGTGAGGAGTGAAGAAGATCTCCTCGAATGCTGGAGACGCCTGGAAGAGCACCTCCATTCAATAGGATTGAAAATGGCTATGGAGCTCACTCAGCTGATCAGTGATGTGAGGAGTGAAGAAGATATCCTCGAATGCTGGAGACGCCTGAAAGAGCACTTCCATTCAATAGCATTGAAAATGGCTTCGGAGCTCACACAGCTGATCAGTGATCTGATCAGTGAGCAATGATTTGCAGCTTTTTTTACCTACAAACATTGTTTTACCTACCAATTTTTTTACCTACCACACCTACCTATTGGTAGGTACTACCTACCACACTATACTGGCTTCACACCTTCACAATCAAGTTTATTAGAAAGAACTAAACGCTTCACACTCGATTCGAAAAATAGAAAGCTTGATATGGAAATTTGATTACTGGTTACGCAGAAGGCAAAACTGTATACAAATCGAAGAAATGAACAGCGATCGCATTTTAGTCAGATAAAATTTTGAACGGCGATTAGACCTCTTTTGCAATTCACACTCATGATTCTGTTTTATCGAAGGAAAACCTTCAAATACTCGTAGGGACCGAACGGTTTGTCCTACAGAGCTCCGGGTGGTCTCAAAATTTTTAAAAATTCTGTACTATTTAAAATTGGTGGAAAAACGATACCTTTATTTCGAGAGTTTTCGAGGCTAGGGCACTCTTGAAAATTTCAACCCTTAATTTTCACCCCTTAGAAGTGACCTACATCAACCAAAAGCTTCGCGGCACAACTAGACCCCAAATGGAGCCCATATACCAATTTGAACCAATCGGTCCAGTGTTTGCTAAGAAAAGTGCCGCGTACGGCGTACGGCGGACGGCGTACGGCGGACGGACGGAAATTTTTTATTCGATTTTCGGATTCCACGTACCTTGAAACGTAAAACATCAAATTTTTGAGGGGGGGTTAATTTTTTTTTCTTGCTCGATTCCAA
>CM019182.2:25915801-25991601 GCA_009739505.2 Apolygus lucorum | reverse complement strand
GGACGATGAACCGGTGGCCGCTCGAGCTAAAATCGCTGACACATCTGGCATTGAAAAGTTCGGAGACCCCAATAAAACTGCAGGGTCTCCCTTTTTTCGGAGGGGAAACCACGAAATGAACGTGGGAAGCAAGAAATTTCTCTTCACTTGGGTATTGGCACGAAAGAGTACGGAGGGTCGGAACCATACTGAGTGTTAAAATTTCTAGTGGGTGGCAGTGAGTGAAATTCCTTATGGTAACCAAAAGGAATTTCATTGCGTGATTAATAATATTATTAATATTATTGATACTAGCAAATATTCTTGGCAACAGTAAAGAGACAATAAAGGCTCCGGGGTGAAGTGATTTGGTCCGGACACCAGGACAATCCGCGTTTCGGTCATACACATTTCCGCGCGCGTCGTTCGAATCCTACGTCGGGCGTGCGTGTTCTGCTCGAGCGAAGCCGCGTGAGTACTAATTATAAGTATTATTTATGGTACCTACTCCTTGTAAGACCTGGGCTGGTACTAGTTTTAAGTAGTTTTAAGGTTTAAATTTTGCCATTTATGATTGATGCTTGGCATCACAATATCGTCCTTTGGGAGGGATTATAGTGTGCTAAAGTTCTAGGGGTTATTGATTGTTTTAAGTAGCTTCTATTGGGCTATTTGGGCCCTATTGGTTCCGGTCGGGTCTGTAGCTCGGCCCCCAAAAAGTGGTTTCTCTTTGCACTACGCCATTAAATAATTTAATTTAATTAAATAATTTAACGCCATTAAATAATTTAAACAATTATTGTACCTGCTTAAATCTTTAATAATTGAATTTAAGCAATTGTGCGCTAAACCTTGCATGTAGGCGAAATAGGGTAGTGAGCGTAACCGTATAGTGTAGTCATTAATAAAGAGGGGTATTTCTATAGGGTAAAAAGGGTCGGGATTTGTTACTCCCTGAATAAAGGCATTCTTTGGACACCTGGTGTGGTTTCTTACTATCTCCCCCTTGCCCCGTCCGGTCACAAATTGGTGTCAGGTGTGGGGTGCTTGCAAAAAAAGTACCCTTACCCACGGCCTAACGGGAAGCAGGAGAGATATATAGTTGGAGAGAAGCATGGCTGAAGTAGAGCTATTAAAGGCTCAGTTGGCCGCTCTGAAGGTCCAATTGGAAGAGGCGGCTGTTGCCAATAGGGCCTATGCGGAAAGGCTGGCGGGGGCGGAAGCAGAAGGGGTCCTACTGGATCGGACCCTGAATGCCCTCAGGAGGATCCCTGAGGTGGACCCGACACCCAGGCCACCGAGAAGAGACCTCGGGTTGCAGACCCTAATTAAGGCTTGGGGCGGAGGGCCACAGGATATTCCCGTCGAGGAATATCTGGGGCGGATTCGGACAGTAGGACGGACCGGAAATTGGACACCGGAGGATCATGCGAACATTTGCCGCCTCAAACTAACGGGGGCTGCAGCAGCCTTCCTAGAAGGCCATGCCACTCTATCCCGTGAGGATGCCACCTTTGAAGATCAGGTAGCTGGCCTTACAGCCCGGTTTTCTGACCCACATATGTGGGAGGTCCGAGAGGAGGAGCTTCGAAGCTGTTCCCAGAAGTCGAATGAGAGCATTCAGGAGTATGCGGACAGGGTAACACGGATTGGGAAGAAAGCTACTAGGCCAGGGGAAAATGAGGCAGAGACGGCTTGGCTCAGGAGGGAAGGGGAGAAGCAAACGCTGAGAGCATTCGTGAGGGGGCTGCAGGGAAAAGTAGCGAGTACGGTAGCCCTTGAGGAGCCCCGTGATATGGCCACGGCCCTGACTAGGGCTCTGTCAATCGACCACAACCCTCAAGACCTTGAGGGTCAAAGAGAAAGAGACCAAGAGGGTATATACCGTAGAAGAACCAGAGGAGGCAGGAGAGGATGAGGAGGGGGTATATTTAGCCAATCAGGCCACAAAAGGGATGGGACAACCAGGGCGTTGTTTTGGCTGCCCCTGCCACCAACCCACCTCAAACCACCCTACCTCTCGGGTTCCTCCTATTCCACCTCGTAGGAACCCCCCCTCCCCTCTGAGAACCTCTCAAAACCCCCGGGAGGAGACTCGTCGGTGCTTCCGATGTGACCAGGAAGGGCATATGGCGCGCTCTTGTGTCAACCCTCCCTCCTTTCAAGGACCAACCAGCTCTGGACCACTGGGGCAGAGACCACTGGTACAATGTTTCCGTTGTGATGGATTCGGGCACCTTGCCCGATATTGCCCAGCTGGCCCCCAGAGACTCCCCATCGAGGCTTCCCCAAATGGGAATGGAACGCGAATTGCCCCGAACGCGTATCCAGCCATCCAAGGGGCACCGCAATAGGTTACTGGGTACCTGCTGCCCAGACCCACCGGATAGAGGGCCCTGTGTTGATAGTAGAGATCGAAGGGAAGAGGATGAGGATGTTGGGTGATACGGGGGCCCAGGTATCGATGTTACAGAGCCCCATAGAAGGCGTGAAGGTATCCCCGAGTCAGAGCCAGTTATATGGCATATCCGGACCCCTAATACCCATGGGGGAGCAGTTGGTACGCTTCCAATTCGGAGCAAATCAGGGATCCCACCAGTTTAGGATTTCCCCCATAGCAGGATTGACCCTTGATGGTATCCTAGGGGTGGACCTACTCAAGAAATTAGGACCCCCTGCGTTGGAGGAGATAGGGCGCCAGATAGGTCTCGATGTTGGAAGCAGGGCAATGCCGATGGTAGGGTGTACCACCGAATCTGGGTGGATACGGGGGGTACTAGAGCGGATTAGTATTCTGGAGACCACCAAATATCCCCTGCCAGCGCGCATGCGCCCCCAAGGGACTGACCCAAGGGCTGAAGGGAGTCAACCCGAGAACAAAACCCCGAAGGATCTGACCCCCCCCCTCCCTTTCCACCAAACCCAAGAGGCGTAGAAGGAAGAAAGGGACAAAAAGGGGTGGGAGGGAAACTCTCGAGTCACCCTCGGGAATGAAGAAAGAAAAGGGAGAGGAGGGAAAGAACGAAGGAAACCCGGAGACCCCCAAAACCACTCTTGGTACCTTAGGTTCATGCCCCAAAAGGCCAAAAGGAGATAGGAAGGCCACATACCTAAGATCGACGGGGAGGGCCATTAACCCGTATAACCAGACCCTCCCAGCATGGAGTGAGGTAGTCATCCCCCTCCGGGCTGAGGGAGGGATCACCGGGGAAATGCTCCTCGAACCTATCGAACTACCCACGCATGGCTTACGAGTAGCACGAGTGCTGACCACGATGAAACACGGCAAGGGATGGGTCAAAGTCGCCAATTTAACTGAAGGACCCGTAGTATTAGATGCAGAGACCGTACTGGGGGACTTGGAAGGGTTAACAGGAGACAACCTAGAAGGGATTAGGGTGGCAGCCGTACAGGAAGGTTCCTTGAAGAGGGGACGTCATAGCAGGGATATAGAGGAAAAAATTGGTCACCTACCTGAGACCGAGCGGGGGGCCATGAGGAATCTTCTACACCGCTATGAACCCCTTTTTGACGATCCTGGGGCAGAAGGGTGCAAACTAGGGGTGGAACACCGCATCGAGACTGGCGGCGCTCCGCCCATTGCTAAACGACCCTACCCAGTACCTGAGCGTCAGAGGGCCATCATCCAGGAGCAAATCGCTGATATGCTCAAAAAGGGGATTATCCGCCCTTCTGATAGCCCATGGTCTGCTCCGGTGGTTATAGTACCCAAGAAAAGTGTCGACGGTGAGCTGAAATACCGGTTTTGTACGGATTTCCGCGCGCTTAATGAGGTGACCCGGAAGGACGCATACCCCCTCCCCAACATCAATGACACCCTGGAACATCTAGGGAGAAGTACGTTTTTTAGTACCATTGATCTGGCAAAGCGGGTATCATCAAATCCCAGTAGCTGGACAGGATAGAGAGAAAACGGGATTTACGACGTGGGGAGGACATTTTGAATACAACAAAATGCCTTTTGGGCTGGCTGGGGCCCCAGCAACCTTTCAGCGGTTGATGGACCGGCTACTAGCTGAGCTTAAAGGAACTGAATGTTTTGTATACCTGGATGATGTGATCATATATAGCGCCACCTTCCAAGAGCACCTGGAGCGGCTCGATCGAGTACTTGGTAAGCTTATGGTAGCCAACCTGAAGGTGGGACTACCAAAGTGTAGTATCGCCCACACAGAGGTACACTACCTCGGACATGTGGTGACGAGCGAAGGGGTAAAACCTGACCCTGCCAAGATAACAGCCATTCAGAACTTTGCCAACCCCCGGAATGCGAAGGAAATTAAGAGTTTTTTGGGACTGGCAGGCTACTATCGCCGCTTTATCCTTAACTTCGCTGACATAGCCAAACCCCTGACGTCCCTCCTGAAAAGGGATACCCCCTTTCAGTGGACCCCAGATCAAGAGAGAGCAATGAACCAGCTCAGGAGTGCACTCTGTTCTTCCGACCTCCTGATCTATCCAGATTATCGAGATGAGTTCATTGTAGCGACAGATGCCTCGGGAACGGCCATTGGAGCCATCATTTCCCAAGAGCGAGACGGGCATGAACGACCAATATGTTATGCGAGTCGCCAGCTAAATAGTGCCGAGAGAAACTATTCGACCACTGAGCGTGAGTTGCTGGCTGTAATCTACGCCACTAAGCAATTCCGTTGTTATTTGTATGGTAGGCGTTTCAAGTTGGTAACGGACCACTCGGCACTGAAGTGGATGTTGAGCTTAAAAGACCCATCTGCACGGCTTACTCGTTGGGCTCTCCGGTTGTCAGAGTATGACTACACTGTCGAACACAAGCCCGGGAGAAAGCACACCAACGTAGACGCCCTGAGTCGGGCAGTCGCAGTGGTACGGGAGGGAGACCCCTGGGGAGAGCTGGATGAAACTCGAATTTCTGAATTAGTGAGGTTACAACAGGCTGAGTGGGGGGATAAACTTGATAACCACCATGACCGGAAAGATGATAGGGGAGTGTGGTATAGGCAGACAGAGGCTGGTGGGCCTTGGAGGCTGATGGTGCCCAGCACTTGGCGGCAGCAAATACTGTCCCGCTGCCACGACGCTCCTTGGACAGGTCATTTGGGGAGGGACAAGATGGGGAAGAAAATGACCCCAAGGTACTATTGGAAGGGGATGACTAAGGACATTAGGACCTTTGTAAGGACATGTGACACATGTAATCTCCGCAAGGCCAGGGAACCCAAAGCACCTATCCAAAAGGTACATATCCCAGAGCGCCTTTTTGAGATGGTTTCCCTAGACATCGTAGGGCCACTCCCGAGGACTCGGAAGGGGTACCGCTACCTACTCACGTTCATTGACCATCTGACTAGGTACGCAGAGGCCATACCCTTGCGCAAGCAGACAGCCATCGAGGTAGCCCGGGCTTTTGTGCACCATATCATTCTGAGGCATGGTGTGCCGGAGAAGCTCCTCACGGACCAAGGGGCCAATTTTATGTCCTCCCTCATGAAGGAGACCTGCCGCACGCTGGGGATACAAAAGTTGCGGACCACCCCCTACCACCCGGAAGCCAATGGAGTGATTGAAAGATTCCATGGGACGTTGGTGGCTATCATACGATCTTTTGTCACTCAGCATGGAACTGACTGGGACCGCTGGGTACCCTTTGCTCTAGCCGCGTACCGGAGCATTGTACATTCGGCTACGGGGTATTCACCCCAGTACTTGTTGTGTGGCCAGGAGCTCAGGCTCCCGGGTGAGGGATGGAGAGAGCCACAGAGAGAGGGAGAGCCCACGGGAGGGGAGCGAGCTGCTGAGGGGCTGATGGAGACACTGTCAGCGGCCAGGCATGAGGCCCAACGCCTGATCACGGAACAGTGGGACAAACGCGCCCGGCGGTTAAATCGTAGGCGACGCCCGAAGTCCTTTGCGTTGGGGAGCCAGGTGTACCTCCACAATCCGGTACGACCAGCAGGGGAGAGTTCTAAGTTCCACTGCCCCTGGACTGGACCCCATATGGTACTGGAACGGATCTCGGAGGTAACTTACCGGGTCCAACTAGCCAGTGGAGCTAAGGCTGTGATCCATGCCAACCGCCTCAAACCTGTGATGCGAAGAGCGGAGTTGCCAAAGAAGACTCAACAGGTTAGGCAAGCCAACCGTGATTGGCAGGGTAAGCGTGGAGTAAGTAACGAGGGAGGAGACCTAAGGAATGATAGCAGCGAGGAGGTCGCCCTAAGAGAGGATAGCAGTGTGGAAGAGGAAGCTGAGGTAGATCGGGAGCAGAGGAGGGAAGGGTTGAGGAACTTCCGAGACCACCTACTCCAGAGGATCCAAGGAAGGGGAACTGGACAGTATGGGCCATCTAGGAGGGAAGCCAATGGATCCTCTAGCGGGACATCCGACAGTATCAACTCCCTACTACCTCACTGGATGCGCTCACCAACTGTATCGTCGGGTCCCCGATCGGAAACTGGTTCGGGGGAGGAAGACTCTTCATCACCTTCAGAGAGTGACAGCATTGGGCTGAGTACACCATCAGATCTAGATATCTCTGGTATCTCCAGTGTGGAGACAGGAGACCCATTCTCGACCCCCCCAACGCCCACCCCCCCATTTTGGGAGGAGGATCCTCGTTCATTAGGACCCGCACCACCGTCCTCAGAGGAAGGGAGGAATCGGACAGACAACCAGCCTGCCGATGGGGCCAATCCAGGGACCCCCAGGGGCCGACCCCGGCGGAAGAGGGTTGTACCCCGTCGTCTGCAGGACTATCAACTGGAGTTCCACAGTGACTCGGAATAGGTACTGAACCCCAGGCTGGAGGATGAAATAGAGTCGCATGGTCCTCCACCAATTATTGGCCACGAAGGGGTTGGCAGCTACTTCTAGAGTTATAACTTAGGATAGATGGGAGTTGAAAAGGGGAGGTGACACTTTGGTAAGGTTTGGTAGGTCATCACCGGGTACAGCGTGGAGGGGCTGTATCTAAGGGGGGATAGATGGGGGGTGGGCGAGACATTCAAACCTTCGGTCTCCAAAAATAGGAGGCAAGAATTAGGGAAACGGGGCATATAACTAATACTAAGTGGATTTAGAAATAAAAGAAGCGTTAGGAGGTCAATATCTACATAACGCTATTCTGATTACAGGAAATGTGGAGAATAATCGTAGACATAAATGTAACTAGGCTAGTGACGGGGATCACTAAATTAGAGGCGACGGCGGACAAATTGATAACCACCTTGAACCAGCTGGTCCCGCACGAGCTGTTGAGAGAGTTGACCCTAGCGATGGGAGGAGGAGCATTAGGGATCCTCAGCCCATATTTAGTGAGACCCGTCGATCTGAGTAGACTAATAAGTTTAGTTAGAGATAAGCTACCCAAAGGTTATAGGATGATAGCCAGTAGTGACCCAGCCCAGGTCCATAACCACTATCAATCAGCCCAGGTCACAGGGTGGCACACAGACCACTCTTTATGTATTTCATTGTCTTTCCCGCTAGAATCGAATGGCCCGCGATATACAGTGTTTGATGTTGCGATACTACCGGTAGTCGAACGTATGAGCGGGCAACACCTCCGACTAGATACGGCTGATCCTCCAGAAGCTGCAGGAACAAGGTCACGCAGCACCAGGACCCTGGGCGGCCAATGAGGTAATATTGGCCACCGCCCTCGAAATGCTGAAAGAACCCAACAACGCCTGGAGCACCTTGGATTGGAGCCTTTGGACACTAGGGTCCATCACGCTGCTTGGCTTAATTGGAACGGCAGGATGGTGGCTGGCCAGGAAGTGGCAGTCACACCGAACGATAGAGCTACCCCCGCATGAGACTGAGGTCACGGCAGCCAGATGTAGCCCAACTTGCTCAGTTAGCCTCCAGGACTACGGAATTCGCCACCCAGGACCTGCCCGGAGACCCCAGTGGAAGTGTGGAGCTGGCAAAGAGACAGCACTTTATGCTGCCCCTTTGAAAAAGGGGGGGGCAATGTGAAAGGCGGGAAGCGGATAGCCAGGGGCAAACTTCCAGCAGGAAGATTAGGTTCACCGCGCGGCCAACAGATGGCGTAGGCTTCCACAATCCAGGGAGCCAGACAGGACGGACGATGAACCGGTGGCCGCTCGAGCTAAAATCGCTGACACATCTGGCATTGAAAAGTTCGGAGACCCCAATAAAACTGCAGGGTCTCCCTTTTTTCGGAGGGGAAACCACGAAATGAACGTGGGAAAAAGAAAATTTCTCTTCACTTGGGTATTGGCACGAAAAGAGTACGGAGGTCGGAACCATACTGAGTGTTAAAATTTCTAGTGGGTGCAGTGAGTGAAATTCCTTACGGTAACCAAAAGGATTTCATTGCGTGATTAATAATATTATTAATATTATTGATACTAGCAAATATTCTTGGCAACAGTAAAGAGACAATAAAGGCTCCGGGGTGAAGTGATTTGGTCCGGACACCAGGACAATCCGCGTTTCGGTCATACACATTTCCGCGCGCGTCGTTCGAATCCTACGTCGGGCGTGCGTGTTCTGCTCGAGCGAAGCCGCGTGAGTACTAATTATAAGTATTATTTTATGGTACCTACTCCTTGTAAGACCTGGGCTGGTACTAGTTTTTAAGTAGTTTTAAGGTTTAAATTTTGCCATTTATGATTGATGCTTGGCATCACAATATCGTCCTTTGGGAGGGATTATAGTGTGCTAAAGTTCTAGGGGTTATTGATTGTTTTAAGTAGCTTCTATTGGGCTATTTGGGCCCTATTGGTTCCGGTCGGGTCTGTAGCTCGGCCCCCAAAAAGTGGTTTCTCTTTGCACTACGCCATTAAATAATTTAATTTAATTAAATAATTTAACGCCATTAAATAATTTAAACAATTATTGTACCTGCTTAAATCTTTAATAATTGAATTTAAGCAATTGTGCGCTAAACCTTGCATGTAGGCGAAATAGGGTAGTGAGCGTACCGTATAGTGTAGTCATTAATAAAGAGGGGTATTTCTATAGGGTAAAAAGGGTCGGGATTTGTTACTCCCTGAATAAAGGCATTCTTTGGACACCTGGTGTGGTTTCTTACTATCTCCCCCTTGCCCCGTCCGGTCACAGTCACTTCTAAGGGTTCCAAAATCAATTTTGAAATTTAGAAAACGCCCTAACTCAAAAAATTTTGATATGAAGGTACTTGAAGGTATGAATAAAAGGTAGCCTTTTCCTTCCATTTAAGATTCTATAGAATTTTTAGAATTTTTTGAGACCACGCGGAGCTCTGTAGGACAAACCGTTCGCTCCCTACGAAAATTTAAGGGTTTATATTGAAATATATATATATAAATCAAAACACGAGTGTGAATCGCAAAAGAGGCCTAATCTCCGTTCAAATTAGAGCTGACCGAAATGCGATCAAGGGTTGGTGATTTTTTTTTTTTTTTGATTTTTTTTTAATTATTTTTTTTTTATTATTATTTTTTTTTTTTTTTCATATTGGATGGTTGGTGATTTTGTAGACGAGTGATCTATATAGAAAAATAATAAACCTTTGTGTAATAATTTGCAGCGTTTTTAGTGAGCACTCATCTTGCTCAAATCTCCTCAAAAAGTACTCAGACTTATAGGAAATTTCATGTAGAATCCGAATATGTAGTTAGTTTTTAAGTAAAGTTGTGTTAAACCCCCTATTTTCCACAAAACGTATCAAAAAACACCGGTTCTCAACGTTTTTTCTTCGGGTTTTCCCTCACATTTTGCCACTTTAAAAAAAATTAAGGCTAAAAAAAATATTCTCTGGTTTTTACTTTGTAGGGAGGACACCCCAGAGGAGAATGAGACCAATCGCAGCCTCCTAAACCCATTAATATCGAAGGAATGAGCTTTTTCATGGCACTGAGATGAAAATTCACAAAAACCGTTAATTAATTTTTCGAGATAAGTATGTGCGTTCCTAAATCTGTTTTCCTCAAATGGATTTTCCTTTCTTCTACATTTTTTATATTTGTCACCTATTAAGAGTAAGATCGAAAATAGGTACTCATAGGGGGAGTAAATCATAATTGGGAAACTCTTGTTTTGTTAAGTGATTTTAATTAAGTTTTACAAACGAAACACAATAAACGGCAGAAAAGTTAACGGTGTAAATCCTGAAGGCTCAGATGAATCAATAGAGGGTACAATGTTTGGTTATTCCTCCACCTCAGAGGTTTCATCGCCGGCATCTATGTAGAGAAAACTTCGCCGCCTGAGGTAAATCCCTTTTTAAGGTCCAACAATAGTCCGCCATCATGTGAACGTCCCAATAGTACCCTTTGTACCGTTCTTCCATGGTTTTCATATCATGGTGGAACCTCTGGGGTGGAGCAATAACCAAATATTGTACCAACTATTGATTCATCTGAGCCTTCATGAAACAGATTTACACCGTTAACTTTTCTGCAGTTTATTGTGTCTCGTTTGTAAAACTGAATTAAAATCACTTAACAAAACAAGAGTTTCCCAATTATGATTTACTCCCCATATGAGTACCTATTTTTGATCTTACTCTTAATAGGTGACAAGTATAAAAAATGTAGAAGAAAGGAAAATCCATTTGAGGAAAACAGATTTAGGAACGCACATACTTATCTCGAAAAATTAACTAACGGTTTTTGTGAATTTTCATCTCAGTGCCATGAAAAAGCTCATTCCTTCGATATTAATGGGTTTAGGAGGCTGCGATTGGTCTCATTCTTCTCTGGGGTGTCCCCCCTACAAAGTAAAAACCCGAGAATATTTTTTTAGCCTTAATTTTTTTTTCAAGTGGCAAAATGTAAGGGAAAACCCAAAGAAAAAACGTTGAGAACCGGTGTTTTTTGATACGTTTGTGAAAAATAGGGGATTTAACACAACTTTACTTAAAAACTAAGTACACATTCGGATTTTACATGAAATTTCCTATAAGTCTGAGTACTTTTTGAGGAGATTTGAGCAAGATGAGTGCTCACTAAAAAATGAAGAAAAGTGAGAACTAGAAAAATCTTAAAACTAGCTATATATTGAAAATCCGACGTAAACAAAAAAAAACTAACGTCAGATTCGGATTCAGCGCACCAAATACCTTAAGAAAAGTGGTGAAAGAACGAGGCAGCCAGACCACCCCTAAATTTTGTAATCTAGTGTAATTATTTGTTGGGTCGATCATCACCACAGAGTACTGGAGACAAGTTTGATCATCACACTTGCTGTTTAGATTGGGCACCCTCTGCACTTTCAGAAAACCATGAAGACAAATATTGTTATGAACTGTCCAGAATCTGTCTGGAGTGAAAAATAAGTCAAATTATCCCATAATTCTGGTTGAGGAACAGACCTAAAAATTGTTGAAGGGTGTTGAGTCGGATCATATAGTTGTAACCCTTAGGGGGTATTTTGATTTCTAGATTTCTTTTGCTGCCACCACCTGCTCAGCAGGACAAGGATAATTTAACAAACGTTTGAAAACTTCTTTTTACAACGAACAATTATTTAATCAAAGAGAAAACAAACAAGATAAATCAACTTTATCATGAACATAAAAAAACATTAAACACCTATAACTTTTTCTTTCTCTTCCTCGTATGAATTGACAAAAACAAAATTGAACTCTCTCTCTCTCAAGTTGTAATAAAAGTAAATACAAATACAAAAATATTCTTCAAAATACAAAAGCTAAATTGGGAGCTCACATAGTTAATCCACTGTTTCCTAGAGAAAACTTCTGTCTGTCTCTTCTCTGATGATCACTCGAAGCAGGTAACAGGGGGAGGGGGGAAGTGGTGCACCACTAAACGTTAATATTGGCCACGGACAACTCTTTCAACAGACTTCCAGGCAAGGACTGGATCAAAAACTCGAAACAGGTGGGGGGAACAGGAACCAGAAGAAGGTGGGGGAAACAGGAACCAGAAGAAGGTGGGGGAAACAGGAACCAGAAGAAGGTGGGGGAAACAGGAACCAGAAGAAGGTGTGGTTGGGCCCGAGGGAGACACATTGCATGGATGAAGACCATGGAGCATTGGGGTTTCACTCCTTCTCTCTCTGAAGGCCGATGCCCCCATCGGCATCTCCCTCTCACCACCGCCTCAATGAGCAGCACTCACCATCCGGTAGAGCCTCCATGCTCTGCATCTCCTGCACTTCTTCGCCTCCATCTGGGTGGCTGCGTGACTTTTGTTTGGACACTTGACCTGATCCAAGGTCCAGGTTCCCTTCGAGCGTAGCCTAGTCATTAGACATCTACAAGCATCGCACCATGGGCGGGAAATGTATTGGCGGCGTCGTCCACACACTCCACACAGCATTGAATCCCCCTGCAACTCAGCTTCTGGCACAGCAGGGTCCGATGGCCCAGGAGAGCACGATTCTTCTGGCGTCATCAGGTTCTGGCTCCCTTCCATTTGCCCTCTTGATCTCTGTGACACGAGTGAAGGAGTGCTGTCTCGCCGAACAATGTCACTCTGTTTGAGCGTTGGTGCAGCCGCTGTCTGCTGTCCTCCAGCCACTGGAATGGTTCCGTCCGGCTCCTTAGCCCCTCCACATGCCTGATCCATCTCCCGGCGACGAATTTCCTCCCTCAACTGCTCCAACGTCGCATCCTGCAGTGATGGTCCCGTCGAGAAAAGTTTAGCTCCATACCTCAATCGCAATGCGGCAGAACCAAGATGCCAGTACATTGCCAGCTTCATGTTTGGGTCCTGGGCATGATAGAGCCCATCCGCTCCCGTCCATAACTGGGCCCACAGTGCATCCACATTGGTCCCATCAACTGTCACATCTGCCTGGTCAACGGGCTTTTCGCCTCTACGTGAAGATTCCTCACCAACACTCAACCCTGAGCAGCCAGACAATGGTTGACGCCGGGGCAAAATCTGTTCAGGGTGCCCAACCTCCAAAACAGGCTCCTCACCCAAATCCTGAATGGAGAGAGCTGGAGTTGACTCCCCACTGGTTCCCCCCTGCAGGCATGATAAAGGAGAGTATGGCGGCGTTGCGTCCCCATCCGTATCACTAATCCCCTCACTCACCTCTAAACTACGTTCATTTCTCCTTCGTCTAAAGACCATCTTGAGTCCCTCTTTCCTTTCAATTATTCGAGACATGTCCTCTTTTCTGTGGACAAGGGAAGTTATCTACAGGTAGTTAACAAAGTTTTCCTATTTATTAATCTATGTCTAAAGTAATTAAGTGAACCAAAAAGTGCAATTCTAAAAATTGTAGTATTAAAAATTTTTTTTTTTTTTTGGTGTTTTTTTTTTTTTGTAATATATTTATTTATGCTTTTAGTTTCCCTTATGAAGTTTGACATAGTCAACCCTTTCACGAGGACGTAGTTGGTACGGACCATTGGCAGACACTGGCCCTGACGTCAAGGTTGCTGGGGCCGCTACTTCCTCATTTTCTTGCTGCATCTCACTTTGGTTCGTATCCATCAATGGGACAGAATTTTCTCTGACTTCTCTCCCTTCAGTTTCTTCATCCCAATCCAAGTCTGGGCCTAGGTCAAGGACACAGGGAGGTCTTCCTTCGGTGGTCTCGATAGGTGGTGTGATAAAGGCATCATCTGGGATTCCACGCTCATGAGCTGGTTTCAATCTGCTAAGGTGCACCACCTGGGGGCGACCGACCACGTCAGTTATCACATATGTTACTTCTGACAACCTTCTTATCACCACATATGGTCCAATCCATGGGCTCCAAAATTTCTTTGAAATGCCCGGTGCTGGCTGCATCTGGCGTAAGTACACCCGCTCCCCAGTCTCGAAATATCGTGGAACTCGCCGAGCATTTGCAACACGAGATCGTTTTTCCCAAGCTCGTTGTAGCATCTGGGAGGCAACCTGGTATGTTCGACGCAGGGAACGCAGAGTCTGTCCATAGTCTGTTTTTGATTTAAATTCTAGAGCTGCTGCTATAGGCAGACGAATCTCCCTACCCAAATGCAATAAGTTTGGAGTGTAACCTGTACTTCCATGGACAGTGTTGCGATAGGCTGCTAGCGCCATGGGTAGGACTTCCTCCCATCTTGTTGTTGTTGTGGCCAGCTTTGCTACAATGGCAGCTAGGGTGCGGTGAAACCGCTCACAAACCCCGTTACTTTGGGGATGGTAGGAAGTAGTCTGCACCTTCAAAATTCCCCAAGACTGACACAACTCCTTTACAATGATAGAGGTAAAAGCAGCACCTCTGTCTGAAACTAACTTTTCAGGAACTCCATGAATGGGGAAATATCGATGAGTCAGGACGTCAACAACTGTTTTGGCAGTTGCATCCGGTACCACGTAAGCCTCAGAATATTTACTAAAATGATCAACGACCGTTAATAGGAATTTAGGTCCTGTGGGTGTGTCTAAGGGTCCAACATGATCAATTCCCACAATCTCACCAGGTCGGCAAGGAAGATCAGGTTTTTGCACAGGTGGCTCCAAGTTAACAGGAGTATTCCTTCGCTGGCATACATCACAAGATTTTACAAACTCTTTCACAAATCTGCTGAGTTTGGGCCAACAACCATATCGGCGCACTAGCTGCTCTGTCCTCTCAATCCCAGGATGGCCAGCCCATTGACTCTCATGACAGGCCCCAACCAGTCCATGGCGTAAGGTGGAAGGGATCAAAGGAACACTAATATTCCCAGTGGGGGTTTGCTTGGTGGTCACCCAGATACCCTCTTCCAATCGAGCGCCCCACTTAGATGGATTTTGCCCCACTTCACCTATCCAGGGATCAATCTGTTGGGCAGCGAGAAGGAGCATCGGAGAAATCTGGAAAGCACCAACACTTGCCACACAGATCCTACTCAATGCATCTGCATGGGCCATCTTGCTCCCAGGTCGGTACTTTGCCTCAAAATCATATTCAGATAGTCTTAATACCCATCTCCCAATACGATGAGTAGGGTCTCTTAAATTCATTGCAGCCGTCAGGGCAGTATGGTCTGTCTCCAGCTGAAATCTTCGACCCAACAGATAAGACTGAAAGTGCGTCACCGCCCAAACAACTGCAAGCAACTCCCTCTCTGTCGTAGAATACTTCCTTTCAGCTGGATTCAGGGTACGACTGGCATATGCCACTGGACGACTGCCTTCTGGAGTATCCTGGCTAAGGATGGCTCCCACTGCCACACCAGAGGCATCCGTTGCAAGTGTAAATGGCTTCGAGAAATCAGGATAGGCTAGCACAGGATAAGATGTTAGTGCCCCCTTTAATGTATCCAACGCTTCCTGCTGGGCTTCAGTCCACTCAAATGGAACCCCTTTTCGAAGAAGTTGGGTTAAAGGAGCTGTGATGGTTGAGAAATTCTTAATAAATCGGCGGTAAAAGCCTGCAAGTCCGAGCAGGGATCGAATTTCTGTGGCATCCCCAGGGACTGGGTAGTCCCGTACACTCTGGATCTTGGATGGATCCATCCTCAGACCATCCAGTGAAACAATATGTCCGAGATAGTTCACTTCGGAACTGAGGAAGTGGCATTTAGAAATATTCACCTTGAGGTTGGCATGCTGCAATCGAGCCAGGACCTGATGCAGTCGCACAAGATGTGTCTCAAAATCTGGACTGTAGATGATAATGTCATCCAAATATACTAGACATGAGACACCTATGAGACCCTCCAACACTCTATTCATCAAACGCTGAAACGTGGCTGGGGCGTTTTTTAGGCCAAATGGCATCTTTCGGTATTGGTAAGTTTGGCCAAGAGTGCTGAAAGAGGTTTTCTCTCGATCCTTTTCACAAACTGGTATCTGGTGATAACCAGCTGTCAGGTCCAGGGTAGTAAAGAAACAACATCCCCCGAGTGCTTCCAATGTCTCAGTAAGGTTGGGTAGGGGGTAGTTGTCTGACTTCGTCACCTTGTTCAGGGCCCGGTAGTCAGTGCAGAATCGATATGCTGGGGGCTGTCCCTCCTGGGTCTTCTTCCGAACCATCACTACAGGTGCTCCCCAAGGACTGCTAGATGGCTCGATTATTTGAGCCTCCAACATTTCTCTTAACTGTTGTTCAACCACTGGACGCAAGGCATGAGGAACTGAGTAGGGTCTCTTGAAGATTGGCTCAGCACTCCCTGTATCTATCTGGTGAGCAACCCCCAAAGAACATCCTGTCTGGTTGGGCTTCTGAAACAAGTCTTCATAGTCACGAAGAACACTTTCCAGTTGTTCCAACTCAGGCGGAGGCAGGTGAGTTACTTTTGATTTCAGCACCGACAACATGCTGGGTTGGTCACTCTCAAATGCCTCAGTGGGGAACTCTGCACAATCCTCGTACAAGGGGCAGTCACTTGAAGCTTCCTCCCCAGATTCCTCATCCCTATGGCCAATCGCATCCTCAGCCGGGCCATCCAAAACCACCTCAGTCTGTGGAACCTCCAGTCTAATGGGCATCACAGGCATCGAAAGCTCTTTTCTTGCCTGCATAGTTGCTGGTCTGACTTCGGTCAACAGCTCCACCTTTCCAGTATGGGGATCCAAGAGATGTACCTCAGACTTATCAGGGTAGATTGAAACGGGTAGCCTTCGAAGGAGATCCAACCCCAGGAGGTCCAAACCAGAGTGACACCTGGCAAAAATCCTGAAGGTGTGATGCAATCGTCTTCCACCTATCTCAACTTCAACGTGCTGCTGCCCCAGAAATGGCAGAGGCTGTCCATCTGCTCCCCATGCCTGAATCTTAGTCGGCACCACTGGAACTCCAGGGATGGGCGTTGCCAACACAGAAATTTGGGCTCCCGTGTCAAGAAGAAGGCTTCTCTCCTGCCCATAAAAACGGACTGCCACATGCATTGATCTTCGGAAAGGGGACTCCACCACAGGGAGATGAACCCTTCCTGTTTCTACTCCCTTAGCTACCCCTCCAGGAACATGTAAGCCGGAAGGTGGAGGCTGACTCACATCTGGTGTACTACAAATCTCCCTCCGGGATTCACTGTTGGGGTCAGTGCCCCCATCGCGTCGTAGGAAGTGTTTCCTCTTTTGGCATTGGGTTTCCGAATGACCAAAATATCCACAAAAGTTGCACATATCTTGCTGAAGGTATTGCTGACAACTAGCTGGAAAATGTTTCCAACTTCCACAAAAGACACATGGCTGCTGGGGAGTTCCCATAACTGGTCGAGAGCTAGTTGCCATGGTTTGAGGTCGTGATCCTAAAGCTCCTCTTGTTGGGCATGCCGCTGCAAAATGGTTAAGGCCACCACATGTGTAGCACTTCCTTTGGTTCTCATCTGTCCTCACACCAGCTACATTCCAATAGTCAGGTACTCCCTCTGCCGGGTTCAGAGTCTCTTCCAGTTCTTCTGCTTTCTTCAGGGCAGCCTCAAGGGTGACTGGTGGCTGATTTACAAAATGGCTACCATACATGCTCGGGAGGCCCTTCAAAAACGCCCTCACAGACCTCGCCCCAACCCAGGCTCTCCTTTGATCCTGTGTCAACACCACATCCTCTGTTTGTGCTGCACGAAGAGCAGTATGGCGGATTCGATCTGCAAAGTGCCTCAGTGTCTCTCCTTCTCCCTTTTGCATCGTCCAGAGGCGGGCAGCTGCCTTCTCTGGATCATCACGGCTGTACCAGTTCAATAAGGCAGTTCGAAGTGTATTGTATGGTTCGTTTCCTTGTGCTAGATGTTGATGATCCTGCAAAAATACCTTCGCAGATCCTTTCAATTTCACTCGCAAAAGTCGCACCTTCATAGCCTGATTAAGGTCCTGGGTAACCTCATCAAATATTTCGAAAAATCCGTGAATGGGAACGCTGTCACAATCCTCTGGATCCCAAGAATCAATCTCCTGCATCAAAGAGCGGGGAAGCTGGTCTACAGGAGGGGCTGGGTCTCGAGGTCCCAGAGCAACCTCTAACCGAGCCATAGCAGCTGTTATTGCCTGCAGTGCCCTTATATTGGCATCTGGTTCATTCATGGTTTGTTTCTTTTTCCTTTTCCCCTTTTCCCGATCAATCTTGAAATCGTCAAAGGAATAGTCTGCCAAAACCGCACCAAAACATACACCCCGAAATATGAATTTGTAACTAACCAGATCAAATTAATATGAACACGATAACTGATTTTTAATAAATGAACTGGTCGGAAAACGAAAAAATTGACCCGGTCAAAAATAAAACGAGCCGGGTGGAAAATTGAACTGGTCGAAAAATGATCCAGTCGAAAAATGACCTGGTCAAAAAAAGATCTGGTCGAAAAACGAGCTGGTTGAAAAATGAACTGGTAACAAAATGATCCGGTCGAAAAAACGAGCCGGTTGAAATTGAACTAGTCAATCAAAACACACAAAAATAACACCAATGGTTCACTTATTCACATGCATCAACTTAACACTAGGTAACTTCTAAACTTGAGAGAGTTTACTGTAGCCTACTGGTTATAATCGAATCCTACCGCTGTTCACCAAATTGTAACCCTTAGGGGGTATTTTGATTTCTAGATTTCTTTTGCTGCCACCACCTGCTCAGCAGGACAAGGATAATTTCACAAACGTTTGAAAACTTCTTTCTACAACGAACAATTATTTAATCAAAGAGAAAACAAACAAGATAAATCAACTTTATCATGAACATAAAAAAACATTAAACACCTATAACTTTTACTTTCTCTTCCTCGTATGAATTGACAAAAACAAAATTGAACTCTCTCTCTCTCAAGTTGTAATAAAAGTAAATACAAATACAAAAATATTCTTCAAAATACAAAAGCTAAATTGGGAGCTCACATAGTTAATCCACTGTTTCCTAGAGAAAACTTCTGTCTGTCTCTTCTCTGATGATCACTCGAAGCAGGTAACAGGGGGAGGGGGAAAGTGGTGCACCACTAAACGTTAATATTGGCCACGGACAACTCTTTCAACAGACTTCCAGGCAAGGACTGACTGAAAACTCAAAAACTCGAAACAGGTGGGGGGAACAGGAACCAGAAGAAGGTGGGGGAAACAGGAACCAGAAGAAGGTGGGGGAAACAGGAACCAGAAGAAGGTGGGGGAAACAGGAACCAGAAGAAGGTGTGGTTGGGCCCGAGGGAGACACATTGCATGGATGAAGACCATGGAGTATTGGGGTTTCATAGTCTTGTTGGTGGTCGAAACGACTCTGGGTCGTCTTTGTGAATAAAAAGGGAAACGTTGATTTTCTGTTGTTTAATTCTCTTTCTAGCTACAGTTTCGCTGGGGCAACTTACCAGCATCTTCAGGCTAAAACATAATTGAGAACAGCAGATCTCTTAATTAGTCATCTAAAAAAACTATGGTCACTATACACTAGACATACCTTACACCTAAATCATGAAATTTACCATATCAGTTTTATGTAGGTAGAATGTACACCTCTTTCTTGTTTCACTATCCAATCTTTCTAAATTCATTCAAGATCGATAGGTGTACATTCTACATAAAACTGATATGGTAAATTTCATGATTTAGGTGTAAGGTATGTCTAGTGTATAGTGACCATAGTTTTTTTAGATGACTAATCTGCTGCTTCTCTGCAGTTCTCAAATCTGCTGTTCTCAAATATGTTTTAGCCTGAAGATGCTGGCAAGTTGCCCCAGCGAAACTGTAGCTAGAAGGAGAATTAAACAACAGAAAATCAAGGTTTCCCTTTTTATTCACAAAGAGGACCCAGAGTCGTTTCGACCACCAACAAAACCTACAAATCGTAGAATTTCAGCTGAGCTCAGTCAGATCACTCTCCTTCAGGCCACCCGATTACCGTCTGCGACATCCCCCCCTTAAAATTTAACTTCGCATATTGCTCTAAAGGAAATTGATGGAATAAGTAATAGTGGAAAACTTCGTGAAAATATACAGTAGAAGAATACATAAGAGAAAACAGAAAATTATTCTGCTGGAGTACTATGAGAACATCATTCTCATGATCTGTGTGTGTGGCCCCCGTGTGTACGAGAGGGACTGTTCACTACATCAAAGTGACCAAGTCGCTATTTGCTGATTATATCATGAATTTCAAGTTTGAATACTGTTTCCTTAGAAACAAATTTCGTAAGTGACTCACCTTATTTCAAGGAGCGCGGCCGACCGATGGATGCGTAGGTCGGTGCTTGATTGGGTGAAACACACTAGTTGAGCGAACAGGTACCGCGAACTCGGGTTATGTAACTGATAGGTAAGTAAGTTTCGTCAAAGTCAAATAAATAGCTAGTCTTTGAGTCAAGTATCAAATGAGAAGGAGAAACACGAAAAGTACCGAGGACGAACAAAACGTCAAGCACGGGATTCGCGTACGCGGCAGAAACTGATGTGCGAGTGAGAGGGAAGAAGAAAAAGAAAGAAGGAAGAAGGATTCGGGCTGCGAGATCATAGAGAAGGTATTGGCGCATACGAGGAAAGTCTCTCTTTGGTGCTCCCTTGCCGTTTAAAAAATTATATACTCATTTAAATTTAATTTTAAAAAATATTAAATATATTTAATTTTTAAAAAAATAATTTTTTTCGAACCGAGTACCTAGTAATGGATTTTTTTCAAACTGCAACAATGGATTGATAGGGGTCTTTGCGCATGCGCCGTTAAACTCTCGTGACGTTCCAAATTCCAAATGTTTTCGTTACGTTATTAGGTACCTACTAAATTTAATTAATTATCCAAAGTTTGGATATATGATATACAACGAAGAGAAAAGGTATCATCAATATCGAATCATTCTGTAGGTCCTATGCCATTCTTCGTGAAAATCGAGAAGCGGGAACTCGTACGTTAATTATTAATTTTTATGATGAATAAAATGGGAAAAGATATTCAAGTTTTCAAGAATTTCAATGTTCATAAGACGTTTTTAAAATGTTTATAAAAGATCGTAGGTACCTACTTCGGAAGTTAGGCTAGATAATATCAATAGCCTTCAATTTTTTCCCCCAAAACAAAATAAAAACTGCACCCCCCGGTTTATTTCTTTTTCCATACTCTGTATGAAATCATAGGAACACAGAATGTGTTTTTGCGATGCTAGTCATCCGTTAAATAAAAAACAACAATGATAAATGTGGAGTCTTTGGCAATAATAAAATAAATAATTGTTAGACATTTAATTTGGTCTAAAACCCTATAAATGTTATATAAATAAATATGTAACTACAAGAAAAATACTATATAAATTGAGAGCTTTCCAACGAATGGTGAACAATTTCTGTGCAATGAACACTGCGGGAGTTCTATTTCCTTACCAACGGCTTGGTTGCACGTGAAAATCATTATAAAAGGCGCGTAACGGTTTTTTCTGTCGCTTTTTCGTGACGATTTTTTTTCGGTAGGTCATCGCAAAAACAAATTCTGTGTTAAAACCTCTAAGCATTTCAGTCAATTCGATACTGCATGTTTTCTTTCGATCTTCCGATAATATCCAGAACTTATTCGTACTCCATCCGAATTCGACGAAATTTGAAGGGTTTTTGGATCGTAGTCTTGATGTTTCCTTATCAAATTCATTGTGATCTCACAAATGTTCACATTTTGATATTTCTGCTGAATGAATGACGCGGAATATTCTAAAGGCAAACTTGAGAATTTCTATAAAACCAGTACATGTACCTACTGTAGCTAACCGTCGAAAAAATCATCAATCACAAAACAGTCTTGTGATTTGTTCGATGGTTAGCTATCCACACTGCTGTTAGCGCAAGGTATGTTTTTAAAATTTTACAACGCTAATTATATTCATACACTTTTCCATTGAAGGACGGCCGATAATTGAGAATTTATCAGTAACTTGAAGGAATTAGCTGCCTTCTCAAAAATATTGAGCAAAATATTGTTATCTGCACAGATTCGTTGAGCTCATTACGAACATTTTCGGCGCCAAATCTTTCAAAATTTAGGAATAATTTAATTCTTGAAGTTATTAAACTTGTTGACACCTGCAGGGCCAATGGAAAGATGGTGAAATTTTTGTGGGTCAGATCACACGTCGGTTTGACGTTCAGTGAGCGAGTCGATGTGGCGGCAAAGAGTGCTGTTCAGGAGGGTAACGTCCTTTATTATTTACTGCCAAAAGAAGAATTTTATTCAATATCCAAAAAGGAAAAGTCTCTCGTATAGCAAAAAAGTATGAAAATGGTGATAGGGGTCTGTTCTATAAAAACTTGAACCCGTATACTAGACCCCCATGGTTCAAAATAATAAATAAAGAGAAAAGGTTTATACGCATAATGTGTCGGTTAAGAGCAAACCACGCAATATGCCCAGTGTATTTGCATAAGATTAATAGAAGAGAAGATCCTGCATGTGAATGTGGAAACCCATACGGAAATATGGAACATATAATAATGGAATGTACAGAAGTAAATTATAGGGAACAAATGTTTCGCAAAATACAAAGTATTATTGACAATCCATTCAATTACGTTAATTTACTACGTTGTAAAAACCAAGAAGTATGGGAAGAAATGTATAATTTTATAAATGTTAATAACATTGTTATTTAATAAGTTTTATGTTTTGTTTATATTGTTGAGTTAGTTACAGTTTTACCCGTGCCATCAGTTCTATTTCGAATTGAATTATTGTAATATAGAAGTATTGTATTAATATTTCTGCAGTATTGTTGACATGTAATACATACTATGGCTGAATGTAAATAAAATCTATGCCCAAAAAAAAAAGAAGGAATTAGTTCCTGCCAGTAGACTGCGTGGCAACTTTTTAGCGCGTTAACCACTTCGTTGGACATCCTGTGTATACCCACCATGCTCGGCCCAAGGCCTCTACAGGGGGGCGCATACGCGAAGCTCCCCATAGACGATTTTTTATACGTGAAGCTCCCCGCTTCCTTTCTCTCCATATACGCGAAGCTCCCCGCTTCCTTTCTCTCCATGTACGCGAAGCTCCCCGTCACCAATGATAAGGAAGCTTTGTGAACAAAGAATGCATGAATAAATTATCGTATATTAGCAACAAAAGACCAGTTCGGCCATGGGTAGGAACTTAATTTTAATCACAGAATACTGTGAGCGTCGTCTGTAAGTAACGTTATATCGAGTAGTTACATCGAAATGGTCAATCATAGGGAATCAACTCTACTTAATATGGTCATCGTCAAACATCAAATTTTGGCTGGTATTTAAGGGAAACAATATTGATAAATTTGGCAAGGGTGATGCAGCGCGAATCGTACTTGTCAATCAATTTCTGTAACCACAGGTTTTTTTTTATCGATCTACTTCGTCTATAATTTCCCTCCTCTGTATTAATCTTGATGTAAACATCGGTTTGGTATTTGACTAAAGCATCAAAAAACACAAATATGTTAGGGTGGATGCCAATGAAATTGTCCATCAAGGTAATTACTAGATCAGTGAAAGCCAGTCCGTCCGAATCACTGATAAGGCTTGAAACGCCTTGGAAGGGGAAGAGAGTTCGACGGGGATCATCGCGTATACCCATTCTCTCGCCATGGGAGGCTTCGCTTATGCCTGATAGAACTTGCCGGGGAGCATCGAGTACATTGCAAATTACTTTCACTTCAGACCGGGAGCTTCGCGTAGTCACCTGGGTTGAACAAACCCTCCTTTACCTAAGTAGCTCATTGCCAAACAACTCCCACAGGTAGTCATGAAAAACTCAAGGGGTACTGTACCCCTTATTGTAACAATAACCCCCATCTATTATGAAATTAATGTGTTAAATTTGAGGAATCGAGTTAAAATGTTACAAACCGGATTTCAATGAACAGCATTTTTTAAATATTTCAAATTAAACATCTCTGTGGTCATTGCAATTGGTTCATTATTACGAAAAATCGATCAAAGGAAAATTATATGTGTCTCACACCACGGAGCAGCATTTTACATAAAGAAGGCTCAAGCCACCAGTTTGGAACGGCGATCCTCAGCTGGGCGCTCCGACACTGACCTCCTCCAACCCGACTATTGGAAGAGTGGAGGTACATGATTCAGTTAAACCACAACTACTCAACCAAACAAGCTTGGACAATCGAGGAAAATGCGATCAAAAATAATGAGTAGACAGAAGCGCGATGATAAAATAATTTATTGTCTTGAGAGCGAAAAAATGAAAGCACAAATAATCACAGATAGTTCGCGAGTATAAAGAGATTAATATTAATTAACCCCTGCAACGTCCCAATTCGAGGATACAAATGTACATAATGCTTAAAATATTCTCCAATAAATACAGCTTAGGTATATTATTAATGGTACACGATGGAATGAATAAAACACTTTCACATTTTTCTACATAAAAACAAAAGATACGGAGGACTGATGCGGTTTTCTGAATCCAGATGAATCAACAACATGATTAGTACTTAACTCCAAACTACTTCGCATCTTTTTATTGTTTCATCTTTTTTCGCCTTTATTTGGAGGTTGAAGACGTTAAGTTGATGAACAATTAAAAAGTACATAATTAGGTAAAAACACAGGTAATTTATGGCTACTTTTAATGGAAAAGGTTGAGTGGTGACTGAATTGCTTAATGATCTTGTCGTACTGGGAGACTTGTTCAGGTTGTCCACCATCAGCTTCTACAAAGTCTGTCCTCGTTGTAGGTACCTCTCTCACCTGCTCAGAACGGCGCATGGTGGTCCAGAATCGTCAAAAAGTGTTCAAAACTTGATTTTGGTTCATCAATTTTAATAATAACGAGAAATTTAAATACCCCCTCATAATTTGTTAGTTTACGTTTCAAAGTACGTAGGAACCGAGAATCGAATAAAAATTTTGCCATCCATCGTGTTGAACTTACTTTTTAAGGGGTTTCAGTCGGTCGCTGTTCGTGCCTCGTTCCGGGCCAGTTGGTACTCCCCTAAATTGAAGTGGCTCAAACTTTAAAATCTGTACCTAAATTTGAAATGTTCAAGGATTTTCGAAATGCATCAGTGCATGGGCCTAGGGAATTGAAAAACTAAAAGATTGCCGCTGGAATCATCAAAATCGAACAATAATTGCCAGAAAACATGGGAAAAACATAACTGAATAAACGGTTTTTCCTATATTTCTCTGAATAGTTAATGGTGTGGGATAGATGAAAATCGGGTCGATTTCGGAAAATAAGTCTCCTGTTATTTTAGGAGACAATCAAAATTTATGATTTCAAAAATTAACCGGGAAAACGGACCCCTTCAACGTGAACGCTCGCTGATTGGCTGTTTGGATCGCCGTCTCCTCCCAGTGTTGCCCGTTGGTATGATGAAATTGTGTTATCTAAGAGGAAAGTTATCAAACAAAAACAGGGGAAACCTGATTTTCCCCATCTTGCTTTTTCTATTTTTTTCTTCAGTTTTTCGATTTTGATCTTTACTGGTTTTGTGAAATGTTGCATCTGAGGACTATAAATTTCACGATCTCAGCGCTTCTAGCGGCCATAAATGAACTATTCCAGGTTGACGTCATCCTCCTGGTTTTTTTAAATGTTCATATTTTCTACACTGTTTTGTGTATTCGAAAATTAGGAAGAACGGGCTGCCGTCTAATCCGATTTTGGGGTAAAAAATAGGAAATTCCGACATGGTGAAATTCCTCATTATTGATCGATTTTGATGATTCCAGAGTTTCAATTCCCTGGGGCCGTGCACTAATGAATTTCGAAAATCCTTGAACATTTCAAATTTAGGTACAACTTTAAAAATTTGAGCCCCTTCAATTTAGGGAAATACCTACTGACCTGCGACCGATTGAGACCTCCTTGATGAAATTTCGTTTATGGGCTCCATTTGGGGTCTAGTTGTGCCCCGAAGCTTTTAGTTGATATCAGTCACTTCTAGATGTTGAATAACAAGGGCTGAAATTTCAAAACTGTTTCTCATTTTCAAGCTCTGTGGGACCAACCATACGCTCCCTATGAGAACTTGAGAGGTTGGACTTACGATAAATCAGAAACACGAGTGTGAATCGCGAAAGAGGCCCCGTTCAAATTTTAGCTGACCAAAATGCGTCATCCCAGACTTTTGACTCCTTTTCCGCTCTTGATTTACAGAAGCCTCCAAAAAATTAAGAAAACAAGCACTTTTGCAAGTATATTTTGTTGAAATTTTGTGGAAAAGGGAATTCACTTTAATTCACCGATAATTGCTCATAAGGTATCCAATCCTGCTGGGTGTTTTTTAAGAAGGTGCATGTAATTTCTGCAAGGTTAACCGTCATGTCATTGATTGGAGCAGACATTCTCTTCAGGTCTGAGAATGGAAGTTGGAATTACAAGGGAAATACTTTGCACAATTGCTTTCCATCCAAGAGGCATGTCCTTTCCAAACGGCTATTTTTTTCTTATCCATTTATTGAGGCTATCTTAGGCTACTTTTTCTACGCCAATTGACATAATTGAGGAGCTTGATTCCAAAAGATACCATATCCATTTTGGTAAACATGAGAAAAACGCAAGAAACCATAGCGACCCGAAAAACGTGCTGTAAACCAATGATGTAATTTTTTATACATTTCTAAATTTCTTCTACATTTCTACATTTCTACATTTCTTAGTTCTAAGTTTAAAATAATTTTTAATGAGATTTGAAATATCAGTTTAAGACTTTATACTTTTTGAAAAACAGTGCGGCCTGTGGTTTGTTATGTTCGGAGGCTTGGACCGTGCGGGTTGAGGATGAGGATGAGGCTAGACTGCGGATGTTTGAAAGGATCTATGGAGCGGTCAGAGAGGGCCAAGGGTGAAGAGCAAGACAGAATGCTGAAATTGATGAATTATTGAAACATGAAGACATAGTTCGATTCATCAAAGCTGGGCGCATCCAATGGCTGGGGCATGTCGACCGCATGCCGGTGGAGACCTGCCTGAGAACGATGCTGCGAGCTAGGATGGAAACTAGAAGACGAAGAGGTCGTCCTCGGAGTCGCTGGCTTGATGATGTCTTGAGGGACCTCCGGGTGGTGGGATTGCGGAGGTCTCAGGCCGGTGGCGGAGGGGAGTCTGGGAAGCCAAGGGCCACATGGGCCTGTAGTGCTGTGTAGTTAGTTCTTCTTTCTTTCTTTAAATGACTCTACAGTTCGGAGTGAACTTTGGCCTCCAAGACTTTTCTCCTCCAGGCCACTCTATCCAGTGCCTCATTCTTCCAATCTCTTATTCCCAGCTTTCGAAGGTCGGCCACTACATCATCCAGCCATCTAACGTTTGGTCGTCCGCGTCGTCTAGTCCCCATCATCCTAGCCTGAAGTGCCTTCACAGTGGGAGCATCTGCGTCTTGACGTGCAACATGCCCAAGCCAACGTATCCGTTTCCTTTTATTTATCGGACAATATCTTCTTTTTGAAGAAACTCGTCAATTTCTTGATTCTTACGAATCCCCGCCCCTGGCTCCGCGTGGCCTCGGTCGTTCACTGGTCCCATTATCCTTCGGACTATTATTCGTTCGAAAATTCGGAGAGATTTCTCATCCTTATTTGTTAAAGTCCAGTCTTCAGATCCGTAGCAGACGACTGGTTTGTATAGGAGCAGCTTTGAAGTGCGGGACAACAACCTTGATCTGAACAAGTTGATGCTTGCAAAGAATGCGGTGTAGTTAGTTAGTTAGTACTTTTTGAAACAAAACGTGGCGTTTAGTACTTTTAAGAATCAAAAGAAGTGGATAAAGTACTTTTAACTCAATTTTGATGAAAATGGTGTTTAGTACCTTGGAATCAAACTCCTCAATTCTTTTTGCACGTCCCACAATAGATCATCTGTCAAAAGCTCAACTTTCGACATACCAGAATATCTCAATCTAATCCATTACAGTAGGTAACAAAATTGTAGCACAATAAAATATCAGCATGAAATGATGAATAAAATTCAACTGAAAACAGAGATTCGTCCTGCCAATCTGACAAATTTCAACAAAAACTCAACAAAACAAAATTTCAACCGTACAAGATTGGACAAGATCCACTTTTACAAAATAATGCGGAGGGGCACTAATAAATGCGTCTATTTATATAAAAATTATCATCATTTAAAAAATTACCGATCTACTTTATTGTGTATGCAAAGGGAAAGTCAAGTAAAGACCTACTTAAGGAAAATTCGACGGAATCGTACGGGTGGAATGGAAGGAAGAACACAAAATAGAGACTAAAATTTTCCGTAATTCAGTGGGAAGAACAATATTAAGGTGGTTTGGATAACTATGATAGGGAGGACTAAAATTCCGTTGAGGTACTAAGGATAATATTATCGGCACAGTTTACTAGATAAATCAATAACGCTATACAGTCAACATATGTGATATAAGTAATATAAATAGTCAATTTTCAATGATATCAATCTGACTCAAATCGTTCAGCCTTGAAAGGAAGTAATGCGAAATATGTACAATCTTAAAAATATCAAAGTCAACTAACATTTTTATCAATTCGTAAAACTTAACAAAATATAGGAATGGTTTTCAACTTCGAATAATATTCTAATAGAAAAAATATATATCGATTGATTTTCAACTAGAAGAAGATCGAATATACACGATGTTAGTTGGAGGTTGTAAGAAGAGGTGGAAGTTTCAGAGGCGTTCTTAAGTAGAGGTAAATCAGAACACAGAAGTTCAAGTAAAATATGAAGGGAAAGAAGGTCTTCGGACCTTCTCCATTTGTGGGCTGGACATGTTTCTCCCCTCCATCACTCAATGCATGTCTAACTCTTTATCCCTCCTAACCTGTAGAGCACAGAGGGAGGTGTGGTCTGGTGACTGGGAGTGAAGAGGGAGGCATGGAATCCATGTATGGAATCATCAACTTATTCTTCTTCTCCTTCACACACCCAATACTTCAACTTTCTCACTATATTTACATGTTGAGATCTGTTCAGAATCGTTCTTTTGATTTAAAAATTCAGAAAGAACGCAGACATGACAGGAATCTTCAATTTTCTTCTTCTTCCTCTTTACACACCAATTTCTTCAACTGTTACAGTTTTAAATGGTACGCCATGTCAGGAATCTTCAACTTATTCTTCTTCGTTTCCACACACACATTTCGTCTTCTTTTTCACCTCATCTAAAAGTTATGTCAGGACAACTTCTTCTTCCCTCTCACACACTTCCGATTTGTTCTGCACCATTTTTTTGCTTTCAAAATTCAGGAAAACCCCGTTTGGGATTTTAGCTACTATATTTAGGCACGCCTGCGTGCCCTTCTTTAAAGAATTAAAAATTTACAATATTACAGCATTTTAATTTTACCGACGTATTGAACAATTTCTACATAAAATATTTCAAAAATTTCTATTTACCGACTTATTTACTTAATTCGGTTGTTTTTACATCTAGATGGGAAAGAGTCGACGAGAAGACATTTTAGTATTTTTTGAAATTGAAATACCCAAATCAGCTCACTGAAAGTTAAACCAATTCTTCATTTTTCCACAACCATACAAATCTTAAATAATTTATAACCTGATCTTGACCGTCATTTTATTGTAATTGAAAGAATAAGCATGATTTGAAAGTTAAGAAGAAAAATTGTTCCCCCAAAATGTCATTAAATTTCATGATGGATCTCTGATATTATCCCAACGTGTTCACTTCTGTGTTCTGAGCTACCTCTACCAGAGTAATAATTTCTCTTTCAATATTCGAGTACTTACATTCAAATGAATATGGTAGTACCTCTTAATCTATAAGGTCAAGCAATTCGCTTATAGAAGTCGAGCGTACCACATCTGTTATGCATGCATCCCCAATCACAGATATTCCAATATCATCCAGAACCAAAACCTTCAACTTCAATTAATGTTTGATAAGCGGATTCGATTCAAACAAGACGTGGTCCGCCACAATCTGTCACTCACATAAAATTGCGTGGAAGAGCCTGTTGTAGCAAATGGAAGCTATTTCAAAAACCTTAAAAGATTTCAAAGAAAGCACTTGGGTGTGGGGTGATATGTGTGAACGTTGACTGGAAGTTCAACTTCATGGCAGTTTTTTGATCACTGTAGTTGTAAGGTAACAATCATGATAATGAGGTCGAATTGAGAAGTTAGTGAACACTTCGTTCAAAAAGAATTTCGAAGAGAGGGAGACAATGATATGAATTTTGGGGTATTGACCACTACGAGAGCTTCAGAAGAGACAAGGTAAACTCAGCGGCTTCTAAATCATCTTCTTTTATTGGCATGGAAGTACTTTTGAGAAGAGTCATCTCGACTGACCGGGGTCGGGAGGGGGGTTGAGTTAGCTTCACCTGTTCTTTGTCCGTAGGTGAAATTGGAGGCTTTTTGGCGGTGGGTGATACGATTTTCTCCTGTGCTTCGAAGGCAGGCTCGACAGCCATGGGTTCCGATTTTCTCACGTTATCGGCCAGGAGGTTAGAGAGCTGAAAAAACGGATTTTACTCTTTAATCAAGTAGATTGATTGAGAAGTTCACAGGTTTTGTGGTAAATAAGTTGATGTTGTAATGTGCAACAAAATGGAAGTATTTTTGAGAATAGTCGTCTTGACCAAACTGGAGATGGGTCCTTGCTCTTTGAGCTGTTTCTTTCAGAAGAGCGAGTGAACCATGGTAAAAACTAATCTAACCATGGTTAGAAACCAAAGTAAAAATTAATCGCAGTTCTTCAACCTTCAGTGATGAGTCGTGTTTGGTAAAGATTGTGTTTTGTTTTTCAGAAGAGCGAGTGAACTGGGGCTCAGTAAAATAAGTAAGTAAGTAAAGTAAACACCCATTTCAGGTTAGATTTTCGTCCAACTGCCATTCCTGGCATTGCTGACGCCATCAGCTGTCTTCCAAAGGGAAGATCAGAATTTGTTCTGATGATTTCGCTCATGGCTTCCCATTGCCTCACTGCAGATGACCCCCGCAGAAGTGGGTTCAAAGTCCATCACCAAAAAACAACGCCCCAACGACTGTAGCCACACCCCTGTCCCCCAGTAAAAATAAATGAACGAACTGCCATTCCTGCATTGCAGACGCCATCAGCTGTCTTCCAAAGGGAAGATCAGAATATGTTCTGATGATTTCGCTCATGGCTTCCCATTGCCTCACCGCAGATGACCCCAGCAGAAGTGGGTTCAAAGTCCACCACCAAACAACAACGCCCCAACGACCGTAGCCACACCCCTCTCCCCCAGTAAAAATAAATGAAAGAACTACCATTCCTGGCATTGCAGACGCCATCAGCTGTCTTCCAAAGGGAAGATCAGAATTTGTTCTGATGATTTCGCTCATGGCTTTCCATTGCCTCACCGCAGATGACCCCGCAGAAGTGGGTTCAAAAGTCCACCACCAAACAACAACGCCCCAACGACCGTAGCCACACCCCTCTCCCCCAGTAAAAATAATGAAAGAACTACCATTCCTGGCATTGCAGACGCCATCAGCTGTCTTCCAAAGGGAAGATCAGAATTTGTTCTGATGATTTCGCTCATGGCTTCCCATTGCCTCACTGCAGATGACCCCCGCAGAAGTGGGTTCAAAGTCCATCACCAAACAACAACGCCCCAACGACCGTAGCCACACCCCTGTCCCCCAGTAAAAATAAATGAACGAACTGCCATTCCTGCATTGCAGACGCCATCAGCTGTCTTCCAAAGGGAAGATCAGAATATGTTCTGATGATTTCGCTCATGGCTTCCCATTGCCTCACCGCAGATGACCCCCGCAGAAGTGGGTTCAAAGTCCACCACCAAACAACAACGCCCCAACGACCGTAGCCACACCCCTGTCCCCCAGTAAAAATAAATGAACGAACTGCCATTCCTGGCATTGCAGACGCCATCAGCTGTCTTCCAAAGGGAAGATCAGAATTTGTTCTGATGATTTCGCTCATGGCTTCCCATTGCCTCACCGCAGATGACCCCTGCAGAAGTGGGTTCAAAGTCCACCACCAAACAACGCCACAACGACAGTAGCCACACCCCTGTCCCCCAGTAAAAATAAATGAACGAACTGCCATTCATGGCATTGCAGACGCCATCAGCTGTCTTCCAAAGGGAAGATCAGAATTTGTTCTGATGATTTCGCTCATGGCTTCCCATTGCCTCACTGCAGATGACCCCCGCAGAAGTGGGTTCAAAGTCCATCACCAAAAAACAACGCCCCAACGACTGTAGCCACACCCCTGTCCCCCAGTAAAAATAAATGAACGAACTGCCATTCCTGCATTGCAGACGCCATCAGCTGTCTTCCAAAGGGAAGATCAGAATTTGTTCTGATGATTTCGCTCATGGCTTTCCATTGCCTCACCGCAGATGACCCCGCAGAAGTGGGTTCAAAGTCCACCACCAAACAACAACGCCCCAACGACCGTAGCCACACCCCTCTCCCCCAGTAAAAATAAATGAAAGAACTACCATTTCTGGCATTGCAGACGCCATCAGCTGTCTTCCAAAGGGAAGATCAGAATTTGTTCTGATGATTTCGCTCATGGCTTCCCATTGCCTCACTGCAGATGACCCCCGCAGAAGTGGGTTCAAAGTCCATCACCAAACAACAACGCCCCAACGACCGTAGCCACACCCCTGTCCCCCAGTAAAAATAAATGAACGAACTGCCATTCCTGCATTGCAGACGCCATCAGCTGTCTTCCAAAGGGAAGATCAGAATATGTTCTGATGATTTCGCTCATGGCTTCCCATTGCCTCACCGCAGATGACCCCAGCAGAAGTGGGTTCAAAGTCCACCACCAAACAACAACGCCCCAACGACCGTAGCCACACCCCTGTCCCCCAGTAAAAATAAATGAACGAACTGCCATTCCTGGCATTGCAGACGCCATCAGCTGTCTTCCAAAGGGAAGATCAGAATATGTTCTGATGATTTCGCTCATGGCTTTCCATTGCCTCACCGCAGATGACCCCCGCAGAAGTGGGTTCAAAGTCCACCACCAAACAACAACGCCCCAACGACCGTAGCCACACCCCTGTCCCCCAGTAAAAATAAATGAACGAACTGCCATTCCTGGCATTGCAGACGCCATCAGCTGTCTTCCAAAGGGAAGATCAGAATATGTTCTGATGATTTCGCTCATGGCTTTCCATTGCCTCACCGCAGATGACCCCCGCAGAAGTGGGTTCAAAGTCCACCACCAAACAACAACGCCCCAACGACCGTAGCCACACCCCTGTCCCCCAGTAAAAATAAATGAACGAACTGCCATTCCTGGCATTGCAGACGCCATCAGCTGTCTTCCAAAGGGAAGATCAGAATATGTTCTGATGATTTCGCTCATGGCTTCCCATTGCCTCACTGCAGATGACCCCCGCAGAAGTGGGTTCAAAGTCCATCACCAAAAAACAACGCCCTAACGACTGTAGCCACACCCCTGTCCCCCAGTAAAAATAAATGAACGAACTGCCATTCCTGCATTGCAGACGCCATCAGCTGTCTTCCAAAGGGAAGATCAGAATATGTTCTGATGATTTCGCTCATGGCTTTCCATTGCCTCACCGCAGATGACCCCCGCAGAAGTGGGTTCAAAGTCCACCACCAAACAACAACGCCCCAACGACCGTAGCCACACCCCTGTCCCCCAGTAAAAATAAATGAACGAACTGCCATTCCTGGCATTGCAGACGCCATCAGCTGTCTTCCAAAGGGAAGATCAGAATATGTTCTGATGATTTCGCTCATGGCTTCCCATTGCCTCACTGCAGATGACCCCCGCAGAAGTGGGTTCAAAGTCCATCACCAAAAAACAACGCCCTAACGACTGTAGCCACACCCCTGTCCCCCAGTAAAAATAAATGAACGAACTGCCATTCCTGCATTGCAGACGCCATCAGCTGTCTTCCAAAGGGAAGATCAGAATTTGTTCTGATGATTTCGCTCATGGCTTCCCATTGCCTCACTGCAGATGACCCCCGCAGAAGTGGGTTCAAAGTCCATCACCAAACAACAACGCCCCCAACGACCGTAGCCACACCCCTGTCCCCCAGTAAAAATAAATGAACGAACTGCCATTCCTGCATTGCAGACGCCATCAGCTGTCTTCCAAAGGGAAGATCAGAATATGTTCTGATGATTTCGCTCATGGCTTCCCATTGCCTCACCGCAGATGACCCCAGCAGAAGTGGGTTCAAAGTCCACCACCAAACAACAACGCCCCAACGACCGTAGCCACACCCCTGTCCCCCAGTAAAAATAAATGAACGAACTGCCATTCCTGGCATTGCAGACGCCATCAGCTGTCTTCCAAAGGGAAGATCAGAATATGTTCTGATGATTTCGCTCATGGCTTTCCATTGCCTCACCGCAGATGACCCCCGCAGAAGTGGGTTCAAAGTCCACCACCAAACAACAACGCCCCAACGACCGTAGCCACACCCCTGTCCCCCAGTAAAAATAAATGAACGAACTGCCATTCCTGGCATTGCAGACGCCATCAGCTGTCTTCCAAAGGGAAGATCAGAATATGTTCTGATGATTTCGCTCATGGCTTTCCATTGCCTCACCGCAGATGACCCCCGCAGAAGTGGGTTCAAAGTCCACCACCAAACAACAACGCCCCAACGACCGTAGCCACACCCCTGTCCCCCAGTAAAAATAAATGAACGAACTGCCATTCCTGGCATTGCAGACGCCATCAGCTGTCTTCCAAAGGGAAGATCAGAATATGTTCTGATGATTTCGCTCATGGCTTCCCATTGCCTCACTGCAGATGACCCCCGCAGAAGTGGGTTCAAAGTCCATCACCAAAAAACAACGCCCTAACGACTGTAGCCACACCCCTGTCCCCCAGTAAAAATAAATGAACGAACTGCCATTCCTGCATTGCAGACGCCATCAGCTGTCTTCCAAAGGGAAGATCAGAATATGTTCTGATGATTTCGCTCATGGCTTCCCATTGCCTCACCGCAGATGACCCCCGCAGAAGTGGGTTCAAAGTCCACCACCAAACAACAACACCCCAACGACAGTAGCCACACCCCTGTCCCCCAGTAAACATAAATGAACGAACTGCCATTACTGGCATTGCAGACGCCATCAGCTGTCTTCCAAAGGGAAGATCAGAATTTGTTCTGATGATTTCGCTCATGGCTTCCCATTGCCTCACCGCAGATGACCCCTGCAGAAGTGGGTTCAAAGTCCACCACCAAACAACGCCACAACGACAGTAGCCACACCCCTGTCCCCCAGTAAAAATAAATGAACGAACTGCCATTCATGGCATTGCAGACACCATCAGCTGTCTTCCAAAGGGAAGATCAGAATTTGTTCTGATGATTTCGCTCATGGCTTCCCATTGCCTCACCGCAGATGACCCCCGCAGAAGTGGGTTCAAAGTCCACCACCAAACAACAACGCCCCAACGACCGTAGCCACGCCCCTGTCCCCCAGTAAAAATAAATGAACGAACTGCCATTCCTGCATTGCAGACGCCATCAGCTGTCTTCCAAAGGGAAGATCAGAATTTGTTCTGATGATTTCGCTCATGGCTTCCCATTGCCTAACCGCAGATGACCCCCGCAGAAGTGGGTTCAAAGTCCACCACCAAACAACAACACCCCAACGACAGTAGCCACACCCCTGTCCCCCAGTAAAAATAAATGAACGAACTGCCATTACTGGCATTGCAGACGCCATCAGCTGTCTTCCAAAGGGAAGATCAGAATTTGTTCTGATGATTTCGCTCATGGCTTCCCATTGCCTCACCGCAGATGACCCCTGCAGAAGTGGGTTCAAAGTCCACCACCAAACAACAACGCCCCAACGACCGTAGCCACGCCCCTGTCCCCCAGTAAAAATAAATGAACGGCCAATCTTTGATCTTTGGTTCTTTTGAGATTGGTAGTGTTCGAACTCCCTTCTTGTCAACTCACTTTTCCCAAACCCTACGATAACTCAGAAGAAAAATACCATACAAATCGATCAAATACAACAATTTTGTAGAATTGTATCGTACTATCACTCATGATTTATTTATTGATCTACTCACTGACTCTTTTCTTTTTTCTCCTCTTTCTGGTCTTTCCATTCTGTTTTATCTTCATGTTTGGGTTATTAAACAAACAGCACGTTTTGGATTATTATGTTCAATAATGAACGTTATGAATCGAGCAAGAAGAAAACAAATTGTTCGCCCCTCAAAATAAGATGGTTTACATTTCAAAGTTTATGTCTTGGCAGAAATAAAATAAACCGTTGTGAAATAATTTGCACAATAAATTTGTTATAAAATAATATACGAGTGCAAAAGAGCCTCAAAATGAGCCACTGATTCGTTTAAAAGAGACGGTTTCTTTTGAATGAGTGGAGCGCTCAGAGTCGTTCTTCTAGGTAAGCCATTTTGCCCATCTCTGGACCAAACAGGATTTTGAGTTAGTAGAGAGTTTCTGCAAAAGTTTGGTCACTAGCCCGTTGATGAGCTAAGGAAAAACGGGTTAAGCGTCCAAGGACAAAATGTGTGGATGCTAACTTCTTAGTTCGTGATGGTGAACCTTTCAACTCGTACTTATGTCTCAGTTTTTGGCCTTAGCTTCCAGTCTAAGAATGGAGTAAGATTTCCTACATGTACCTGTAGGTTAACAAGCTAGTCTTAGCTCGTAAACGTGAGCTGGTGAGATCCTACGTCACGGGCTAGTTAGGTCGTTTGCGCATGCGCGCAGTTAGTACGTTCTTTCGTACGAAGCCCTTGGCCCATCATCGACCTAGCAGCCATTTGTTTGCAGCAAACTCTCTAGTTTTACCTGTTGTTTGTCCGTAGCTGGCAATGGGTTAAGCCGCGTCCACACTTGCAACATTCGGCCGCTCTGAACCTTGCTCCGATCCTCTGGCAGGATCGGGGCGGCAAAAATTCAAAGGAATGAGGATCGGAGGAGTGGAGCGCAGTCCAATCGCTCCGTTGGCGGTTTTTCATCTTGCATCAAAGGAATGATCGGAGCAGAGTGAGCCCATGGAACTAAAACACCTGGAATGCTATCTAGGCGGGCGGGGATAGGGCCCCGGCGGTCGGGCCTCGTTCGGCCTACCCCCACTCCGTGGGGGGTTGTGAACCAGTCGCATGTCATGTTTACATTGCAATGTTCACAATCATTGTTTGTGATTCGACGTACAAAGTCAAAATACGCTTCAAATTTTGGCAGGCCTTGAAACATCTGAGATAGAATTCTGTTGAACTCCGAAAAACTAATATAAAAATCCAATGTCATGAAAATGAAACCGATAAATTGATTAAGAAATAGATTAAAGTAGAACAATATTAGGGGGTTTACCGGCGAAGAATGTGTTGTGTGTTAAATTGCTCATGATTTCTTCTCATGTTGATATAATTTTTGTTAAATACTGTTTAGTACTAAAATTTCCAATTTTTCAAAATATATCCAAAGTTTCAAAATACTCGACGTATCAGAATATTCAACGTATCAAAATGTCCAACGAATCAGAATATTTAACGTATCAAAATGTTCAACTTACCAAATATTCAACGTCGGTACCAAAATGCCCAAAGTATCAAAATGTTCAACGTAATTGGATCAACATGTCCAATGTATCAAAAACAAAAAAAAAAAATAAATGTGTCAAAATGTCAATGTGTCAAAATGTCCAAAGTATCAAAATTTTCAATGTATTAAAATGTCCAACGTATCATAATGTCCAACGTATCAAAATATTCAACGTATAAATTTCAAAATGTCTAATTTGTCAAAAGCCTTTTGTTGTATCTAGAGGTGGCTAAAAGACACTTCTACATAACTGAACGAACTTTTATTTACAAGTTTAAAACTTACTAGAACTGAATACTTGGTGGACATAACTTCACGCTTGATAAGGAGTAACTGATAGTAGTTAAGAGAGAAGGGAGAAAACGTCTAATGTATCAACATTTTATGTAAGTACCGAAATCAAAATGTCCAACGTATCGAAATGTCTAATGTAGGTACGTATCAAAATTTCAGTGGTCTCAAAAAGTCCGACGCATAAAAATTTCCAACGTTCAATGTGTTGCAATTTTTATTATTATTGACCATGATTTAGGATTTTCAACCAGAGTTTTCTCCTATCCAACGTTTCAAAATGGTACGATATGTCACACATAGTTGCGTACTGGGTTGCTGGAATTTCGGGGGAGTGGTGTCGCTAATAATAATAAAAATAATAATAATAATAACGATAATTATTTTAAAAACCCATCAATCTAGAACATAATTTTGGTTGTTCTACCGTACAAATTTGCCCCCTCTCCCCCCGAAATCGAAGTCCGAAAATGGGCATGATTCTCACTTATAGAGGCTCTTATAAATAACCTCACTTACGGAGTTTAACTTGTAAAAAAAAAAAAAAAAAACTCGTTCACAAAGAGGTTTTGAAAATGACCCACTGCATTTATTTATTCTATTATGACCTATATTATACTGACAGTAGGTAGTACGCAAGTACACAGTACATTCTTCCTTGCGGGAAGACCCCCGAAAGCGTTAACCCGTACCCGGACCGTGTTTATCCCCAAGAAAGGGGGAAGTGGGCCTGGAGGCTATCGACCGATCTCTGTGTCCTCGGTAGTCTTCCGCCACTTCCAAAAAGTACTGGCATCTCGCCTCCAGGTTTCTGGTGTCATTGGTGATGTCCAGAGAGCGTTCCGGTCAGCGGATGGCACAGCGGAGAACCTTACAGTTCTCCAAACTGTCATCTCGCTGGCCCGTATTAAACGCCGGCAATTACATCTCGCCGCTCTGGACGTCGCTAAGGCCTTTGACACAGTCAGTCACCTTGCCCTGACCGATTGCCTTCGTGGTGTCGGGGCCCCATCTCGGTTAATCGAGTATGTGGCCTGTCTGTACCAGGAAGGCGTGACGGTCCTAGAGGCAGGAGGTGAGGTATCAGGGGATATACGGATCGGGCGTGGGGTACGCCAGGGGGATCCCCTATCGCCACTCCTCTTCAACCTGGTCGTGGATACGGCCTTGGGTAAGCTGCCCACTGAAGTAGGGTTTGATCTCGCCCCTGGGGTGCGAGTAGGAGCATTGGCATTTGCCGATGATGTTATCCTACTCGCAGAAACCCGTGAGGGCTTGCAGATCGCCCTCAATGCATTTGCTAAGCAGCTAGCCAGGTGTGGACTTGTGGTTAACCCCGATAAGTGTGGGTCGGTCTCCTTGGTCCCGTCGGGTCGCCAGCATAAGGTGAAAGTTGTGGATGGGGTTTTGTCGTAGGACAATCTCCCATTCCATCTCGATCCGTGCTGGAGGTTTGGCGGTACCTTGGAGTCGACTTCATGGGGGTAGCCACCATTACTACCAGCCGTGTGGACCTTGGTAGAGCGCTAGCTCGCGTTACCAAGGCTCCATTGAAGCCACAGCAGAAGCTGCGCCTCCTCCGCACGTACTTACTGCCAAAGCTAACCTATGGGTTAGTCTTTGGCAGGCTTACGGCGGGGAGGCTGCAACAATTAGATCGAGAAGTTCGCTCTGCTGTGCGCTCTTGGCTGAAGTTCCCTCCTGGTGTCCCAAGTGCCTATTTTCACGCACCGGTCAAATCCGGTGGGCTTGGCATTGTGTCTCTCTCGGCATGTATCCCTTCACTGCGCCGCCGGCGCCTGCTAGCCCTTCAGGGGTCGAGCTGGGAGGTCGCCCGTGCGGCTGCTGATCTTGATTTTGTCAGGCAGCAGTTAGCATGGTGCGACCGAGCAACACCATCTGCTCCAAAACCCAGTTCGTCTGCTGAGTTTGCTGCTGCGCTGCATGAATCGGTGGATGGTAAAGAACTCCGACAGTGCTCCGAAAGCCTTGTCTCATCCCAATGGGTAGATTGGGCTTCGGAGGGCATTGGGGCCCGCGACTACCGACACTTTCACGCCATCCGCGTGGCATCTTTGCCAACTGCGGTGCGGTGTTCGAGAGGTAGTCGCGGGACAACGCTACCCCTTTGCCGTGCCTGTCGGAGTGGAAATGAACACCTGTATCATGTGGTGCAGCAGTGTCCACGAACTCATGGTGGCCGCATCCTACGTCATGATGCGGTCGCCAAGCAGATAGCAGGTGCATTGTCATCTAGCGGCTGGGATGTTGAGAGAGAGAGATTGTATCACATGCCAAGTGACCAGGGTAAGAAGCCCGACATTGTTGCTGTCAAGCCCGACCAGTCTTGCATTATCCTGGATGTCCAAGTTGTCAATGGCAGCTTGGACATGGAGCAGACTTGGCGGGCCAAGATAAGGAAATATGACACAAATGATTTACGGCAAGCAGTGTCGGAGCTAAAAGGAGTGGCACCCAACAACATCAGGGTGATGGCTGCAACCTTGTCGTGGCGCGGTGTGTGGTGCGGGAAAAGTGCCACGGAGTTGCGCGAGTTGGGCATCTCAGTAGGCGTACTCCGTGGTATCACCACCCGTGTCCTGCTCGGCTCATATTTGAACTGGTGGTCGTTTTATAGAGGCACTTCCCTTCATCCTTCTCTCCCACCCCCACCTTCCTCATCTTCCCTCATCCCTAGGGCCGGCGTCGGGTGAGTCCTGGGCGTCCTCCCCATTATTTTATTTATTTATTTATTTTATTTTTTATGGCGTGCCCCCTCCGTCAAAAAAGACATTTTGTCTTTGAGGGGAGATTTAAAAAAAAAAAAAAAAAAAAAAAACAGTGGATAGGTACAACCTACATTCTCAAAACTTGAGACTTTCGGACCAATTGGGAAGGTTCGGTGTTGCAGAACCAACAACGCAGGGACCGAGTGATAAGAGCGAAATAAGACCCTCACTGACGTTCTTCATTAATATGTAATGTGAAAAATAGTATTTCCCGATGCTATAAAAGGTATCTGAAAAAAAAAACGGGTCAACTTTTTCCCTGTGAATGACAAGCCAGTACCTTAATCAAGCGGGAGAGAAAATGCCCAGTGCTTTTGGATGTGAGTAGGCGCATGGGTACACCCCACGGGGTGGGGGAACCCCTCGGCTAGCCGGACCGCACGCTCAACGCTGAGACGGCGTTCCAGGTGTTTTAGTTCGATGAGTGAGCCTAGTGTGGACGGGGTCTTTGATGCGTCGCTCCGCTCCCCCGAACGTTCCCCCACTCCTCAATAATTTCGTGGTGTCGTGCATTTTTCATTTCCTCACTCTGCATTTGCTGTCACAATGGAGTGGACAAAGCGAGAAACTTTTTCATTGATTGATGATTTCTAGGCAAGGGGGTTGTTGTGGGACCCTAAAACCCCCCAATATTTCAATAAAGTTAGGAAGCGGGACGCCTGGGAAGAGCTTTCCCAAGCAAGTTGGAAAACCAGTGGAAGAAATAAGAAAAAAAAAGGAAAACCTACTATCAGGAGTGCGCAGGGAGAAGGGCTCTGGAAAAGGTAAGATCTATCTCTAAATTTGAAAAAAATTGAGATGCCATAGCTGAGGACTGAGGAGCGCTCGATTCTCCCGATCGCCCTCCCAAGGTTCGGAGCGCTGCGATGTTTGGTGAGATTTCGTTGAGTTGTTCGGATCGGAGGATCGGAGCAAGGTTCGGAGCGCCCGAATGTTGCAAATGTGGACGCGGCTTAATACAATTTTCTCCTAACCTTCGAAGGCCATGGGTGCTGATGGCAGTTAGTATCATGGTGATTTGTAAGCACACTTAGGTGAAGTACACACGACCATCGGATTTCAAAATTCCTACTAAATGCAAACTTCGACTATCAGATGCAGGTCTAAAAGAAGAGATTGAAAAAAAATGGTTCTAATTTTTCTACTGCTTGATACTTAATATAGGTGTGAAGGCTCTTGAGGTTCAGTCAGATGAATAAATAGGCCTAACAGTGTATTTATTCATCTGACTGAACCTCAAGAGCCTTCACACCTATATTAAGAAGAGATTGACTTCCCAGTGACACCTCCTCAGTGTCCTCTGTCAACTAGCGCTTGATCTACAAGTTTTAAGGAAACATTGAAGAAATAAATTGGAGCTCATGAATGCCCTCTGGATGAAATAATATTTGGTATTTATGTTCCTTTCGTCTTAACATGATACCATTATCCCCACTATAATTTGAGGAATAGATTACTTTCCTGGAGAAAAAACTAAGACAACAATTTTTTGAAGACCAAGGCCCATGGGAGGCCTTCACCTCTTATTCTTATTAGTACTATTTTTACCTCTTGCATTCCGGTAAGAGCTGAGTGAGCTTGAACGTCGTTGGGATCAACACTCTTTTCCAGTACTCTGTGGTACTGCGCCAGTTTAGCGCTACATAGTGATATGATGTTCTGAGCATGCTTTAGTTCTCTTAGCAGTAGATCAGGCTCCTGGAAAGAGACACGAAGGGCTGTTAATAGAGTACTAGTAATTAAAATTAATATTATCCTAGTATGATTAAGATAGAAAAAGAATTTTCAAAGTAGAACAGTATATCTTACATGCAAGAGATATCTGTCGGAAAAGTGGAGATCTTGATCATACGAAGGACTTTGTAGCTGTGCTGGGCGATGCCTGTGGACCAAGCAGGTATTAATTAGCTGTTTTTCGAAAGTGTTACCATCAAGCTAGCTAAATTCCGGGATAATTGGGGAACTTCAATACAAATAACGTAAGTGCACTTTTTACTGTAATTGATGACTCTAATGGCTGGGAAGTGGCAGGTTCTTACACGTTATTTGGGACGAATTTCCTATTGTTGGTTGATGTCGGACCGTTCATGACTTTGGTCTTCTTCTCTTTGGCTTTATTGCTGACTTTCGGAATAGATTTGAACTTCGAAGGGACTTTATACACCTGAAAAAGTGAGATGTGATTTATTCAACATTTTTAGGAGGAAACATGCTATCATTTTAATAATGATTTCCTGAATGATGCGTTTTTCTTTCTACTAATGACGTAAATGACTTATCGAGCTACATCTCAGCCAATAATAGTAACAAGTGGATAGCCATTCATAACAACAGATAAATTGTAGTTTAAAACTCACAGTTGGATTCTTGAGGTGAAGTGCGTAGTCAATTATCAAAGAAATGTCCGTCACTGCAGGAAATCTCATGAGCGTTGTAAGGCAGTTAGTGTAATCTGCTTCTATCACTAAAATCGATAATACGAAAAAATTATTATGACGTCAAACTTTGGTTAAGGACTTTGAAAGGGAAGGATAGGGAATTCGATCGTGGATATGGTGTATGCTGCAAGCTAGATAACGAAGATACCTACACAGCCCTACAACACTCCCCACAGGACACTTCTGGTAGAGGTGTGTCGGTACAGCTGTACCAGGATTGTGGAACTGAGTATCAACTTGGAACGGTTCCACGCAGTGACAAAAACTCGACCTTACCGGTCCAGTTCCACGGACCGATAAGATATCTTGAAATGGACCGGGAAGGGATCATTCAGACCGGTAAGGATGGAACCGGACTGATAAGATATCATGGAGAATGGCTCTGGACGGGAAGGGTTTTAGACCGGTAAGCATGGATCTTGTTCTCAGTTCTGTTCCATGTTGTACCTGGAAGCACCCTTTCTACTTCCATGGAATATAATAGTATTGTGGAATGGCTCTTGAGTGGGAAGTGATTTTCTGGACTGGTTAGCATGGAAGTTGTCTCCAGTATTATCAATTTATTATTGTCATGTTAAGTTCTTAAACTGCAACGTCATTGTTCTTTCCTTGAATTGTTTGGTCACTATCATTTATAATAAATTGTCTCTTTTGTAACACTTGTTAAAATTCCTTCCTTTTAGCGAATTTTTGAGGAAAATGATGCTATTGTATTGCTAGTTGAGATCATAAGCATGGAAGAAGGAAGATAGGGATTTGACTGCCTGGCAGGCAGTGCCTGCTTCATCTATGTCATGTAAGTGGGATTTGACCGCCTGTACAGGTAATGGAACTGTACCAGTAATTTGGAACAGTTACATCTTTGTCACTGTAACCGTTGTAACCGTTCCAGGGAAATACCTGGACCGACACACCCCTAACTTCTGGCACCAGGAAAGGTGGGGGTGATTCAGAATCTAGGCATTATCAAAGATAACTTAGTGTTGAGAGATCAACTACAGGATATTCATAGTGATTTACAATCGTACTCACAAGTCTTTCTCACGGATGAGAGCATGGCCACAACGATGTAATTTACAAGATCGAAGCTCCGGTTGTCAGCAAATATGGCGTCCCAAAGCACCAACAGATCTTGAAGGGGAAACTCTCTACCAAACAGCAGTCTCAGCCATCGTCTGTAAACAATAATTACGAGGATAAAATGGACAGATAATTAGTTGGTCTTTGATGATAGCAACTACGATAATCCGCGTTCTTAGGACAGTTACTGACTGTTAAGTGTAATCGAAGTAGACTTTGATAAGTATTGAGTTTTTTAATTCTTCTCGTATTTCGTTTTACAGAATCGTGGAAACAATTGGCTAGAGAGAGCACGTGTGGATGCTAACTGTAATGTTCCATTTACTTGCCTAGTTTAGTTCTCCAATAAAGAGACACAAACGGGAACCCCTGAGTGAGTCACCAAATGGTAGGAAGAGTGAGGTACGGGGGTAAAAACGTCAGACTGACATCACCCTCCTTTACTCTCCCTTTACCTTGATACCTGTGATATAAAAGGGAGACTCAGAGCTTGCCCTTCAGGCAGTTTATTTTTATATTTTTTTTTTTCTATTTTTTTTTTCAAACTCCCCTCAAAGACAAAATGTCTTTTATGATGGAGCCATAAACGCCATAAACGAAAATAAATAAATAAATCAAATTTATGGGGAGGACGCCCAGGACTCACCCGACGCCGGCCCTAGGGATGAGGGAAGATGAGGAAGGTGGGGGTGGGAGAGAGGGATGAAGGGAAGTGCCTCTATAAAACGACCACCAGTTCAAATACGAGCCGAGCAGGACACGGGTGGTGATACCACGGAGTACTCCAACCGAGATGCCCAACTCACACAACTCCGTGGCAATTTTCCCGCACCACACCCCGCGCCATGACAAGGTTGCAGCCATCACCCTGATGTTGTTGGGTGCCACTCCTTTTAGCTCCGACACCGCTTGCCGTAAATCATCTCTATCATACAACAATTCAACAATCAACAATTCAACAATTCAACAACGACTAGATCATTTCTCTTTCCTTCGTCTCATCTACAAGCCCAAGTTCCTCAGGTAGCCCTCAGGGCGCCAGCCTCTGCTCCCATCTTACATAGGGGTTGTCTTCCCCAACTAGCCACTAGGTAAATGCGCCGCCTCCAGCCATTCTGCAATATTCGTTAGAGTGATCTTTTATACACTCCTTCCCTCGGTAGGCAGCAATGCGCCGGGAAGCCAGTGTATGGTAAATCTCCTGCATCCTTGTTGAGTAGCGACCAATAGAAATCAACAAGCCATAGAGAAGGCCATCGCCTTCACTCGACAACACGCTGACATACTAACCTTCCTATGGAATTTCGACAATTAACTTATCTTTCCATGGATATTTATTAATCGTCGACGAAAAGAACATGTCATGACGAACCAATGAGAGGGCATACCAACCAGCCTGGGAACGCACAAGCCGATATTTTGGCAAAAGAGGGTCCAAAGAAAGAATTCATAGGACCTCCTCCGGCAATTGGCATCTCAAAAAATGCCTGCAAAGAAAAGGTCAAAAAATGGGAATCCCAAGACCTCAATATACTCTGGTCCAAAGAAACTGATAGATACAGACAGACCAGAATGCTGATCACTTCATATGATCCTAAAAAAGCCCTATGGCTGACCTCCAAAAGTCGAAATGGACTATGGGGCATTATGACTTCCGTAGAATGCTAAACATTAACATTAAGCATAAAAAAATTCGCAGATCTCAGCGGAAGATTTACTGGCTCCAAAATGGGGCAGCCTACAGAATCCTCTTTACAAGAGGATACAAGGTCCTCGAAAGAGACAGAGTATAAGCCACCAGAGCCTGAAACTCTTTTTCCAATGGTAACCCCAGGCAGTGAATGAGTGAACCATTGAGAGTGCAGCATTTGTTTTCTATTAATGATAACTTCTCCACTGAAAACGGCAAAACCAGTCTTACACTTGCAACGACTAAGCATCATTTTGAGATAAACAAATTTTGATTTTAGTGTTACGGGATATACTTGATGATCCAATGTGACTTGACTCAAACTGTGAGGAAATTATTGTCTTGGTGCTACTCACATTCCAAAAAGAGGAAGAGGTATGTCCAGTTTCACAAGATGGTCGTGGAGTTCTGGATCGCTGGGTGCTAACAGTATCTCTTTAATCCAATTCAATTGCGCTATTACTTGATTTTCATTGGCGCCGGTCTGAAAAATGGGTAGGTAGAGTTAATAAACGCACAATGAGAAACCAATCAAATTCAAAATTAAAATAAATAATTATGCTATGTAAAGAGAGTGAACAAAACAGGTCTGCCAAACTACAAGAGTCAATTCTACAACTAATTTTCAACAAAAATAAGATTAATTTTATCTTGACCTTACGTTACTAAATTGGTAATAATCCCTTAATTTGCTGTGTAAATTCAATTTTTAGTATACCGTTGCAAAGAGCATTAAATTTCCTATCGAATAGATGCCTAAACTTTTTTTGAGTCAAGGTTTGAGACATGAAAAAGCCCTCTGAAAAGAAAACTTTTACCTAATTTGGTATACCTCGAGTTATTTCAATCGGAAATGGAATTATGAGAAACAAAATATTTTTTCTAGATGGAAGAACGGTAAAAACTGCAGCAAAATCTCAACTTTTCATTGGTCTAGTCATTTTTATTCGTAAAGAACATAAAATATGTGTTTGAACGCAGAAAACGTTAATTTTTTCAACGAAATCTGAGGTGTTCTGGGAGGCCTCGCTATCAACTGCGCCCCCGATTTTTGATGATTCAACATAACTTACCCCAGCGTTTGTAGGGCAAGGGAAATATCCTGTTGACGTTGGAGCGACGTTGGGAATCAGATAAGACCCTTCAATTGCGTTCATGATGCGACGAAAAAGAGTGTAGGAATCCTCTTCAAAACAATCTGGGTTCACCACGTACAGGATATCTGACCTGAAAGTCGAAACAGAATAGTAAAGTAAACAACCATTTCAAGTTGGATTTTCGTCCGACTGCCATTTCTGGCGTTGCGGACGTCATCAGCTGTCTTCCAAAGGGAAGTTCAGAATTTGTTCTGATGATTTCGCTCATGGCTTCCCATTGCCTCACCACACCGGCCGCTGAAAAAACGCACGCTGCCGGCGATGAGCCTTGAACCCACGACCCCCGCAGAAGTCGGTTCAAAGTCCACCGCCAAACAACGACGCCCCAACGACCGTAGCCACACTGGCGCCCCTCAAAGTAGAATAGTACAAGAATAGTTGCAGTTGAGTGATAACGGGGGAAAACACCAGTCCCTACAATGGAGTAGGATATCAAACACCATTTTACAAATGAGGTAGCTAGTGGTTAATAGGCTCCTATTTATTCAACAGTAGTTCTACGTTAAGGTCTAACGGTGTATCTCATAAAACTAACACAAATATTGAAAATATAATCGAAATTGGAAGAAAATATTGCAAAATGTATATTGTCCGGATTTGAGTTTGGCGGATGGACAGAAAAATTGTATTCGATTTTTAGATTCTACGTACCTTGATAAGTAAATCAACAAAATGGGGGGGGGGGGGGGGGGGGGGTACAATTTTTTTCTTGGTCGATTCCAAAGGATTATTGAAAATAATAAACCAAAAGAACCCCGTATGGAAAGTTTTCGAACTAGGGCATTCAAAGAATGGGGCAGTTGCATGGGTCGGAATTTTGTGTTTTTGACTTCAGATTCGAATTTAGCGCACTTAAAAACGTTCCTGTACCAGTTTTCAGTTCGAAATTTCATTTAGTTTTGCCGTATTTCAATAAAGAAATACCATCCTGACTTGAGTTGGCAGGACACTCTTCTTACGTCATCCCTAAACGAGAATCTCACGATAGAGTGCGTTGAGATCACTGCAATCGAGGACAATTCGAGTCAGGAACATTGAAATATAGTTAATAATAATAATAATAATAATAATTTTTATTGCCATTCAGATATAAATCCAGAGCAATACAGCGGATGGTACATAATATGGTGTGTCACAATAAAAAGATAAAATGAACAAAATAAAAATATCTTCTGTGGGCTTAAGTATTTGCTATTAACAGTCTTATTTCACTGGCTTCCCTCAAGTAATAAAATAGTCTGTTTGCGACGTTACGATCACTTGTAGCCAGGATTCTTCTATATTGCTCCTCGAACGAGAGTGGCGAAGCGAGCACTGGAAACAGGAACTTCAACCGTGGGTCGGCCAACATGGGACATTGGGTCACAAAGTGAAGAGCCGAATCATCCACACCCCAGTTGCAGAGAGGGCACGCCGACGAAAGGAATTCAATCTTCACACCTGCAACGAGGATCCGTGGTGCATGCCTGCCAAGCACTCGCAGCTGAGCCAGTGATCGAAGGACGAACATTGGCCAGTCCCGTACGAGATATCCTTGGGGCTGGAGTGAAGATTCTTGGAAGGCCAATGGACCGTAGTCTGGGCATGCCCGCGAGGCAGTTGCCTGTTGCAGGTCTGTGTTCCGGGAGATGAAAGGCAGAGAGGTCATGAGGCCACTCAATGTGCGAGAGTCTGGCAGGAGTCCACAATCAGAAGGCAGGCCCATCCCGAGAGCACCCAAGGCATCCTCAAACTGCCTAAACCAATTGTATCTAGGGTCACAGGAACGCAGTCTAGAGAGGGCGGACAGGCGCTCCATGCACAGCCTAGGCAGGCGATCTGTGGGCATGCATGCAACCTTTCTCAACCATTGCATGGCCTCCCTCAACATAAGGGTGCTGAGCGAGAGTACACCAACCTCTGCACGCACCACCACATTTGGGGTACCTCGAGGGATCAGCAAGATGCGCTTGTAGAAGCCCACCTGCACACGCTCCAGCGCACTGCCATACCGAAACGCCCACACCGAAGAGCCATACATCAGGACCGACCTCACCATCGCCTCAAAAACCCTCACCCGGGCAGACCATGAGGAGACCCCAGCCCTGACCAGAATGTTGATAACTGCCGCCGAAGCCAGGTTTGCACGACTTACAAAATGGCTAGTAGCTCCAGAGAACACTGCAGAACTGGAGAAAGGGACTCCAAGGTACGTATATGATGTGACCTGCTCCACCACATCAGCCCCGAACCGAACTGGTACCTGCAGACTCTTGATTCCTCCACACTTCCTGAAGCACATAAGTTTGGTCTTGCTTATGTTAACAGTGAGACGGTTCTCCTCACAATATGCCCTCAGAACATTCAGTTTCCTGTTCATATCTGCAACTGAATCGCCCAAGATCACCATGTCATCTGCATATAACAGTACCAACACGTCACTCTGGCCGTTTATGTCAAGCCCAACACACCCTTTTGATCGAAAGCATTCTTCAATATCAGATAAGTACAGTGTAAAGAGGAGAGGGCTACAAATTTCACCCTGAAGTACACCCTGTGTGAGATCGAGTGGGGCTGACAGGTTTCCATTAACCCTCAGCCGGCAGGTGGCCCTGTCATACAGAAGGCGTAATATGCGGATTATTTTCCCACTCATACCATATGAAAAGAGCTTTTGCCAGAGACGATTGTGCGGAATAGAGTCAAACGCTCGTTTAAAGTCGACGAAAACTGCATACACTGTTCTCCGAGGCAGCCGAAGGTGGATATGAATTATGGCTGTTAAGGTGAACACGTGATCTACACAGCTCCGTCCCGCCCTAAAGCCTGCCTGATTCTCTGGCAATTTGTCTCTGCTCTCTGCCCATGAGACCAGCCTTTCGTTAATGATAGAGGTGAAGAGTTTGAGGCAGACACAGGCCAGCGCTAGCCCACGGTAGTTCAAAGGATCCATTGGGTCGCCTTTTTTATGTAGGAGGGCAATTATCAGCTGCGACCACAGTTCAGGAAGGACCTCGGTTGAGAGTATTCTGTTAAAAAGGCAAGTCAGATACAGTAGCCAGTTCTGAGGCAAAGCCTTAAAAAAGTCCGAGTTTATTCCATCGATGCCAGCAGCCTTACCCGCCCTGGCCTTGGCAACAGCCCTCATCACCTCTGCCTGTGAGATCTCCCTGTCCAGTGTAGGGTCGCCTACGTCTGTGTATGAAATATTGTCTGTCTCACGGAGTGGGTAAGTGTTCTGGTAAAATTGCTCCCAGTCTGCCAGAGGAATTGGGTTGGCAATAAACGAGCGGATGCGAAATTGGTTTACGGCATGCCAAAATTCCCTGGGGTTTCCCACTCTGCTAAGGGCAGCAGTCAGATTTATTTTGTAGGCCTTCTTCTTATAGGTGGTTAGGTTCTTAAATCTCCTTTTAGCGCACAAGTATTCAGACCGACTGGGTTCTGTAAAATGGGCTCGACGGCAGGCTCTCAATAACTCTTTCAAGGATTTCCTGGCTTCACGGCACTCACCATCATACCATTTTTTGTCTGAGCTGTTCGTACCAGTTGACATCCGTGACATACCCAGCGTTTCTGCAGCCTTCCAGATAACAGACACACAGTTGCTGAGCAATGAGTCCGTGTTCTCCCCAGGAGAGGCAATAAGAGAAACCTCAGGGCTGAGCATCATCAGTTCCCGAAATTCTGACGACAGCTTAGGGTTCCATTTGAGCGACCTCACAGGGGACTGTGGTACAGAACAGGGGTCATTCGAGAAGCTCACTACTGCCGGAAAGTGATCAGAGTCTGTCAGCCACCAATTCCCAATCTCAAACTTGACTATGCTGGAGGCGCCACCCGTGCTCACCCAAGCCAGATCGATAGTGCTGCGGCCCTGCGTTGAACAGAATGTATATCGGCCAGGAATGTCGCCGAAAGTACGACCATTTAGCAAAACTAATGAGTTTGATTCAAATAGATCCACGAAGTCACGGGCGCCTGGAGAGATTGTATCATCGAGCACACTTCTCGTGGCAACGAGAGGTGACAGTAGCATTTCCTCTGCAAAGGTATTCAGTTCACCAACCCTCATGTTGAAATCGCCTCCGAACAAGGCAGTGTGATAGGGGTACCTTGCCAAAATATCAGTAAAAATTAAATGTATCTCCTCCAGTGATTCAGGGGTTACAAAACCCGGTCGAAAGTAAAAAGAGCCAATAAGAAGATTTACATTTTTACCCTTTATAGCGAGAATAATCCATTGCGAAGTACAGGAAACCAGTTCGTATTCTAGTTTGGCTGATCGGCTTATACAAATTGTAAGCCCTCCACTTCCTCTACCTCTGGTCCCGGTCCTAGTTGCAAATGAGTGGAGCATTACGTAATTATTTAGAAAGTTCGGTACTATAGATGGCTCGTGAAGCCACCAGGTCTCTGACAAACATAAAATATCACTGTTAGACACGTAATTTTGATTAAAAGAAAATAAACTTCTGTATCCATTAATGTTCCAAAAGATAACTTTGTCGATATTAGTCAGGTCAATATCCGGTTCCAATTCCAGCTCGCGAGGGGTCGTCAATCGTTTTTTGAGGGTTGTATGTTTTTCTTTCCGGGCTTCTCAAGTGGAGAGTTGGGTGGGCGCTTCCTTTGGCCCGTTGGGGAAGTTTGAGCGTTACGCTTTGCCTCCCAAAACTGCCGCCTTCTTTCTCTTTCTTCAGGGGGTAGGTCTTCCTTGATGGTCATGTTTGTACCTGCAAGTAGGGCCTTTGCTACAAGTATTTGCCTCTTGAGAGTGAGGGCCTTCAGCTCTATGCATATTGGTCTATTTTTCCCTGCAGTTGGCCTGCCCAGTCTGTATAGGTCCTCTATATCACTCGAGGTGCAACCAATTCCCATTTTACTGTGGATAACTTCAACCACGGCCGACATGTCATCCCTGCCACTCACGGATCCCTCCAACACCCCCATCAGAATTAGATTCCTTTTTCTTACTTGGCGCTCCAACATCACTATACGAGCTCCCTGGGCATCCAGCTTGGAGTCTATTTTCTTTACCTCTTCATTTAAAGAGGCTGAAACATTGTCAATTTTCGTTTCAAGCGTGTCCAGCTTGTCAAGTTTGGCAAGTATTTGATCCAACTTGGCCGAATTCAGCAGGCTAGCCTCCCCGTGATCCTTTGAACCCATGATCTCACCAAATTCTAAGCAAGGATGCGCACACGGCGGCAAATATCGTCGACCCGCAACTCACGTAAGCCGTGCGGGAGGCAGTGTTCCGTTTTGAAGGCGCGAGCGCCTCGAGTGGCGAACCGTCGCCTCACCCTCCACGCGCACACGTCGAGCAGTTGCAGGTGAACACTTGCAGATATTCAAGGTCTTCAATTCTCACTAGTTTATAATCGCCGGTAACTGTTTAATTGATCGAGAAAACAACAAATTTAAACTCACCGGGCCAAAAAGGCAGCTGGTATGGTTAGAGGGCACTCTAGGACACCACCCTAACATAAAATTCGAGTTATTAGTTCACTACAAACCAATGAAAAAACGACTTGAACGCGGACACGATGTGAAGCGTGACACACCAACACAACACCTTTCATTGAAATATAGTTGCAAAATAATGGTGATGATTAAAAAAAACTTTGAAATATATTTTTCAGACTTTACATGTTTGAATTAATCGTTTAAATTGAAAGTTTTGAAGCATATTTTAGTTGTTATTCTTGTTGTTGTGTTGGCGCTAAACCTCACGCCATGTTATCACGTTATCAGTGTAAAGTTTTAGTCCTCTGTGGTGAGTTGAGTGCGGTCTGAGTTCATACCATAGTTTATACCAGTATTTACCATAATTTATTAATTGATTGGTTAGGAAAAGATAATGTTCTCTGTAAATTTTCAAGGAGCTTTTAATAAACGCTTGCATACGAGTCTGCAACACATTTCTTCATTTTTTCCCACTATCTACCCAATAATCTGCTTTCGAATGTTGTTTACAGTTCTTTTAACTCAGGGGTATATCTCAGTTTCTTCTGTAAGTACAGCGGTTTTGGCAGCATATCATTTATGCAAACATTTAGGGCTTTCTAACGAATGGTGAACGATTTTTCTACGAACACAAATGACGAAGATAAAGTTCGGTAGGAACGACTTGGTTGTACGTAGAAATCATCAGAAAACGAACCGTAACTTTTTTTCATTTTTTGTGCCAAAGTACTGAAATAAAATGTCAATATGCCAAAAAGGAGAGCCATCGACTAGAGTTTCGAGGTGGCTTCCCCGGAAAATATTCCGTAGGTGTATCGATATTGGCATGTTGCACGATTTTTACGACAATAACAACAAGTATAAGTAAGAGTAAGTATAAGTAAACAATGGAATAAAGGCACTTCAGTAATACTCGTCCAGTAAATAAAAAAAACGTCTGCCAAGTTGGGTGGGCAGTATAGCTTCCTCACTCATTGTAACATGGACGTATAGAATCAGTTGGCGAAAAACAGGAGAGGAAATGGCCTTGGAGCTCACTCAGCTGATCAGTGACCACTCAGGCACCTTCAGCATTCTCCATTGACCCTGCCTCTCAAATTTCAGCTTCCTGCGTTCAACAGGAGAGAAAATGGCCTTGGAGCTCACTCAGCTGATCCGAAGGTGCTGAAATTTATAGGGGACCGTCTAGGACCTAACCCGCACAATCCCTGAAAATTTCATCAAAATCGGACCACAGGTTAGTATAGTTTTGCCCGGGACAAGGATTGACCACAGACAGACAGACAGACCGACAGACAGACAGACACGGAACCAAAATTGTTCGGGAAGCTCTAAAACGCAAAAAGCAAGTGAAAATTTTGATTTTGGAGGACATTTTTTTTTTTCCACTTCTTTCACGAATACAAAGCTTCCCTACCTTCGGTAGTGAGGAAGCAAAAGTCTCTACTTACAGAATTTTTATTTTTTTACAAAATTTCAAAGAGGACAAATAGAAAAGCAAGAAGGAGCAAATTAGGTTTTCCTGTTTTTGTTTGATAACTTTCCTCTTAGATAACACGATGGCAACACTGGGAGGAGACAGCGATCCGAACAGCCAATCAGCGAGCGTTTCTGCTTCATGTTGAAGAGGTCCGTTTTCCCGGTTATTTTTTGAAATCATAAATTTTTATTGTCTCCCAAAAATAACAGGAGAATTATTTTCCAAAATCAACCCGATTTACATTTGTCCCACACCATTAACTATTCAGGAAAAATGCAAACAGAATTCGGTGAAATTCCTCATTAACCTCAAAGTAGAAAGAAGGGAACATACCTGAGAGTGATTTGTTCTTTGGTGTGAAGGAGGGCGTGGTGGTCACTCTTTACAACAAATACAACTGGAGCTAATACTTCGTGCATCCCCTGAAAATAATATTTTATTAGCAAATATCGAAAGTCAACAGCTCTCAATAAAAATACCTACATTACTGATCGAGATCGAGTAGGTACATCGTGTTCGATCCAACAATGCAATTTCTTTCAACTTTCGCAAGAAGGAGAATTTCGGTAGTGTTACTGTTGTGATCAGCGACCTCTTCGCATTTCTGTCCATTCACTTCCTTAGCTCATGTGGTAGGAGCTCCGATTCAGAATAGGAACGATAGGAGATCGATCCCTGGTTGAGGGAAGTTAATTTTTGATGATTCAACAATAGGGTGCAGTCAGTAGGACCCGAATGGTCTCCTCGGCATTTTTCAGAGAAACAATAATTCATTATGATTAGGTCATCAAAACAACTCCCTCCCAAGATAGAGTCGAGCCACCGCCTATTCGGACAAACGTTGAGGTCAACAGATCCCCCGCCCCGTCAATAAGGAACAATAACAAAAACTCCGAAGCCAGTCAAAACTAGCGCGTTCTCACTGGGTTGGAAAATGCCGGCCGAAGCTGCCTCTCACCACCCTGACTAGGTAACGGAGCACCTAAGATTTCCTAACAGGGGGGGGGGGGGGGGAGATGTTGTGATCAGCAACCTCTTCGCATTTCTGTCCATTCACTTCCTTAGCTCAGTGGTAGGAGCTCCGATTCAGAATCGGAATGATAGGAGATCGATCCACGGTTGAGGGAAGTTAATTTTTGATGATTCAACATTACTGTACACAGGTAGCAAATCCTATGGTAGAGTATCCTGATAATAGAGATTTTGGCTCTTAAGGGGGGAAAACCTAACTGAATAAAAGGTTTTCTCCCGCATTTCGTTGGCAATTACTGTTCGATTTTGATGATTCCAGCGACAATCTTTTAGTTTTTCAATTTCCTAGGCAGATGCACTAATGGATTTCGAAAATCCTTGAAAATGTCAAATTTAGGTACAATTTTTAAACTTTGAGCCCCTGTTTTTCAAAGAAATACTAACCCGGAACAAGGAACGAACGGCGACCGACTGAGACGCCCTTAAAGAAATCAGGTTAGAGATTAGGTCTGTAGCATGTGTGTTGAACAACTGGTCATGTGTAGTACAACGCTATAATATAGAACTAGTTAGATGTATTAGGTATATCAACGTACTTGACGATAGCACATGGTGGGATTTTCACGGGCGTAACAGAACAGTATACTGATCATGGCTTCCTGTATTTCCTCACTTCTGAAGAAATCCACACCGGGGAAGGTTCTGACAACGTCTTGTTTTATCAAGCATTTGAGCTCTTTGTCGCAGAAAAACTGATGCCACGAGCTCTGGAAAGCATCAAGATGCAACATGTTGTAAATTTAGTTGTAATTATAACCAAATACTGTTTACAAAGTATTTTATAGGATAATTAGAGATGTAGGAAGTTGCCAAGCTAAAAGAGATAAATCTTCTTCATCTTCATGAATCACGAATCTGGCTGATGTGATAACTATGAGAACAGTAAACAGACAATCCAGCCAAGTTGTAAAAGCTCCACACTCAAGTGATTAGTCTACACATTAGATGCTTTGTGAGCATTATGAGTAAGACATTATGAGTAAAACTATGATTATGAGTAAGTTAAGTAAGATTATGAGTAAAACATTATGATTTGATATATGATGCTTCATGAATAATATTAGGAACGAGGCATAAGAATAAAACCCCTATTTCATCAGGTTTAGTGTCAACGCTAGGTTTCATAAAACGTCATTGAGACAATTTTTCAACATTAAGAGAAACTTTGGTTAAGTTGCAAAGTTGATATTTGAGTTTGGGTCAGCAAGGAACACATCGAAATACAAGATTTTTTTCATTCTAATTGGTTAAACCCAAAGTTGACATTCGGTTCCTAAAGTTGACGTACTTTTTTATAGTTGTTATTGGTACAATACTTGTGTACTTATTAATACTATTACCAGAAAGATAAAAAGAAAATTTGCTTCACATTTAAAAAAAAAAAAATTCGAAAGAGAGTATATTAATATGGAGGAAAACCAAAGTGAGCTGCTCGAAATAGCATCCAAAAATTTTAGAGAATTTAAGGAAGATGGAAATTTTAAATGTAGCGGCAATCTGTAAGGGGAAGCCATGTTGTGACGTATCTGCCTGCCTAACCAATATGATTCCATTGCTCAGTGATCCTCTTCTCCCTGGGGTTATCTGCGGGAAGGTTATGTAAACAAAGAATAAACTTGAGACAGTGTTCATTCAAGTGTATTCAGTCGTGACTCAAGTAAAGCTCAAGTGAAAACTCATTATTGGGAGGAAGAAAAAACAGTGTTTAACGAAAGGGTGCGCGAATGATGACTCTATGGAGAAATTATTTGACAGTGTGCCGAACGTATACCAGCGAGAGAGAAGGCAGACATGGTTGGATGCTGCAGGACGTTCACCTTCTACAAACTAGTTTTATTGTTGTGAAGACCATTTCAATATAAGTTTTTGACTTACTGTTTTATTTCTTATAGCTTAAATTCTTGTACTTAGGTATTTATCAGACTACACGTTTTTGAGCAAAGAGGAAAGAAATGAGTCTGTTTTGGTGAGGGCCCAAACCGAGTTTTCGCTGCAGCAAACTTGAATTTTGACGTAGCCGCCAGCCCTCAGCCTCCCTCGATTGTCGCGGCGTTTTTTAACAGAAGCTTCACTTTTTTAAGCATTTTCTCCTACAGTAATTTTTCCCCTTGTGTATTCCTGGTGTTGAACGTTATTCTAGGGCCCTATTATAGGATTTGACTTGAAATTGTGTGGAGCGCTCCTTGCGGCATCAGACAATAACCAAGTCAGTGTCAAAAGAACCGCATGTTCATTCTTTTCCTTTTAGTTAAAAAATGAGAATACCCCGGGTTTCCAAGTAAAATCCTATTAAAAAGTCCCTAGCCTAGTACACAAACGAAAAAATCTACGGCTAGAATTAAAAAAGGATCATGTTTCAGACTTCTGAATAGGTATTGATGAGGAGTCTTGTCTCAGAAGAAAACCCTTGCTACTTCCGTCACACAATTTTGAACGCACTTTGGTACATGTTCCAGGCTAGAAAGGCGAATGTGTTATGCTCGCTTTAATGCCATCAAGCAACATTTCCACTTCTCCCGCAGACCATCAGATGGTCGCGTTTTTCCTTAGCCGCTTTGGTGGCTCAGCTCCACTTATTAATCGAGAAAAAAAACCCACTTCGAACAGAAGACAAATGGAATAAAAAAGAAAAAAGGTCTTGTAAAAAGAAAAACTCAGAAAGAAAGAACGACAAGATCTGTTCGTTGATGTTATGATAGTTGCTTCACACGACTGCCGCTATTCTAGCATTTGTTGTTCGACGTCGAATCTCGGTTTACGACGCCTTCAGCCCGTGGTAAATCGAATCGTCGAATGTGCCGGAGCGCATGCGCATTGACTCGCGTCGAATCTCCAAATTCGACAATTTGACGTCGAATCTCCCAGACCATGAATACCCCTAGTATTGAATAAAGATGTATACCCTTTAGTGTCAACAATTGGTGCAGTTACCCAACAAAAATAATGAAAAACGCTGCAAATTATTGGGCCAATTTTTTTTTAGTTCAAGAGTTGTTTCTTTTGATCGTTCCAAAGTTTGCTGAAATCGAGAAATGTTCGTTACCTACATGTTTTAAAGATACATTAGAACGTGTGATACCAGCTGACGACATTTGTTTCATTCAATAAATTAACAGTTCAATGATCAATTAAAACATTATAAGAAAGACTCCTAAAGAAGACTCACTTTTTCATTGGTTGACAAAGGGTTATCCCTTTCAGGTTCCGATATCAAGCAGGGTTTGACCGCTATGCTTTCCTTGAGTTGTTTATAGTGCTCACGAGAAGCCTTGGTTTCTTCTGACCAGAGATCAGGGTAGCCTGGAGTCAACGCGCCGAGTAGCAACCGCCAGATGACGCTTCGGAATCGCGAAGCCCGCAGTTCTCCCTCCATGATTTTCTCTTTGAGGCCGGTCATTTCAATGTCGACTTTGCTCAACGCAAGCCACTCTTCCCTGCAGCACATCAATTGACACATAATTACAAATTCATGCGAAGGCTGAATCAGGTAGGTAGGTTCCTAATCAGCTGAGACATCGAACAGTCTATTTGGACATTTTGAAAGAAAAATACCACATTAGCTGTGAGAGGTTTGAAAATGCCTTTGTTCTCAAAATTGACTGCTCAGTAAACCCATCCTGGTCGCATACTCTCATATGTAAGCTGTAAAACAGGAGGGGTATAACTACGCTATAAGGACCCTGTCCCGCCATATTGGTTTAAAAACTCAAGCATTCTGACCCTTCCACAGGAGAGTATTCGGGAATGACGAGCGGAGTTGAATAAGTGCGTATGTATAGGCAGTTACTTACTCGTATTTGAGGCAAGGAGCAGATTTGACGTCCTCCATTTCGTAGTTCAATGATAGCGCTTCCTCAGCCACGTCTGGGAGCATTTAGCTCACCCTGAAGGTGAAAAACAATGAAATACATGATTTTATAGAGAATCGAAGTTTTGTGCCGAAAACTGTTACACATCGATTGAGTTGTTCGACACTTGTGATTTCTAGTTATAAAAATATTAACAAGATTGAAAAATACACTATTGAGCTATAGAGAAGAAAACAGAGCTAACGAAACTTGATATAAGTAATAGAAGGAACGTTTATGCAAATCAAGCGAAATAATCGTTAAAGATACTGAGGAGATAGCTACCACAAACACAACAGGAAACCGGTTTCCTCAGAACTAGAGATGAAAGGTGACACACTTGTGATTGTGTTTCACACACACCATTAGTACACATTTGTCTGACCATAGTGTAAATGATTAGCTCGAATCATGTATTTCATTTATGTTGGTTCAGTTTGTGGTTACACATTGATGTTGTCGTATCTTGATTTCTTCAGTTTCTTGGCGAGGGGATTGAGAGTAATCTTACCGTTGATGTACCCAACTTCGGCCATATCCCCTAACAGGGGTCTTCAGGGGTCATTAAAAACTTTCATTTTTTTCTCAATTTCAACAGGTGTCGTTGGGGCCTATTGTTGATACCTCCCGCGCTTGTTACTCTTATCTCTTTCCCATGAAAAATATCAAAATGTAAACAAGCAGTTTAGACATTTTTCAGCTTGTGTGCTTTATAAATATTGTAGTTGTTGATTCGATGTGATCTTAGAACTTGCTCTTACCGTTTCATGTTCGTAGTTTAGTGTTCTTGAAGGTGAGTGATAAGTCATTTTTGGTTTATTATTTTCAATAATGAACCTTTGGAATCGACCAAGAAAAAAAAAATTTTAACACCCCCTCAAAATTTGATGGTTTACGTTTCAAGGTACTTAGAATCCAAAAATCGAATAAAAATTTTGCCGTCCGTCTGCCGTACAGTGGGGCCAAATGGCCAAAAAGCGGAAAAAAGTCATTATCTTTTGAACGAATAACTGTATCGTCTTGGGAATGGTTTCATTCGATTCCGAATACGAAAATACATTAGAAAAATATGTTTTCTGACGCTTAAATTTATTATTTTAGTACTTACCAAATCTTGAATTTTGAAAAAATAATGTTACTCAAAGTGGAAAAGCGTGTGAAAAAACCGAAAAGCGGTTTTACAGGCGATGGGTATGTGTTATTTTGTTTTTTTCTTCGTTTTAGGGGTTATAGGATACGATAAAGATGATTGAATTGAGGTTTCTTTGTATACGTATGTAAATATATATATGTAAATATGTATGTGTAAATATATATTTATAAATTTAATTTTGACAAAATTTTGAGTGATAAAAACCTCTGAAAGTTGGATAGTAAGCGATCGAATATTGGAACGAATTGGACATGTTCTCGGTATGTCACGACAGTACGAACTGACCACATTACTGCGAATGACAATCCGAAGAACCTGGTTTGTTCAAACAGAACCTTGTTGACTCTTAGCAGAAACATTTTACGAAAACTTCGCTATTTACATCATTCTGTTTTCCAATAAAAAATAAAACAAAAAATGTCTGCCAAATGGGTGTGGCACATAGCTTCCCAGTATCCATAACCCGATTGTATAGATTACATTGGTGGCTACATTGGTGATCCGACCAATGTAGCCTTAACTTGACTCCGTTACTCTGTGATTGTAGCTAACAGCCCACATAGGGGACATTCTACATGTCAACATTCACAATCCCTCGAAATTTAATCGATTTTGAGAGGAAAATGTAGAAGTTAAAGCCTTTAGAAGTGTTTTACTCTGAAGCTGCGGTGACGGCAGAGACGGCGTTCTTGGTGTACCTTTAATCACATTTTAAACCACTACATCTAAATTCGGGTGAAATACGGCTATGAAATTTTTACAGCTTCTTGATAATGGTCAGATTTTCAAGAAAAAAATGAGCCAAACCGAAGGAAGGCGAAGCTCGGTTTTTCCACTCCTCTAAAGTTGTATTTCGCTATAAAAACCCAAATCTGGAGCTAATGTTCAAGCTAAAATGTTATGAAAAAATAATTAGTATTTTTTAGAGATACTACATATATATATCCAACATTATATAATTTTATTTAAATTTTTTGAAACACATAGAACGTGTTAGGAAATTTTCAAATTCCACTCTCAAAGTGCTTAAAATCTCGAAATATCAGGTTTGAGCCCCCATTTAGCAGTGAAAACAATTTTTAAACATTGAAGGTCCTTCACACCCTGATTCTACAGGTAATAGACTTTGAGAAAACCACATTACATTTCTTTTTTAGTCACTTTGCAAAAATGGAGTTTTTTCCACTCCGGCCCCACTGTGCGCCGTACGCGGCACTTTTGCCACTTAGCATTGACCGATTTTGATGAAATTTGGTATGTAGGCTCCATTTGGGGTCTAGTTGTGCCCCGAAGATTTTGGTTGATGTAGGTCACTTCTAAGGGTTCCAAAATGAATTTTGAAATTTTGAAAACGCCCCTAACTCAACTAATTTTGATATAAAGGTATTGTTTTTCCTCCAATTTAAGATTCTATAGAATTTTTAGAATCTTTTGAGACCACGCGGAGCTCTGTAGGACAAACCGTTCGCTCCCTACGAAAATTTAAGGGTTCATATTGAAATATATTTATATATAAATCAAAACACGAGTGTGAATCGCAAAAGAGGCCTAATCTCCGTTCAAACTAGAGCTGACCGTAATGCAATCGATGGTTGGTGATTTTGATTTTTTTTTTCATATTTATTATTATTATTCATATTTATTTATTATTCATATTATTTTTTTTTCATATTGGATGGTTGGTGATTTTGTAGACGAGTGATCTACATAGAAAAATAATAAACCGTTGTGTAATAATTTGCAGCGTTTTTTTTACTTCGTGTTTTGAGGGAGTTCTGGGGAGTTTTTTTCCGATAACTGAGTCAGTGTACCTAACTTCGGCCATGGGGGGGGGGGAGGGGGTCCGTCTCGAAGATAGAAAATTAGTGGACGTGAGTACCAAAACTATAATCCGATATATATGGAAAACGCACTGAAGGAGGTTAGGGTTAGGAAATTGTCAATTCGGAAGGCATCCTAAAAAACGTCTGCCAAGTGGGTGTGGCACATAGCTTCCTCGTATCCATAACCCGATTATATAGATGATCCGATGCATAGTAGTTAATCTCAAAACACCAATCTCTAAGTACCTTTCACTACCCTCATAGGGGACCATCTACACGCTACTCTGGATAATCCTAGAAAATTTCATCAAATTCGGATGAAAAATGTAAGTGAGTCACTACTCAAAAAATCCAAAAATATCTTGGCACGGCTGGGAATCGTACCCGAGACGTCTCACTTGTCAAAATGACTCGCTGTACATGTGCTACGGGCGCCAGACAGTAAGTTGTGTAGAATTTGAGGTTGTGACGTACGCACGGCTGTTACACGGATTTTACGTTCGCGCATGCGCATCGGCTACTATTAGTCCGGGGGTGATGATTTTCATAGGGGACCATTTACAATCTAATCCGCATAATCCCTGAGAATTTCATTGAAATCGGATGGAAAATGTAGAAGTTATGGCCGTTACAAGGAATTCACGTTTGCGCATGCGCAGTCGCTTCTATCAGTCCGGGGATGATGATTTTCATAGGGGACCGTCTACACACCAACCCGCACAATCCCTGAAAATTTCATCGAAATCGGACAATAACTTCGTATAGTTATGCGCGTTACAAGGAAATCATGACAGACGGACAGACACATAGACAGACAGACACACAGACACGGAACCAAAATTGTTCAGAAAGGTCTAAAACGCAAAACGCGAGTGAAAATTTTGATTTTGGAGAACTTTTTTTTTCATCCTTGAAAAGTGAAAACAAAGCTTCCGCTACCTTGGTAGACTCGGAAGCAATATGCAGTACCCAGATCGACTTGGCAGGATAAGAAAAATAAGAAGAATCCTCTCAAGGTGACCCACCCCAATGCATTTCCATTTTCACTCTAATGTAGTGATATTATTATAATGACAAGTCATGAGTTTATAGGCGTTTGAGGAGATTACACAAAGTTTTCAAGAAAGACAAATAAGTTAATGTTACCAATGAATGTTTTAAATGTTGTTCAAATAATTTTGGCTGTTTTATGACTAGGGTGACGATTTCGTATTTTTGACATTATTAGCACTTTAATGATATTTTTGAAATGTCGACCTAAAAATTACCATGATTTGAAGTTTTAAAATTCAAATAATCTGTTCATGTTTTAAAAGCTTTATAGATTTTTTACTGCATTTCGCCTTTGTTTGGATGTTTTCCATGATATTCCTAAAGTGTTATTAACATGTTTAATGTTTTAGGGCTGGGGGTCGTTCTGTGAATTCCGACACGCAAATCTGCAACGTTTTTTTTCTTAGTTACCACGGACCGACTTCTTAGTTACCACGTTATATCGGCTCCATTTGGGGTCTAGTTGTACCAAGATGCTTTTGGTTATTGTCAGACCAACAGATCGCTCCCTCGGAGGTCCTTCAGTTTGGACTAGTGATAAATCAGAAATATGAGTGTGAATCACAAATTAATGTTCATTGTATAGAAACAATTTTCTCTCCTATTCAACGCAGGAAGGTGAAATTCGAGATGGTGGGTCAAAGGATAGTAATGAAGGCACCTGACAGATCACTGATCAGATGAATGAGTTCCAAAGCCATTTTCTCTCCTATTCATCGCAGGAAGCTGAAATTTGAGAGGCAGGGTCAATGGAGAATGCTGAAGGCGTCTGAGTGGTCACTGATCAGCTGAGTGAGCTCCAAGGCCATTTTCTCTCCTGTTGAACGCAGGAAGCTAAAATTTGAGAGGCAGGGTCAATGGAGAATGCTGAAGGCGCCTGAGTGGTCACTGATCAGCTGAGTGATCATAAGCCATTATTGATGTATATAATAAATTGTAAATAGATGTATATAAATATAATAAATTGTTTTGGTTAATTAGAATCTTTTCTTTTTTCTTGACCTTAAAAAACTATATCTAATTTCTCCCTTGCGAGGGAAAAACATTAAACATAATTTAATGTTTTTCCCTCGCAAGGGAGAAATTGAATTTATCATCAACAACTACTAAAATGTCCAGGTAACTTGCCTGGTTTCTCACACTTGTATTATAAGTGTTCCAAAAAAGTCATAGTATGGTTTTTATAATTTTTAAATCCAAAAAAAGCTTTTTTAAACAATTAGTCGGCGGCCGAAGTTACAATATAATTACTACTTCTTCGTTTTTGTTGCATTTTTCCAAGGTGGCCAAAGTTGGAGCACAACGGTGCCTAACTTCGGCCACACTTCAAGTTTTTAAAAAAGCCAAAGTTCACAGATCTGCTGCCATCTAAATTATTTTTTTTTTTAGATTTTTACTCATATATTTGACTTTGAATAAACTCAAAAAACCTCCAAAAGTGGCCGAAGTTGGGTACATCTACGGTACTCATCGAACTGAGCCGATTCAACTCACCGAGCAAACGACTCTCAAGGGCTCTGTTTTGATCGAACTGAAGGCCGATTCACATTAGACGGGCAAGGCAAGGCAAGGACCGTTCAATGACTTGACGGATCTCGAGTAATCACATCTCCCGATCATTTGGCGGTCAGGTCCCGATGCAGTCAACTGGTACGTTGATAAAACGTCTGCCAAGTGAGTGTGGCACATAGCTTCCTAGTATCCATAACCCGATTATATAGATGATCCGATGCATAGTAGTTAATCTCAAAACACCAATCTCTAAGTACCTTTCACTACCCTCATAGGGGACCATCTGGACAATCCTGGGAATCTGGACAATCCTAGAAAATTTCATCAAATTCGGACGAAAGATGTAAGTGAGTAGTGATTGGATCAAAACATTTCTTAGCTTGACTGGGAATCGAACCTGGGACTCCTGGGTGGGAGTCCAGAGCACTACTCACTGATCTACAGGGTGTTTCATGAAAAGGTTACACTCCCCTTCACTTTCGCAAAATACAGCGTAAAAAATTCCTACCAACGCAATTCTTCGTGAGGATCTCAGGAAAAATACTTTTGCGCAAAAAAGTTGCGCGCAATTGGTACTAACTTCATTTTTACAGATTGGTACTAACTTTATTACAGATTCGGATTCTACGTCAAAACTCATGAAAAATTCATACCCGAACCGATTTTTTTTTATTGCGCGCAACCTGGCTTTTTGAACGCTCCAAGTTGCTCAACTCCACAATTCCACAAAAATTAGGTTTTGGAGAACCCTAAGTGTGGCACATGTTTTTTTTTTTTTTTTTTGCTATATCACATGGTGTCATCCGTTTTTCAATTTGACTGGAATTTTTCTAAAGGCGGCCAAAAATTCAGTTGTTATTAGTGAAAAACTCACATAGTGAAATAATGTTTCTAGAAATTGTAATTTTTCTGCAAAAATTCTGGGAATACATTATCACAACTCCTCAAAGCATCAAAACAATCGATTGTTGGCTACTATCAAGAGCCCCCAGACCCCTAGACCAACCTCCACTAGTGGTTATCAGCGTGGGAAGTGAAAGACCCAACAGACTTTCCGCCATTCTTTCAAGATGGCGCCCACCAATCTCCACTGGATAAATCAGCCAATCAGATTGCATTATTTCTTTCCATCCTTTCGTTGTTGTGACCTTTCCGTCCCATGTGAATACAGCTTGACAGTCTGCCTTTCCAAGAGCCCCCCTTCCCTTCACCAAGGGACAAGCACCTCCCCCCCCCCCAGTCAAAAGTTAATTGGGCCTCCTGCTTCAGCTGGGTAGCATCGTCGTTGCTCGCGCTAGTCTCCTCCTAACGGGACTTTTCAAATTTTGGCAGCAAAAACTCTCTATCGTTCTGTCTGGTCACTAGTTCATGGGATCGATTAGGAAGTTTATACCTGTTTCTAAAAAATGTTTTCGCTTTTGCTTCCGAGTCTACCAGTGTAGCGGAAGCTTTGTTTTCACTTTTCAAGGACGAAAAAAAAAGTTCTCCAAAATCAAAATTTTCGCTCGCGTTTTGCGTTTTAGACCTTTCTGAACAATTTTGGTTCCGTGTCTGTCTGTCTGTGTGTCTGTCTGTCTGTCATCAATTCCTTGTAACGCGCATAACTATACGAAGTTATTGTCCAATTTCTATGAAATTTTCAGGGATTGTGCGGGTTGGTGTGTAGACGGTCCCCTATGAAAATCATCATCCTCGGACTGATACAAGCGACTGCGCATGCGCAAACGTGAATTCCTTCTAACGGCCATAACTTCTACATTTCCCATCCGATTTCGATGAAATTTTCAGGGATGATACAGATTAGTATTTAAATGATCCCCTATGAAAATCATCATCTTCGGATTGATAGTAGCTACTGCGCATGCGCAAATGTGAATTCCTTGTAACAGCCATAACTTCCATATTTCCCACTCGATTTCGATGAAATTTTCAGGGATTATGTGGATTAGGTTGTAGATGGTCCCCTATGAAAATCATCATCCCCGGACTGATAGAAGCGACTGCGCATGCGCAAACGTGAATTCCTTGTAACGGCCATAACTTCTATATTTTCAATCCGATTTCAATGAAATTTTCAGGGATGTTACATATTAGCATTTAGATGGTCCCCTATGAAAATCACCACTTTTGGACTGATAGTAGCCACTGCGCATGCGCAAACGTGAATTTCCTTGTAACGGCCATAACTTCTACATTTACCATCCGATTTCAATGAAATTTTCAGGAATGTTACAGAGTACCTAGTGTTTAGATGGTCCCCTATGAAAATCATAGAGAATTGTTTTTCGTAGAGGGATTCATTCATAGAGAGATGGTTTCCTGTGAGAATCTCAAATCTTTACATGACAAGGCTTCAATAGCTCAGAGGATAGAGTCTTAATTTGTGCGCCAGAGATCGAGGGTTCGAATCCCAGCCGAGGCTAAGAATTTTTTTGATCCAATCACATACATCTACTCACTTAATTTATCATCCGAATTTGATGAAATTTTCTAGGATTGTCCAGATTAGCGTGTAGATGGTCCCCTATGAGGATAGTGGAAGGTACTTAGAGATTGATGTTTTGAGATTAATTAACTACTATGCATCGGATCATCTATACAATCGGGCCATGGATACGAGGAAGCTATGTGCCACACCCACTTGGCAGACTTTTTTTATCTGTTGTAGATAAAATTCATCGCACAGTCAACTGTTGGTGATATGAACAATCGGAAATACCTTTTTACGTATCCATGATCTGTTTTGTTTCCCATCAAGGGATAAATTTATATTATTATTATTATTATTTATTTACTGCTTAGCAGTGAAACAACTGCTGCTCAGCTATAGCCAGCCTAACACGTGCAGGTTTGCCTGCAGGCGTACCTGAACAGGTAAACTGGAGCATGTGTGGGTACATACCTGCACAGTTATTCACCTGATCTGAGACCTGTGCAGGTAAAGTTCGCCTGATGGAAATTCAATTCTCTTTACCTGCGCAGGTTGGTAAACCTGAGCGTGTGAGGGGGCTCGACCTGACACCTGCACTGGTTTCAGTTCAGTTTTATCGAAGGCTCGTTGGATCGCCTTCATTTAAAATATTCTCTCCTCTTTTTGAATTTGTGTTCAGTTTTAAATTATTCAGTGCGCAATGGCTTCGAGGCAGCATCATCAAGTGATGGAAGAACTTATAGGCATTTACAGGTCAGAAACTTGTCTTTGGCGCACAAAAAGTAAAGAATATCACAATCGTACACTGCGTGATGCTGCCTATAACAAGTTGTCGATCAAGTTGCAGGAGATGGAACCGGATGCGGTGAAGGACACAGTTGTAAAAAAAATAAACAGTTTGAGGAGCAACGCCCGAAAAGAGAAGAAAAAAGTCGATGCGTCCATTAGCTTCAGCGGATATTTTAGCGGATTTTTAAAAAATTTTTTAGCGCTTTAATATTAATAATAGTCCGATAAACGCAACATCATCGTCGGATGGCATGATGGAGCAAACTGAGACCTGTCAGGTATACCGGATCGTGTGTGCGAGTGACGTTCTGTCAGGTTTACCTGTACAGGTACACCTGTTCAGGTACGACTGCAGGCAAACCTGCACGTGTGTGGCCGGCTTAAGCTACTGCTAACAGTGATGCTACGTAGCACTCTAAATAAAAGGTGACTTGAAATTTGGGAGCGCTAGTGGAAGGATGAGGAGAGCTGAGGCAGCAAAGCCTCCTCTCTCTGTAACTCATACTCCCCTCTCCAACAACAAGTCTTTCACTAACAGCTTATCGTGATGTAGCAGTCTAGAATTTCTATATGAGGGTTTATCTAAAACTCGGAAGGACTACCACGAAAAGGCTGAGGCAGGATTGCTCTTGTCCCACTCAAAGTATCAACTTTCAACACTCTCTCCATCAGAAAACATTGCTTATCAGCTGCCATTAGCTATTGCGTCGCCTAACTCTCTTCGAGTGATTAGAAAAGGCTCACTGAGTTGAAGTAGCTGTCACTCGCCATCAGCTAGGTCCTACCTAACCATGATCGAGAGCGATAGCCTGGTCGCTAGTGCAAGTCGTGATGAAGTTCTCCTATCAAGGAAACTAGTGTTTAAAAACGTGATGACACCCCCCTAGAAGTACATAACATCGTTATCTGAAGACAAGCGATCACCTCATTGATAACACCTTTTCTACTTTCTATCAAAGTTTTAAACTAGATGACTGGAAGTAAGATATCTACGAATCACACCAAATAACAATAAATTAACCAAATATTAACAAACCTCATGAAAAATTCACGATGCAAAGAAGAGACAGGACTCAGAGGGAAGACAATGCGACATCGTCATCAACGTCAACGACGATCAGAGGTGCTCGAAGAACAACCACGAAACCACTTTATATCCCTTGAAATAGTCCCTCGATTTGTCAGGAGAGACATGAAACTTTAAAACAAAACACAAGATTAGTGGAAAACTGGGACATGGAAACCTTATCTCGACGAATTGTGTGCCAAAACTGAAGAAGCCCTAGAAATTGAAAGTTGGACGTTGTAGACAACAGCCCTGATAATTCACATAAGGATACAAAAATAGTAAGCTATTGATTCGCTCAAATTCCTCTCCAATGCCCAATACAATTTTCTTCTCATATTTATATTGTGATAATTGATTAATTAATAATTTTTATTCATAATTTACATTGTGGGAGGGAAATTAGCGAATGAAGTAAGTTGAGGGTTTTTTTTCCTCCATGTTTTCAGATGTCCATCTAGCAACAACAGAAGGCGGGAATTTTCTGTTATCAAGCTGTTATCATCGTGTATTGATAACAAAGATTGTATGAAGCTACTATTCTTGTGATTGTTTAATTGTGAAGCACTTTTCTTACGTATAATTATGGATTCGGAAGAAATTGCCTTGAACGAAATCATGGACGAGTTAATCGACGACCCATCTGAAACCGCAGAAGAGGCGTTTACTGAAACGGAACTCACTGAGGAAGTCATGCAGACTGAAACTGAAGAACTGGATGTGAAAAGTGTTGATTCGGGAAACCGGAGTTCTGTCGCTAAAGCTGCTAAATCCAAGGTGTGCGAGTTGCCTCTATCGAAAGTCAAAGGGATCATGAAAATGGACCCAGAAGTGGTGATGGTTGGGTCGGAAGCTGTGTTTGCTGTTGCAAAGGCTACGGTGAGTTGGTTGTTGTTATGTGAAATGCCTACCAACTATCTGCTAGGTAGGCTGAGTGTTTAGTATCTGGGGCCTATTTTTTGAAAGCACTTTTCAACTCTACACTCTTCACTTTGCACTCTTCGATCAGATTTCCGTTTTTTTTCATATCAAATTTTGGAAAAGTGAAAACTAGGAAGTCGTAGAGGTGAAAAGTGAAGAGAGGCGCCACTTGGGTTTTTGGACGAACTCTTCACTCCAGCTTTTCACTTTTCTTTTATTTCGTTGAAAAGTGAAAAACGAAAAGCTGGAGTGGTTTTTAAACATTCAAAGGCTCTTTTCGAAAAAGGACTTGGCGTGAGTTATTTTGCAGAGAACTTTTCCAAATTACGACGCCCACCATCTTGTTTTCCCATTCTCCTCATTCAACAGGAAAAAAATTATCAGCAATGTCAACAGTAGTGTCTGGCCACCTAACCTCTTGTCTAAATAAATTGTCGACTACAGCATTTACTACTTCGTTGACGATTGTACAAACTGTCGACTTGACCACATTGTGGGCTGCTGCAATTCCGTGCATTTGTGCCCCATTACCCAACCAGTGGAGTGCTAGCAGCAATCGTTTTCGGGGAGACAGGGCCAAACTACGCTTAGTGCGTTTTTGCAATTGCGGACCAATGACGTCGAGAACAAAGTTGACTTGACATGGTGACAAACGAAACATTTCTTTAAAATTATTAGTTATGCCTTCAAAATTAATTCGCTCACGCAATCGCCTAGGCCTTGGCATAATTTCGTCTTGCCCAACCTCTTCATCCAACGCATCGTCCCTCAAACCCAAGATATTTCGGCGTAACATCGTTTTCAACGCAAAAAAAAAAGAAATTTAGCACTGAAAAAACTTCACTGAAAACTTGCACAAAAGTCTCTAATTAGGTACCGTAAAACCGTCAAACTTTACCCCACCAGAGGTAACTTTACCCCAAAAAGTGAGAATCTTCAATTGTGACGTAAGCATGGTAGAACTTAGATAAAAGTTAGCTATTGTGTTTTCGTTATTCTCCACATCCCAGAGAATCGATGTGGCTTGCGATGGCGCCTTTATCCACGTTATCAGCTGTTATCAGTCATAGTTTCCTGTTCAGCTGTTTTTGTCCTGTTTCTCGTGCTCCAAAATTTCTTCCATATCAGGTGTTTGGAGAGGATTTACTAGGCAAGCCCTCATCATATCACTTTCAATATCTTATTTTGAACAAAATACACTAATCAAATTCTCGAAAAAGTGTTTTGTTAGTTTTGCTTTTGTTCACCAATAATTTGATGGTAACTTTACTCCAAAAACTGGGTATCTTTACTCCACTATAAAGGTTGGGATAAAGGTAGCCTCACTCATATTTTTCTTATTTAATCTCGAAAAATATTTGAGTTTTATAATTTTCGCAGTGTTGAATGTAAGGTTTCTAGTGTATCTCATGTCAGAAGTTAGATATGGGGAGAAGAAATGAGAAAAAGCTTGGTTCGCGCCCCTACCGAAACTTTACAACAATGATATGAACATAAACGTGCTTTGGTCTCATAAGTTGTGATTTACAATATTATTTAATCGTGGGTTAACTTTGAAATTTACCATTGCAATTCATTTGAAAGTTATCGAATGTGAAACAGACTTTTCCCGTAATTTTGTTAAGTCATTCGTTTATCGTTTATTTTTCCTTTAATATTTCTTTACTTGTAGAAAGTTTTGCTCGATTACCTACATAAGTCTGTGTATACTGGAAGACTGAAATTGTGATCTCTTAACCAGAAATATTGCATTTCAAGCAAATTCGTTGAAATAAATGATCATTGGAATTTATATTTTTCTTAGGTATAACTTGTATTTTTCAAGCTAAAAAGTTCAATTTTTCAGAATATATTTTATAATAATATTATAAATACTTGATATCATCAAGTATTTCTGGGGTAATGAATTCAATCCCGACTAATAACATTGCACCACTGCCCGTTTCTGTAGCGATAACCATGAGTTTTTCAGAGTGGAGTAAAGATAGACGCACTCGTAGGTAACGTTACTCCAACATTTAAACAATTAAATCTTGGGGTTACAAGTATCTGATCAATGAGCTCGACCACTCAAAATGTTCAGGAAGCCCTGAAGATCAATTCACTTATCAAAAAAAATTAATTTAACCCATTTCGAGTGGGAGAAATTGTATTTGGAACAGTTTTGGAGTAAATCTTGGGGTAAAGTTTGACGGTTTTACGGTAAGCCGTAAGTTGAGCTCAGTAAGTTGAAAAGGACAACTGCAAAGAGAAAAAAGTCTTTGCAAAATATTTTGAAAAGTTGAAAAGTAAACAACTAAACTTTTCAAGAGAGCGAGGTTTAAAAAACAAAAAGAGCTACTTTTTGCAGTTTTCCTCGCTTTTCGCTTTTCACTCTACATCTCTGCTCTTTTCGAAATCAAGGTACAAAAAACAGAAGACGAATCATGAAGAGCAAAGTGAAAAGTGCGGTAATGATCTTTGTTGAAAAAACAGAAAACTCTGCATACTTCGATTGGTATCAAAAAACATACCTAATTACTTTTCACTTTTCCTATTTTCGAAATTGAAAAGTGAAGAGTGTAGAGTTGAAAAGTGCTTTCAAAAAATAGGCCCCTGGTGTAGACTCAGGCGCTCACGGTCGGTAGTAGTTACCTGATCTATATTGTTAGGAAGTTACAATAGTTATATTGATTTAGACACATGATTATGAAAGAGTTTATTGATCTCTAATAAAAAAGTTGAGTTCTAGTTTTTCAGTCAACGTAACGTGTTCTCTTTTCTTATTAGGACTATAAACTCGGCCGGGAACCTTAATAATATATTGTGCTGTAAGAATGTTTCAAAAGTCAAAAATATAACCCATAGCGCGACACCAGTGATAAATTCACCTGAGCGACACCAGTAAGTTAGACAGACTCACACATACCTATTCCATTCCTTAAAATTGAGAAAATTTCAGGAAATTCTGTTAATTATGCATGTTGCAAGGCTTTGCAGATGGACAGACGAACACACAACATGACAAAATAGTTCAGAGAGCTCTAGAACTCAAAATCCAAGTTGAAAATTTGATTTAATTAGTAATGGAAAAGCAATGGAAATTCTTCTCTACACTTGTTCCCTTCACCAGAAAAAGGAAATTGGGAGGCCTAAATAAACCTCTCCTTTTCAATGTTAGGGTGCCATCCAAGGGAGATGTAAAATATCTAGGCGTCTTCCTGGATGCCAAACTCACCTGGAATAAGCACCTAGACTTCATTGCCAATCGTGGTAGAAGTGCTCTCATGAGGGCCAAGCGCTCATGTGGGAAAACCTGGGGACTGAAACCAAGTATGGTCCGTTGGATCTATACTGCGGTGGTAAGACCCATCCAAGTGTACCGCTGTGTGGTGTGGTGGCCAAAAGTTTGCCAGGTAGGAGCGTCCTCCATTCTAACCAGTGTTCAACGGCTGGCCTGCCTAACCATAACAGGAGCAATGCACAGCACCCCAACTGCCGCAATGGAGATTCTCTTGTGGCTTCCCCCCCTTGATATCTTCATAAAAGGGGAGGCCTCCATGGCAGCCCTGAGGCAGAAATGGAATGGAACGTGGAGGGAGTCACACCTCTAGGGTGACTCCAAAATCCTAGGCCTTTTGTGCAACCTCATGCTTGACATGGTGGCAGACATTATGCCTAGAACTTTCGCCGAGAAACACCCCAACAGATCAATCATAAGATCAGAGGGGCGGCAAACCTCCCAATGCTGTCCCAACGACCTATTCTGGTATACAGATGGATCCAAAATGGGGAATGGTATAGGGATTGGAATTTACGGGACTAATCCCAGATGGAGCCACTCAGCTCCTCTGGGAGAATATGCCTCAGTATTTCAGGCTGAAGTACTTGCAGTTAGGGTCTGTGCTGGGGAAAGTCTGCAGAGAGGACACCGCGGTGTTCACATCCGCATTCCCTCGGACAGCCAGGCTGCGATCAAGGCTTTAGCCGCTTCCCTCCATTAACTCAAAGTTAGTGTGGGACTGCTTCCAGACCCTCTGCCTCCTATCGCAACACAACAGGTTTCTCTGGAGTGGGTGGCAGGACACAGCGGAGTAATGGGAAATGAGAAAGCAGATGCGCTGGCCAGAAGGAGCTCACTAACCCCGTTCATTGGTCCAGAGCCAGCCATCGGCATTCCCAAATCTTCCTTTAGGGCGACCATAAACTGGTGGGTCACTAGTAGATGGTCAAACCTTAGAGGACATGCTCTAAGTAAGCGCATGGTGGCCAAACCCAACACCAGCGCCACAGAAGAGCTGATGCGTCTAAGCCGCAAGGAAGTCAGGTTAGTGGTCGGCCTGGTAACTTACTTCACTCCACTCAGATTCCATCTCAACCGCATTGGGGTAAACCAAAATACAACCCTCTGCAGGCTGTGTGGAGAGGCCGAAGAAAAAGCCTCCCACATAATATTTGACTGCGAAACACTTTCAAATCTCAGGTTTCATCTCCTCGGGTCACCTACACCAATGGAGGCTTTTCCCAGCACAAACCTAGCCAAACCGCTACTGGCCCTTGCCAAAGGACTAGGACTCTTTGAATAGGAACTGAATCCGCGGAGTAGCACAATAAGCCACTAGGCTTCAGCGCTTTGGGCTTCCATCACCCTGATCCGCGGATTCATCTACAATCTACAATGGAAATTCTATGTATTGTCTGTTTGTTAGATCAAAACTAAAGTAATCTTTTTCATGTAATCATTTTCATGCTCTTTCATTCTTTCCTGTTTATTCACAATCACTCGTGGTGAGTGATTTAATTCGGTTTAAAGATTTAATCTACCAATTCATCAGAACCTTTTGTATTTGGTTTTATCCAAACTTGAGTAAATTCCAATTGTCTATGGTTTTAAACCTCAGATCCTTGGATAATCAGCTGATCCAATGGGGATTTGTCTCACAATTTTTTACCTTTTTTTTTCGAAAGAGATATAGAAGAAACGTAGAAGAAAGACGGAAATTTTAAATGTACCGGGAGTCTGTGATGAGTTTCCCCTTACGACAGTAGCGCTACCTCTGAAAGCACACATGAAACCATTAGCTTACATGATCGAACACAAGAGTGCGCTGTGAACTGGCAGAAAAAAGCAATTCAAATTAAAATTGCTCACTCTTTTTTACAATACGATTCTACCTATTAGTTTATCAAGCATTATTAGGCTTCACCTTCTCTTATTTGGTTTCTATATTGGTAAGTTTTGGTATTTGATCAAATTATTTGAGTGGATCGTTTCATGTGTTCACGAGAGCGCCTACAACTCTACCTGTTGACATTCTCTGACACTATTTGCTGAAACTCCTCTTACTCTTCGCCAGAGCACAGTTTTGTGGGAGGAACCCCGAGGAGTGACGAGATCAGTTTCTCTCAATCTTTGTGGTGTTTTTTTGACAGAGGCTTCACTTGTTTAGGCATTTTCTTCTACGGGGAATTTTTTTTCCTAGGGTATAATCCTCTGTTATAGGATTAGACTTGAAATTCTAGAATCTAAAATTGAGGCAAATTCCCCATTAGATACCATAAGACTATTTCATGTCTTGCTCCTTGGTGGATGAAAGCTACTTAAATGTCTTTGTTTTCAGGAATTGTTCCTCCAGGCGTTGGCCAAAGAATCATTCAAGCACACAGCAGCTCAGAAAAAGAAGACAGTCCAAAGATCGCACGTTGATTTTGCAGTGACAGGATCTGACGGACTTTTCTTCCTAGAGGATGCCCTAGACTAGTCGTCAATCTGCGTCATCCCCCCAAACTATTGCGAATGTTTATTTCCATCGTTTCCTGTATAAAGTAATTATAAGGTATGTAAGTCTCGTTTCGTCTAATTCAATAAATTTGTACATAGAACATCAATTTTCGTACTTCTTCAGTAAATAAGGTTTTCAAGTCAAAAAGTTTCCGTTTCACATGTTTTTTTTTTAGGGGAATCTTGCAGTGTTCACCAGAAAACATTTTGACTCAAAATAGAAATTGGAATGAGGTGGGATAGGTGCTGATTGGTAGTATGTGACACAAACATACATGGTCATCTTGCGGCCAGTTCTTCTTTGAGAGAGAGACAGAGAGATCACTTTTGGTTAGAGTATATGTTAAAGACGGGTGACGACGCTTTGCCATATCATACCGGCAAGAAACGTCAACCAAATAGAATTTCAAGAAAAAAAAAAAAATAATTCCGGATTTCGTTGAACGAATTATTATTAAAATAAATAGTTATTATTAAATAATAATAATAATTTAAAATTTAATAATCATTCATTTCTATATAAGATGATTTTCTTACATGAAAAAAATGAATAAAAAAACGTTTGGACCTCCCAGATGCTACCTACTTAATGCCTACAGCGTAACTTATAAAAACATGGAACATGTTTTTGCCAAATTTAGTGCAGAACCTTTAGTCGTAGGTAGGTATAATACAAAAGCTATACTACCCCTAGCAACATATCTAAAATGCATTGGAAAGCTCGGCGCTTCATG
>CM019182.2:25787563-25915701 GCA_009739505.2 Apolygus lucorum | reverse complement strand
GTAATGGCCCAGCCATAAGCCACGCCCATCAGGCAACATCCATCATAAAGTTCCATAGTAATCTTCCATGCAAGCAACAACTTCACCAACAACCGCTGTCCGCCACAAGCACATACACACACTTCGAGCGCCACCGTCGCCTCCTCCCCATCGCCGACCAAGATGGCCGAGGGGTTAAATAGGGGTGCCCCCACCACCGGCGCCTCAGTCTCCAAGTCACGCGTCTCGAAAGTGAACCGAACCTAGCTTGTGAACTCATCCCCCATAACTGTAACGACGACAGTACGAACTGAGAACCCACTTGTGCTTCTTCGCGAACTTCAAGTAAAAGTCGAACTGTCTACCCGCCAGTCAGTGATCCGCGAGTTATTGTTAGCCAAGGCCCAATCTCCCGGACTCTGCCGCCTTCTCCATTTTCGCCGACACGGTCTTCTGGTACGCCGAACGACCCCCGAACCGAGGCAAGAACGCCCCGCTTCCAGGCACCCCCTATATACAAGCCTTCTAGAAACGAGGCCCTGGATACAAACCTGCTACGGAGATCACACTACGATCCAAGCTCGGCAAGGGTGAGCCCATTCCCTCATAGTTCCTAGTAAGCGCTTACTATTCACTCAAAATCTGGCACAATCCCCCCTTAATCATATAAACACCCTGTAAAGCAAGCAAAGTAAACGTAAAGTAAAGCAAACGCATAAAACATTGTAAAAACGCATAAACAACTGTATATTTTGTATTGTATTGAAACTTATAAGCATAAGTATAACAAGTAATCACGCTTATTTGGTCTAAGTCAAGTGAACTTCGAAATAGTCAAAGTTGAGTCATTGTTGAGTCGTATAAACGAATTGTGCATATTAACAAGTATTTTTATCGGACTGACATAGCAATAATAATAATAATATCATTTCATTGTATGGTGAAGTAAAATAACTCTTGAAGTACTATTTTGTCATTGCAATAACTCCTTCAGAGTGCAACGTAACTATTCCGCTTCACGGTGATATATTTTCATTTTCTTGAATAAAAACCCTACGTGTTTCTTAAACTTGAGTACTTATTTCAACAGATCTACCTTCAGCTCCCAACAAGGTAACTTGCAGGTAAAAAGGGTTTTTAATCCCTGATCTTTTATGACCAGGGTGGTGGCAGCGACCGCCTAGGAATTTCACCAGAAAAGGATAGAGTCAGTGACCTCTAGGGCCTTCTGCCCTGAGTCCCTTACCTACCTGGATCCCTAGGTATACATACAGCAAATAATAATCATAACCAAACTAGGAAACTAGGCTTGAAATAAAAACAACATATAACGTAAAACAACAATTTATTATAATATTAATTACAAATACACGCACCAGTAAAATTCCAGTAATTAGCCTTGCGCTCTACCCAAATCTCTTTTCATGAAATTTGATTCGGAAGAAGTTGAAGTAACATAACATAAAATCTCCTTATGAGTAGAAGCATAAAAAGTTGGCAACAGTAATTCTCATTCCTAACACGCATATTAGGAAAATCCAATCAACAATTCGAATATAATAAATTTGTTGTCGACGACGAAAATCACGTCCGCACGTTGGTGACTAGTCGTCAGGAATAAATAAAATACGTTTAAATTCATATAATCCAAATTAGAAACCCAATAATCACAATTGGTGACCAGCTGTGGGATCATAGTAAAACTACGGTTTTCAGGACCCAAAAACGAAGCAAGTATACCTATCTAAGAGCTTGAAGAGTATTCAGACTGTTGAAATTTGTAACTAAAGTATAGTAAATTTCAGTAATATTGCACTAATCTTGAATTTTAATCTAAAATACACGACACAATTTAGTACACACATATTGTACAACAAAAAATTCAGCCGGAAAGTGAGAGGAGCGCAGAGAGTTCAATTTGGTACGCAATTCGTACTCTTTTTCTTGTGCATTTACCAACTATTGTCACTCCACACTCCGCCGAATTCCGTTCGTACCGATATTTCGTGAATACCGAAAGAAAGTTCGACCCAAGTTCGAACCGTACTAATTGTTGATCGGACCAATTCACAGTCCGAAAGTAGTTCGAACACCATACCAGTACTCGGAACGAACCTCAACCCGATCCGGAAATCAGATCAGGGCGTGGTCCGTCCCGATTAGTGATCGAACCAGTAGAGTACTCAAACCATACCACCGTTCGTACTACGTGACGATTCACTTCGATTCGCCGTTCGTACCATTCCGTTCAGAATAGCTAAGCACAGAACGAACTGCTTCACGGTTCGAACCAGTTCAAGAATCGTACCGGTGCATAGGACGAACCACTTACAGTTCGAACCGTACGAACAAAAATTTTAATTGTTGACAAAATATCAGAGAAATTTCGAGTAAATTCCAAATCCTTTTAAATCGTGACACCGTCAGTAAAAGTTCCTTGGGTGGAAATTTGGATTCGATCTTGCGTAACCCCCTCGACTACCGAGTTCAGTGTTGCGGGAAAAAGTGAAGTGTTTATAGTTCGAATTATTTTTGCCCGGGCCTTTTATTGCTCTTGATTTTTTTTACTGTGACAAAATATCTAACGACATCATGGACGACCCCACGGAATTGGCAAATGCCATGACGGAGGCGATGAACCAGTTGGGAGAGTTTTTCCGAAAGGCGCAGCCACCAATACAAGGAGGACAGACACCACAACCGAGAGACCTTCCTCGTTCCCTGTTCTTAGAAATTGAGCCCTGGAATCCGGACGAACCCGATTCCATTTCAGCCGCTTCATTTTTCGCTGAAGTAGAACAGGCGACACAAGACTTGGATCAGGAACAGCGACTGCGGTTCCTACGCACACGTCTTAGAGGAGGCGCGAAGAGGTTTCTGCAGGAGGACCTTGGAGCGCAACCATACAACGCGCTGCGTCAAGCCATACTCCAGTGGTACGAGAATGAGGATCCCGAGAAAGCGATGATACGTTTATGGACAACTAAACGACGTCCGGAAGAAAGCATTCGGCGATTCGCGGAAAAGCTGATATCCACCGCGAAAACTGCAGTGCGAAGCGAGATCGAACTCACAGCCGCGCAACGAAAGGAGTGGGTGAGAACCAAAACCCTACGTGCATTCATCAGAGGCGTGAACAAAGAAATCAGCCCCTTCCTACAAAGCAACCCCCCCGACACCCTCGAAGAAGCCGTAAAGCGGGCCGAGGATCTCGAGGACGCAACTCAAGACGAACCAGCCGCCGAATTCAAATGGGACGTCGCGGGAGTCCTAAATAAAGACAACCTTAAATGTTACACATGCGGGGAGGTAGGACATTTTTCGGGAAAATGCCCTCAGAAGATGAACCCCCAAGGACCACCAAAGAACCCGACAGCGACTTCATCATCCACGGGACAAGCAAAAACACCTTGGAAGCAGCCGTCGCCAAACCCTCGATACCCTTGTTTGTATTGCGGGGAGTACAATCATTTTCCCGTAAACTGCCCCCACGGTATACAAAGTACAATCTTCTGTGACTTCTGCGGTGCGCGAGAGCATTTAGAGAGCGAATGCTTGCGGAAAAAGAAGATGCTGCCGGTATCGCACCCGCGAGGAAACCTCGCCGGACCTGCAGCGGCCGTAGCGACTCAGTCACCCGAAGATGTTGCCGAGGAGGAGGTGCGCGGAGACGAAATAGTGGCCTTCCAAGCGACTGTCAACTGCACAACACGACCCATGATACGAATGAAGATAGGATTGGGAAACTACAACAGAGATGTGATACTGGATACTGGAGCTGCCGTCTCAGCTCTGTCGCACCCGGTACCCGGAGTGCCTGTGAAACCCACAACCACCGCGCTTTGGGGGGCGGATGGTCAGAGGTTGCCCCTGCTCGGAACACAGGAACTACTGGTGCGGATCGGAGATAAGAGAACGTCTCATAAATTCTACATATTCCAGAGACCGGACTCACACTTAGATCTAATGGGTCTCGACTTACTAGGGAAGTTCCCTATAGAAATCAAAACTGATACCGGACTCATCACGATGATGAACCCTGAGACCGGGGGACAGATGATCCTCGGAGCGGTGTGGGAAAGCCGTAAGATGTTGACACACCTACGCAAATTGAAGGTGAAAGCGAAAAAGGAGGAGTCCACCCGATCAACGCCCCCAACGAGTCCGATAATGAAACGGCGACCATCGTCGAACCCAAAACCCCAACTCTACGATCCCCGTGAACCAACAGCAAAAAGGAGTCGATCGACCCCCACCTGTGGACCGACAGCGAAGAAAAGTCGATCGGATCTCAACAATGAGCCCGTAGTACGAGCCGTAATCCCGGAGAACTTGCAGGTCCTCGAAGAACTTCCAGTGGAGGTCTGGGATGAACAACCCTCTCGCGAAGAGAATTCGTTGTACATCCGGCAACAATTGAGCCACTTGGTAAAAGACGACCGAGAAAGAGTAGAGGACTGCCTGCTACGAAATATTCACCTGTTCGACAAGCCCGGACGCGACGGTTGTACGATGGACATCTCACATGAGATAGAAACCGGCGAGGCAGGCCCCACCTGTAGAAGACCATACCCGGTGCCTCATGCTCTGAGAGAGTTCGTGGAGAACCAGGTCCACGACATGCTGGCGGAGGGTGTGATCAGACCATCAAAGAGCCCGTGGAACGCGCCGATCGTAGTAGCAAAGAAGAAAACCCCACCAGGAGAACCCCAAAAATGGCGGTTCTGCACCGACTATCGCGAACTCAACGCGATCACCAAAGGAAACAAATACCCGATCCCAAGATTGCTAGAGACATTGTCTCTCATGGGAAACAGCAAATGGTTTACCACCCTCGATTTGACCATGGGATACCATCAGATACCTGTTGCCGCCGAGTCCCAAGAGAAAACCGCTTTCACCGCACTCAATAGACACTTCGAATACACCAGAATGCCATTCGGACTAAAAAACGCGCCAGCGACGTTCCAGGCAGCGATGAACGATGTTCTTGATGGAGTCATAGGTAATGGATGTCTCATCTACCTCGATGATGTCATTTTGTTTACCGAGGACGTCGATACCCACTTGGAATTGTTGCAGACTGTGCTGAAACGTTTCGAAGACACCGGGTTTAAGCTGAACCTGCGGAAGTGTGAATTCTTGAAGGATAGAGTGAGTTACCTGGGACACGTGGTAACGGCCAACGGAGTCGAAATGGACCCCGAAAAACTCAGCGCCATTCGAGAGCATCCAACCCCAAGCACAACGCGGGACGTTCGCGCATTCCTTGGACTAGCAGGATTCTATAGGAGATTCATAGAAAATTACTCCGAGATCGCCGTCCCACTCAACAAACTATTACGAAAAAACGAACCGTTCATATGGACCGAAGCACAACAGAAGGCGTTTGAAACACTAAAGGAAGCCCTAATGACAAGGCCGGTACTGGCGTACCCTGACTTCGAGTCCCCTTTCGTGTTATCTACCGATGCCTCTGGAAGAGCGATTGGTGCCATTCTGTCGCAAGAACGGGACGGAGAGAGCCATCCTGTCGCGTATGCCAGTCGCGTGTTGAACGATGCAGAGACTCGTTACTCCACCACTGAACGAGAGTTGTTGGCCGTGGTCTGGGCAGTACGACACTTTCAGGAGTTCCTGTTAGGACGTCGGTTCATACTCCAGATGGATCACGCAGCCCTTACTGCAGCGATGAACATTAGGGACCCCACTTCCCGAATTGGAAGGTGGATACTGCGACTCACTGAGTACGAATACGAGGCAAGATACCGACCCGGCTCGAAGATGAATCACGTTGATGGACTGAGCAGAATACCCATCGGAGCAATAACTAGTCTAAGTATGCCACGAGAACTACTCCTCGCAGCACAAGCCTTGGACCCTTGGATTAGACAATTAGACCAAGACAACGCAAACCCCAAAATACGTAAGGACGGAGAATTTTGGAAATTCGCGGCGGAAGTCGACGGACGCGAAGTGCTGGTACCGCTTATACCTCAAACCCTGCGTCGCTGGTTCTTGACGAATTGCCACGAGCAGTTGTGGGCAGGCCACCCGGGCGTAGACGTCACGGAAAGCATCGCTCGACGCTACGGGTACTGGAAACGGATGGCCAAGGACGTAAAACGTTTTGTGCAGAGTTGTCCACAGTGCCAACGACGAAATACTCCCAACAACCTGAACCCGCCGATCCAGAGACCCGAACTGCCCACCCGTGTTGGCCAGATCGTCGGGATCGACTATGTCGGTCCCCTCAAAGGAACCACGGCTACTCGTTATTTGTTAACGGTGGTCGACCACTTTTCAAAATACGCAGAGGTCTACGTGGCGCCGAACTGTACCGCCGAAACCACCGCCCGACTGCTGACGTCCCGATACCTTCCCACACATGGAGCGCCGGAGGTGCTCGTGTCAGACAGAGGGGCAGCGTTCGTCTCCAGCGTCATTAAAGAATTATGTACGAAATGGAACATCCAACACATACAAACTTCCGCTTACCATCCACAGAGCAACGGTGTTTGCGAACGGTTCCACCGAACTCTAGCAAACATCGTCGCCAAACTTCAGGAAAACGTACGAGGCTGGGAGGCAGCACTGCCGTTCGCCTTGGCGGCGTATAGGAACCTACCTCATCATAGTACCGGGTACTCGCCGTTTCAATTGACGTATGGACGAGAGGTAAGGCTCCCGAACAACAGTGAGCTGATCAGTACGACCGGGACGACCCGAGAATCCTCCGAACCCTGTTTCCAGAAGATTCGAAAGATTGCGGAGGGACAAATCAGGCGAGCATGGCACGCTCGCGAGAAAGCTATCAACAACCGAAGACACCTACGAGAATTAGAGGTGGGACAGCTGGTTTACGCTCGTCAGATGGTTGCTCCAACAGAAGCCACACGAAAGTTCTGGAGTCCATGGATAGGACCACTCACCATCGTGAAGCGCCTGACAGACGTCAATTACGAGGTTAAGGATGTTATGGGAAAGACTACGAGGTACCATCTCAGTAGATTGAAGCCCGCCTTCGTGGAACGAATTCCAGACGAGGCCATCACACGGGAGGAGCCGCACAGGCGCGAGGCCCCCGTACCGAGACCGACCGTCGCAACACCACGACCGAACCCGGAGACTTGGTCTGACCTCGAGGACGAGGACGAACCCGAGCTGATCGAGAGCGTCTGCGTGACCCCCGATCTTGAGCGCTTACAGCAAGAACCGGCACAGCAACCACACGAGGACGCCGCCCAAACTCCGCTGACTCACTCGAATCATCAACAAACCGGTGCATCTTCCTACAGTCTCCGACCTAGAAAAGTCATCGACTACAAGAAGCTCCACACCGGAAGAGTGTCAACAATAGAAGTCACCCACCAAGAAACTTCAGTATGACTTACCACGTAGACTCGTGCTTGCGAAGTCGAGGAATGTTGACTTGAACTTTTGACCTAAAAAAAAAAAAAAAAAAAAAAAAAAAAAAAAATAAATATAGTAGTTTTTTTTTGATTAACACAAAGGGTATATAAATAATGCTGTAATATGAAGCTTAATAAATTGTGAATGAATAATATTGATAAAACCATACTTACCTTGTACTCCTTCACTTACCCCTAAAACCTGGAACCGGCGTCGAGCGTGAGGTCGGAAGGATCGATCCATCCAATAGGAACCACAAAAGACGGATGTCCAAATCGATAGGGATGTAGACTCGTATCACGGTATCGCGATCGCGTTCGGGTGAGGCGGAGAGGTGGAGTGGAGCGAGGGAGAGCCCAAGGGTAGTCAGTAAGACGGCTGGGTTTTTTGTTTCAGGACCATGGCGTTTCCCCGGCCCCGTATAGAGCCAGCCCCAGAAATAGAGGTAGGGAGTCACGAATGGGTGCAGCGGTCAGTAACATGTATCGCTCAGCTGCAGGCCTGGTTATTGGATTTCCAGGAAATGCCTGATCAACGAAAGGAGGTGATGAATTGCATCGCAGGATTGTCGGCCAACCTAAGCAAGGCAGTTCGCTCCAGCGCAGCCAACGTCGCCCCGGCTGGGACGCCTAACCCCGTGGAGGAGCTGCGTTGCGAGTTGCGAGGTTTAGAGCAACGCGTGCTCGCGATTCAGAGTAGAACTGCACTGGACCAGTCGACGGCCTCAATGGAAAACGCCTGGGAGTCCGCGGCTGGAGAGACGCAATCCTCTACGCCAAAGAGACGACCTCGGAAATCCTCCTCATCATCATCCTCCTCCTCGTCTGATTCAGAGGATGAAACGGAGAAGAACCAGAAAGCCAAGGAGCCGGCCCCCAAGCGCGCTGAAACTGAAGAACCGTCCCCGTCATTCTCGCCCATTACTCCGGCACACACGGAGGAGCCAGAGACGCCCAGCATGGCCCCATGCCCGGTCTGCGATAAGATTCCCAAAGAATTCATCAAATTCCGCTGTGCAAGCTGCAAGAGCTTTTGGAATCGGCTGGTGTCATCTTGCCAGAAATATCCGCCGGAACACCAATCCTTCCCGCAGCCATGCCTTCGCCCAGAGCACAAAGAAGCACGTCCACCTAAGTGTCCAGGATGCCGGCGCTGGAGGTATGAGACGGCCCTGCTGAAGGTCACACCAGGAATCAGCCTGCCCATCCCATCCGTGACACAGGAAAAGTAGCCGATGAGGGCATCGGCCTGCGGAGAAGAGGAGGATGTAATGGCCCAGCCATAAGCCACGCCCATCAGGCAACATCCATCATAAAGTTCCATAGTAATCTTCCATGCAAGCAACAACTTCACCAACAACCGCTGTCCGCCACAAGCACATACACACACTTCGAGCGCCACCGTCGCCTCCTCCCCATCGCCGACCAAGATGGCCGAGGGGTTAAATAGGGGTGCCCCCACCACCGGCGCCTCAGTCTCCAAGTCACGCGTCTCGAAAGTGAACCGAACCTAGCTTGTGAACTCATCCCCCATAACTGTAACGACGACAGTACGAACTGAGAACCCACTTGTGCTTCTTCGCGAACTTCAAGTAAAAGTCGAACTGTCTACCCGCCAGTCAGTGATCCGCGAGTTATTGTTAGCCAAGGCCCAATCTCCCGGACTCTGCCGCCTTCTCCATTTTCGCCGACACGGTCTTCTGGTACGCCGAACGACCCCCGAACCGAGGCAAGAACGCCCCGCTTCCAGGCACCCCCTACATACAAGCCTTCTAGAAACGAGGCCCTGGATACAAACCTGCTACGGAGATCACACTACGATCCAAGCTCGGCAAGGGTGAGCCCATTCCCTCATAGTTCCTAGTAAGCGCTTACTATTCACTCAAAATCTGGCACAATCCCCCTTAATCATATAAACACCCTGTAAAGCAAGTGAAGTAAACGTAAAGTAAAGCAAACGCATAAAACATTGTAAAAACGCATAAACAACTGTATATTTTGTATTGTATTGAAACTTATAAGCATAAGTATAACAAGTAATCACGCTTATTTGGTCTAAGTCAAGTGAACTTCGAAATAGTCAAAGTTGAGTCATTGTTGAGTCGTATAAACGAATTGTGCATATTAACAAGTATTTTTGTCGGACTGACATAGCAATAATAATAATAATATCATTTCATCGTATGGTGAAGTAAAATAACTCTTGAAGTACTATTTTGTCATTGTAATAACTCCTTCAGAGTGCAACGTAACTATTCCGCTTCACGGTGATATATTTTCATTTTCTTGAATAAAAACCCTACGTGTTTCTTAAACTTGAGTACTTATTTCAACAGATCTACCTTCAGCTCCCAACAAGGTAACTTGCAGGTAAAAAGGGTTTTTAATCCCTGATCTTTTATGACCAGGGTGGTGGCAGCGACCGCCTAGGAATTTCACCAGAAAAGGATAGAGTCAGTGACCTCTAGGGCCTTCTGCCCTGAGTCCCTTACCTACCTGGATCCCTAGGTATACATACAGCAAATAATAATCATAACCAAACTAGGAAACTAGGCTTGAAATAAAAACAACATATAACGTAAAACAACAATTTATTATAATATTAATTACAAATACACGCACCAGTAAAATTCCAGTAATTAGCCTTGCGCTCTACCCAAATCTCTTTTCATGAAATTTGATTCGGAAGAAGTTGAAGTAACATAACATAAAATCTCCTTATGAGTAGAAGCATAAAAAGTTGGCAACAGTAATTCTCATTCCTAACACGCATATTAGGAAAATCCAATCAACAATTCGAATATAATAAATTTGTTGTCGACGACGAAAATCACGTCCGCACGTTGGTGACTAGTCGTCAGGAATAAATAAAATACGTTTAAATTCATATAATCCAAATTAGAAACCCAATAATCACAGCTTCATATCTCAAAAACCAGATGTCGAAAAGGCGCATGACAGTCCCGTGTAACGTTGTTCGGGGGTTTTTTGGGGTTACCCCATGGCTAAAACATGTTTCATGTTAAAATTGTTCCTTGGGAACACCCCCAAGAAAAATCAGCTTCTGAAATAGTTTTGTGAAAAGCGTATTCCTCGCTTGTAAATGTTGCGCTTCGGCCTTCATATGTATTGTTTCAATTGAAATTATTCTGAGGCTATCAAGTATTATTCTGTGGCAGACAAAATATGGTATTTTGTTCTGGGTACTTATTTAGTATTTTTTCACCAGTCTACTTTGGCAAAAGTTCGATACAAACATCAGTATCAATACCAAACAAGTATCGATACTCCAATAATGGGGTATTTCAGTCAATTAAAAAAAAATTTTTTTCAAGAGTATGGCTAAGGAATGACTGTAATCGGGTCTGTTCGTCGAGAAAGTGTTTTTAAAAAATCAGAGAAGCTAAGGAAAGTTGAAGATTTGAATGGTGTGACGAAGCTAGCCAAAACTGTCTTTGAAAAAAGTATCCACGCACAGAGAAGAGATTGGAATGTTCTCACTGGTAGCAGGTTCAAATTGAGGCTCCAGAACGTTGATCATCCTCTTCTTTTCCGTCATATTTACCGTAATTTAACGAAAGAAAGAAAATAAATTGTGGGCGATACACTAGCTGAAAATTTGATGAGATAAAACCACAAACGAAGCAAACAGAAAACAACCGATTACAGACAGCAGACGTAGGTAACACTAACGATTGAACCATAAAGTAACGCTATCCGAAATAAGAATCTCTTGGATGCTACAAAATACTACTCACACACACGCGGCGTAGTGTGTGTGCATTTATGGCGGCCGACCTTTTTTTCAAACGTGTGATCTCTTTAATTAATTTTTCTACCACATGTTATTGTATCATTGGGCTAAAAGTTGGATTACATGGGTTTTCAAGGGTGCTGAATCCAAATTTGAGGTCAAAAACCTGAATTTCCGACCCACCAAAATACCCCATTGGTGGTATCGTGGCGCCCCTACCTGCAAGGGTACTCCTAGACGTCACCATCCGCATCTTGCTTGGAAGGCGCATCGTCCGAACTATTTACTTTTCCAATAATTATTTTTTTGAGGGAACATTTCAAATGAAAAATAAATCCAATGTACTACTCGTTATCTTACTCCATGGCGATGCATTTGACATTTTTCACGTGTCTGCCCCTGAACTCGGCGATTTAGTGGGCTTGCGGTGCGACATTCTCGAGGCTTTATGTTTCGCTTGTTGCTCGTGTATCTCCTTGTGTTTCCTAACCAATTTCCGCCTGTATTTAGCTTCTTGAACCTGACAAGTAGGCACAGAACGGTCTATTAATGTATGATAGTTCAAAGCCCAATTCGATTAAAATGAGAGCATTCTGATGATGATTTTCGAAATATCGAAGAACGTGTTAACTACTCTAAGGAGCTATTTCGAATTTCCACCACACTTTGTCGATGATCATGGTAGGAAAAGGTTCAAAAAATTGTAGGTAATCATTTAGAAACAAGTGCGAAATGTATTTGGATTCAACAAAAAAGAAAAAGCAATATTTGAGTGAACAACATAAAACTCTCATCAAAAACAAAAAATTGCCAAAAGACAAAAACAGCAGTTAAACGACGATATCACCAAAAAATCAACACAATCATAAATAATGCTTTTTCAATAATGGGAAATAAAGATGCGATTTTTAAAAAGACAAGTTAGAAAAATAGTTAAGCAGTAAGGTGAAATTGAACGGGAAAGTCTTAAGGCTTCTAGCTTAGAGGTTATCAGAGGTAGGGCTATACAAATTTGAGAAGAAAATGTCCTTATAACCGAAATGGCAATACGTGGTAACTTCTTTTAGATCCAGAAATGTAAGATGCAGTAAGTCTACGATATAGTAACTCTGTCCAAAATAAGATGAAAGATCACAACGAATCGGAGGTACGAATCGGTATAAAACTATACAGGTTGCCTATCTATGGCATTTCCGTAGGCTCTGATCAACAGATAACCATTTTTTGTACATACACTCATATTTGAAGGGTTGGACAAACAATATTGAAATAAATCATCAATTCTATTCAGAATTGAACCAAAACTGTCAGTCGTTTCAACAGGTACTTTACAAAGAGCCGTGGAATATCGTTTCTTCTTCTACTCTGAGGATGACCAGCTCATAAAAATTAATTCAACATCGATAATAGCAGACCTCATTTGTTGGAACGCAACGTACACAGATAGTTCCAGTCGTTTCTTCTGAATTAATTTTCTCAGTAGAGCAAAAACCCTTCCAAAAATACAGGTAGGTTTATACATCCAGATTACATATCAGAAAGACGGGATTTCGTATTAATTTTAGCAGCATTAAATGATTGCAATAGTTCTGTTGGCAGCAATGCTGGGAAGCCCCCTTCTTCTCTTGAACAGTTCTGTTCCACCTTCATCCCACCATGTTTTCTTGTGGCCAAACGGAACATTTTCACTTTTGCCTTTTTATGATTTTTCCATAAAAACTTTCCATTTTCATTCGAAAAATTATATATCCAGATTATATTTCAGGACAGGATTTAATATTGATTCAGCAGCGTGAAATGTTTGCACTAATTCTGTTGGGAGCACTGCTGGCAAGCCTACACCCCCTCTCAACAGGCCTCATTCAGCCATCAGTTTTCTTGATGCCAAACGAAACAGTTTCACTTTCGCCTTAGTACGATTTTTCCATAAAAACTTTCCATTTTCATTCGCGAAATTATGTATCCAGATTACATTTCAGAAGGATGGGAATTGGTATTAACTTCAGCAGCGTTAAATTTTTGCTCTAATTCTGTTGGCAGCACTGCTGGCAAGCCTCGTCCCCAGAATAGCTTCATTCTGCCGTGTTTTCTTCTTGCCCAACTGAACAATTTCATTCTCGCCTTTTTACCATTTTCCCATAAAACTTTCCATTTTCATTCACGAAATTGTGGATCCAGATTACATTTCAGAAGGACGGGATTTTGTATTAACTTTAGAAGCATTAAATGTTTGCTCTAATTCTGTTGGCAACACTGTTGGCAAGCCTACTCCCTCTCTCAACAGGGAAACTGGCCTCGTTCAGTGACCAGTTTTCTTGTTGCCAAACGGAACAATTTTACTTTTGCCTTTTCACGATTTTTCCATGAAAACTTTCTATTTCATACGCGAAATCATGTATCCAGATTAGATTTCAGAAGGACGGGATTTTGTATTAACTTTAGCAGCATTAAAGGTTTGCAATAGTTCTGTTGGCAACACTGTTGGCAAGCCTACTCCCTCTCTCAACAGGGAAACTGGCCTCGTTCAGTGACCAGTTTTCTTGTTGCCAAACGGAACAATTTTACTTTTGCCTTTTTACTATTTTTCCATGAAAACTTTCTATTTTCATACGCGAAATCATGTATCCAGATTAGATTTCAGAAGGACGGGATTTTGTTTTAACTTTAGCAGCATTAAAGGTTTGCACTAGTTCTGTTGGCAACACTGTTGGCAAGCCTACTCCCTCTCTCAACAGGGAAACTGGCCTCGTTCAGTGACCAGTTTTCTTGTTGCCAAACGGAACAATTTCACTTTTGTCAAACGACTGTTTGTCAAACGACTGTTTGTCATGCGACTTTCGGTCAAACGACACGTTGTCAATACGACGTTTAGTCAAACGACGTTTAGTCAAACGACTTTCGTTAAAACGACATCTGTCAAACGACTGTTTGCCGCAGGACTGTTTGTCATACGACGTTCGGTCAAACGACACTTTGTCAACACGACGTTTAGTCAAACGACTTTTAGTCAAACGACTTTCGTCAAACTTGTAAACTCAACTTTGTCCTAAGCTTGTGCTCAGCCTGAAGAGGCTAGGTTTGCACACGCTTAGCTGAAGAGATCCGAAAGATCGAAACAAAGCACCAAACAGAACGATCACCACTGAAAGTGGGTATTTGAAACGTTTTGACTGAACCAAACGCATTCTTGATGCAGAAGGGGCAGTCAGTTTTGTTTCAGTGTAGATGGGACTTTCTTTTTCTTTTGGGGGAATTTCACTTTTGCCTTTTTTTCGATTTTTCCATGAAAACTTTCTATTTTCATACGCGAAATCATGTATCTAGATTAGATTTCAGAAGGACAGGATTTAATATTAACTTCAGCAGCATTAAATGTTTGCACTAGTTCTGTTGGCAAGCCTACTCCCTCTCTCAACAGGGAAACTGGCCTCGTTCAGTGACCAGTTTTCTTGTTGCCAAACGGAACAATTTGCCTTTTTACGATTTTTCCATGAAAACTTTCCATTTTCATATGCGAAATCATGTATCCAGATTATATTTCAGAAGGACGGGATTTTGTATTAACTTTAGCAGCATGAAGGTTTGCACTAGTTCTGTTGGCAGCACTGCTGGGAAGCCCCTTCTTCTCTTGAATGGCTTTGTTCCGCCATCAGTTTTCTCGATGACAAGCAGAACAATTTCACTTTCGCTCTTTTACGATTTTTCCATAAAAATTTCCGTTTTCATTCGCAAAATTATGTATCCAGATTACATTTTAGAAGGATGGGATTTGGTATTAACTTCAGCAGCCATAAATTGTTGCTCTAGTTCTGTTGGCAACAATGTTGGCAAGCCTCGTCTCCAGAATAGCTTCATTCTGCCATGTTTTCTTCTTGCCAAACTGAACAATTTCATTCTCGCCGTTTTACGATTTTTTCCATAAAAACTTTCCGTTTCCATTTGTGAAATTATTTATCCAGATTATTTTTATTTTGTATCGAATAAATTGTGCTTAACTACCTTCAATTTACAACAAAAATTCGTCATTTTCGTCGCCCTTGAAAAATTGAGTCTTCAAGCAGCTCCAGGAAAAGGACCATTCAGAATCAGCTACCTATTGCGTGAATTTAAAATCCCTTTGAAATCCCTAGTTTCTTCCCCAATTGAAATCACAACCTGGTATTTGCTTTCTGGAGGTCTGAGCTATTATGGTTTTCTGGAGGAAAATTCAAAGTTACAATCACAATTATCATTTCTGACAGCACAGGTAATTAGGAAGTTGCTCCTAACACAATTTATAGAAAATGCAAAACGATTAGAACGAGTTGATAATTTATTAAAGCTTATTTTGGTCTTTGGAATTTTGACGTCAGATTAACTGTATCCATCACAATGATTCATTCAAGTGCACCTCTTATCATAATAATAACAATAAGTACGTCATAATTCAGTGATGATGGGCAATTATCAGGGTGAGAATTTGTTCTCAAACGATCATGAAGGAATAAGTGCAAAATAAATGCGTTTTTTATTTTTTTTAGAGAAGTATGAAAATTGAGATTTGAAAAGAGAGCAAAGAAAAAATTCGGCGATGACGTAATAGTAGAAGACGAGACTAGTTGGGCTTATTTGAAGGTTTGCTCCAACCAGTCACCGTCTATTAACGACACAGTCACGAGCGGTAATTTCAAATTGTAAAGAAAATTGATCTCCAAAAGCACTCATAATTGCCCATAACCAAGAGAGAAACCATCTTCAAGTAGTAATATTACGAAGTCTACCTGCTATTAACTACTTACTTACAAGAACTATTACTTATTTTGATTGGAGAAACGAACAAATTAAATTTTCGAAGAACAAATTTCATCCGAAGTATTTTTTGTACTACCTTTCACCTATTTTATATTCTTCCATTTCAGATCTGCCTTTACATTACATTAAACATTATAAATTTGGTACACAGTACCTTCATCATTCACATAAATTGGATATAAGTACGAATATCAACCTTTGCTGCAGAGTAATTGAGTCAATTAGCAGTTAGGCCTTGATCAAAATTTTGATCAATTTACATAGGCACTTCGTTCGGAGTAGAGCAAAATGATTTGGCAAAAACTGAAGAATCGGAGGATTTGACATTCAAAGCGTTAAAATCACAACAACAAATTTAAGGCGCGACAAATTAGGAAGCTTATTTGACGAGAGTCAGCGAGCTCAGCCTTTTAGTTATTTCGGATTGTTGGCAATCCTAAGAGAAAATAATATTAATAAATAATTCGTCGTTGTACGACATTCAATTTAGTAACATTTTGTGCCTGATACACTTCTTTTCTCGAGCTGTCACTACGGAGAACTTACGATCAGGTTATCATGTGAGGTAATTGAAGTGCGGCTGCTGGCGGTCCCGAGAGCTTCTTCGGTCAAGTCCGAGATCAACTCAACGATTTGCTGGAATGAGAAATATTCAGTTGTTAGGTTTATGCAGTGGAATAGGTAATCTTACTGATTGGAGCAAAAAGTAAGAGTTTGTAAGTACATTTTACTGTGTTGGTAGATGTTTTCTTAATATTAGTTGGGTGACCGGACGTTGGGTGACCTTCAAAAGTGGTGGGGCACCAAACCAGAAAATACACAAACTTGACCGTAGGATCACACATACCTACTTTTGCGCCAAACCGAGGTAGGGATGGGACATCGAACAGCAAACATCGATGTCGATATTTCATAGAAACATCGATATCGATGAAACATCGTATGAAAAACATCGATTACATCGTAAGGTGAAAAATCAATGTTTTTAAAAAGCGGGAAATTTAATTCATCAGTCAACCAATCAAGGGAGAAAACCTGATGAGGCTGCTCATCCACCATTCATAATAAGTGGATATTGTTCCTTTTGGCGTGCTTTCATTTTACTGGACAACCTACTCCAGTATAATTTTTTTCATTCGTGATAAATTATCCGATTTTTATGCACTTCATTTCAATATCTCATACCTTCCCCATTTCCATTATTGGTTCAAGCATAAAAAGACTTTTTTTGTATTGTTTTCCAGTAATTATCACGTTATATAAAGTGATGATTGTGTTGAATCATCAAAAATTAACGTCCCTCGACTGGGGATTGACCTCCTATTGTTCCGACCAAGTAAATTCAATGAAGTTATCTGGTCTGAAATTGGATTTTGTCTGGTTTCCTTGCAGTACCTAGTAGGTCAAGTTTATCAAACGATGTTATCAGACCATCTCGTCGACATATCAATATCATAGGACCGAAACATCGATGTCAAAAACATCGATATTGCGAGCAAAACATCGATGTTTCGATATTATCGATATCGATGTCCCATCCCTAAAAGGCCATATCACACGAGCGATTTTTCAGCTTTTTTCCACAGAAAAATCGCTGGAACGTTAAGAGGAAGAAGTACAGTGATTCAAGTATCCATGCAAGGGAAGAAGTACAGTGTTTCAAGTATCCATTCAGCGGGTTTTTAATTCCACTTCAATTCGAAGGTTCTCCATCGATAAGTAATTTGTGGTTGTAGCATTCCTTGATCTACTAGTCGACGTCTGTTCAGTTTTCTGCAGTTTTCCGAGAGAAAAATTAATCAGTTCTTCGTTCATTTTTAAACCTCCAACAAGTATGCCGCCGAAGGATATAGTGAATAGGTGGACAACAAGTGAAACTTCGCTTCTCATCAATTGTGTAGAGAAATATCAGAGAAAATATCAGAGAAATCACCACTAATGATCAAGGAAATAGGGTCCATTTTGAAGAATAATACGACAGGAGCACAAAAACTGAAGATCGTAGTGACGCCACGGAGACAAGTAAAGTGATTACTTTTTCTGGGAGTGGGAGCGACGCTAAAAGTTGCTTCAAAATTCCACACTACTATAACCTGATCCAAAACTTGTGGTCACGTTAGAGTGGAAATTGTTGGCCGCCAGAATGCGCTCTATTCGCATTTTTCTGCGGTTATTCTTCTTCAACTTCGCCTAACTTATTCTAACTTCCTCTTCACGTTCCAGCGATTTTCCAGCAGAAAAAAAGCCAAGAAATCGCTCGTGTGATATGGCCTTAAACAGAGGACCCGCTGGGGAACAACCACACCTCAACTTCGCTCCAGTTATTAAAATATTTGGGGATCAATTTTAGTCAAAAATGTATACGGAGATATGCGCTAAAAACGAAATGTGTGACTTCTTACGATGATATTGAGCGTTACCAACAACTTTTTCATCGAACAAGAAGATCTCTGATGAGAAATGGGTGGATTTCAATCTTTCCAGCTCTTAGCAAGTCGTAATGTGCGATGGTAGCAAGGCCTACATCATGGGAAGGCAGAAGATGGGTAAAAGTTAAATAAGTTAACACGACGGGACGTTCTGTTTGACGTCCAATTGCAAATCTAGGATGAACTGTGAAAACTGAAATAGATTCTCCCAAATAACACAGCTAATATAGATTACGAAGCGAACTCAAATCACGTAAACGGAAATAAATACATTAAAATCAATGAAGAATAATAATTCCCAGGCAGGTTTTCTTTCATATAAGGAGAAAACCCCGGTATAGGCAGGAAAGGCCAAGCAAGGTAAGATAACTGATAAAATCCAACAAGGGATTCCCCCTCTCGTTATTGCCTTACACCATGGATAATAGGTGATCCCATGGAGATAATAGGTCCATGCCTAACACAGAACTTCCATGGATACCTAACCAGAGCATTCATCCATCGACTTGATTCGAAACTTGTTCGATCAAAGAGAATAAAATCGATTGCAACCTCTCCAGCAGGGGCCGAGAAAGGGAGGGGATAAACGTCGAGGCCTGAATATTTATAGTACTGGGCATGCGCGGACGGGGCATAAACTAAAAAAATACCCTCCCCCGAGTACTCGAAACCAAAACTAATTCTAAGTTGAGACTAGGACCTCGGCCCATTTCGAATCTGAACACTACATCTTTTCTCAACAAGCCTTTTTCTCACTTGGAAAAAAGTGGAGGATCCTCTTCGACCTTTCAGGTAACATGATAGTAATAGACTAGAAACAAAATTACTCTTAGAACTTCATGGAGTATCTATTATCTATTCTGCGAGAACTTCCTACCTTTTTACCTTTCACTAGTAAGTTCATTTTTTAATAAAAACCGGTTTCAACTAAACTTCAGTCAGCCAGCTAGACACTTGCTTGATTTTCCCGTTACAAAGATTTCATAAAGTTGAGAATTAACATTAAATTCATCGAAACTTGTTGGTTTACTCGAGAGAAATGGCCACTTCAAAGGCTTGTTTTCACCTTCGTTAGTTTGAAAAAGTCGAAAATGAACGTTGAAATCATCGAAACTTGTTGATTTAACTGAGAGAGACGACCACTTCAAAGGTTTGTTTCCACCTTCGATTCCCAAGGTTCATTATTGAAAATAATAAACCAATTGACCCATCTACAAACTGTCAAAGTGTGAGTATTTTTCCGTACTAAAACTCAGACTGCTGGAACTTCCCACTAAAAGGTTTGACGCTAGGGCTTTTTCCGGGGTTTTTCGAAAAGAAGAAAGAAATTCCCTGAGTATTCACGGTTTTCCAGGTCGCAGGGTCACCCTGTGAAAATTCACTAAAGCCAAATTCGCACATTTACCTTTCGCGTTTCATGTGAATCAATCAACAAAATCTTGGCATGGGGAGAAGACTGGAAGACTGCTCTCATTCCCCTCTTTTTCCCAATGGGCAGTTTGATTCCATTTGTCACTACAGTAGCGGCTCCTTCTAATTCGTTCCAAGTGTGCGACCAATCCATCTGAAAAAAGGCAAATAAATATCAAAATAAAACTGAATGAAATTGATCTCATTTATCAATTGAAGGGCAAACATTGAATGACATGATAGGTCTGCTTTATGTAGAAATGAGTAACCTGTAGTAAAAAAAAAAACGACAAATTTATTTGCACACGTAGCATACCTGGAATCCTCCAAATATTTCGTTCACGCATATGTATCCAATCCTTTTGTCGGTGATGAGAAGGAAATCTTGATTCTGCTGTCCTATTCTTGTGTGGAAAACGTAAACATCGGTAGTGGCGTATTTCCCCTTATCCACGTCCTAGTAACACAGTAAGACGTAAATACATGAAACAGTCGATGCTTAACGTGCTACTGATATCAATAAGTAAACACTCTATACGGACACGTAGAGAAGTTTTTGGATGTACAAACCTTCAAAAGTTTGTGGCCTTCGGCTACTCGTTTAGAGAAGGGACGAACATGTCCGTCATTCTGAATGAATCTTGGAGGACGCATACGGATGGTGTCGTCAGAAATATCTGTAGCCCTGCGAATTGAAACCAAGTATTATCAAGAACCTTGTGGTCGCGGGGTAGAATGTAAGTTGCTGTAGGTATTATGTAACTCGTTTTTAGTTACATTGTTGAGACTTAAGTATTGGTTGCTAGTAGCAAGTTTTCTTTGTTCCTCGGGATATCGGCGGTCGGACGGTCCAGGGACGTTTGGACAATTTCAATTTATTTGTGTTGAGCATACAAAGTAATATAGGTATATAACACACGTCAAACAATTTGTAGTCATTAGGCACAACAAGTCAACAAAACAAACTCATAAATAATTAGGTACAGCAACAAAGATAAATAAAAGAATAAAATATGTCCATAAAAATTAACCAAATCTTAAGAACGTTAAAAAGTGACGTCGCACACAATCATGGAAACGGATTTCCGAACACCTCATCAAGTGAGTAGGGCGTTAGTCCAACGAGCCAAGCCCTCACAACAACTTTGAAGCGTCGGAGTGGAAGGGCCCAGACATCCTTGGGTAGGTGGTTGAAGAGCCTGACACCTAGGTAGTCAGGGCTGCGTTTCTGGGTGAGAGCTAGGCAGTGTCGGGATGTGACCAAGTCTCCGGAGTGTCTCGTGTCGTGGTTATGGACCTCAGATCGGCGCGCAAAATTTCCCTCGTTCAATCTGACCCTGACGACTAGAGCTTCCGCCAGCAAAGCAGGAAGGCGAACAACGGCCGACAAGGGGTCCTGGGGGCCCTCCGACCCAAAATTCGCACAGCAGCCTTCTGAAGTTTCAGAACCCTCGCAGCACCACCGGAGTTTCCCCACAACAAGACCCCGTAATGCAGTTGAGACTCGAACAGCGCATAATAGACGCTCTTCAGAACACTGCTCGACACCGACAGAGAGAGAGCCTACGTAGCAGACATACAGTAGAGGATAAGGACTTGGAGAGTGCTCTGATGTGACAGCTCATAGTCTCACAGTCAAGGATTCGTCCAACCTCAATCCAAGTAGTGTAACATCGGAGCGGGTTGTTGACAAACAGTCCCAGAATGTGCAACTCAGTGGCGAGCGGACACCAATTTTTTGACGGTTCGCAACCTCGGGGCAACAGGGTGTGCGCATGGGTCGGAAAAACTGTTTATTGGTAATTTTTAATCTAAACTAGACCTCATTCTGAGAATTTTTGGTACCAACCGCGTCCTCCTAGCGTGATAAGACCTTTGTTGTGTACTGGGTGTAGTCGAGTGAGGGCGATGGTCCTCTCGATGCGCTGAATTGTATACTCGCCTGAACCCTACTCATTGGAGAGATTGATCCCTAAGCGTGTGGCTTTGGCACTACATCCGCAGCGCCTCGCGGCCGACCGTCCAGATAAGTGCTTGTAAGATCTATCCACGAACCTCAGCGTCTGGACCCAGACCTACCGGCGGGAGGCGGAACATTTACCTAATGAAGCCTACTGTTCTGAAGAGGTCCCTAAGGGGAGCTAGAGGTTTGGCGCCTTTATGGGGCAAACCATTTCCTCGGAGGAACTGGGCTATAGGTAAGACAAGAAATGATAAGTCGGATAGACTAGGTTCGAATGCCTGTAGGAAGACCCTTGAGTGCGGCTTTTATACTCAAGCTATTATGGTGAGGGGAGAGTGGAAAAGAGGTGACATCAGATGACGTGTTCTTTCCCTTCCTCGCCTCGTATGTGTTGGTGATGACTTATGCCACTCTGGGTTTTCCTACACGTCACTTTATTGGAGAACTAACGAACATAGATGTATGACATTACAACCTTTTTCTATGATTTTTTTTCTCCAAAGTTTCGATTGTTTATGACGTCACAGTGGACTGGGGGTCCCGCCCAAGCAGGAGGGGTGTGTGACGTCATAAACATTCGAAACTTTGAAAAACCATAGAAAAAGATCTACTCACCCAAAAAGAGAATGGCTGGATTTCAAAATTCTCATTTCGATTAAAAATTAACCCCTCATTGCCCTTGGGTTGAACCCGAAAAGGTCCGGGGGAGCTGAGCAATCGGAGGTTTGGTCTTGGCCCGGAAGGTGTTCAGGAAAAGTTGGCCCAGTGCTACCCAGTAGTCAAACTCCGGCTGCTTAGCGCCGAACAGTACCACGGTGTTCGGTCGTACTTCCGCACGCATCCCCGTACTCGTCTGTCCGTCTGTCTCACTCGTTCGGTACCTCTTTGGACATCAACTTTAGAAGAAGGAAACTGTAAGTACACCACAAATCCACCCCTCAGGGCTGTAGGTTCTCTGGGCTGCTTTGAAGGGAGGTAGGAACCCGGAAATGCACTGGTGTAATCGATTATTTATTCAATAGTTAGAGTTATAGTAGGTACCGAGCAATTTTTTTTCCCCAAATCTCCCCTCAAAGACTAAAGGTCTATCTGACGGAGGGGGCACGCCATAAAACAAAATAAATAAATAAATAAAATATAATTGGGAGGACGCCCAGGACTCACCCGATGCTGGCCCTAGGGATGAGGGATGATGAAGAAGGTGGTGGGAGAGAGGGATGAAGAGAAGTGCCTCTATAAAATTACCACCAGTTTAAATATGAGCCGAGCAGTACTCGTCTGGTGACACCACAGAGTACACCTACTGAGATGCCAAACTCGCGCAACTCCGTGGCACTTTTCCCGCACCACACTCCGCGCCACGACAAGGTTGCAGCCATAACCCTGATGTTTTTGGGTTCCACTCCTTTTAGCTCTGACACTGCTTGCCGTAAATCATCTCTATCATACTTTCTTATCTTAACCCGCCAGGTCTGCTCCATGTCCATGCTGCCATTAACAACTTGGACATCCAGGATAATGCAAGACCTGTCGGGCTAAATAAGTAAGTAAGTCATGTAAGTCTCGTTTCGCTGTGTCCCCCATCCTTCTCTAGATCCTGGGCGGGCTTATCCCACCCCGTTAGGCTCCCCCATTTAGAAAATATATATTTCCCATCTCTCGGGGTAAAGATACCTTCCGCCTTGTCAGTTCTCCCTTCCTTCACAAACCTAATGATAGAAAACTATTTCGAGCTGAAGGATCGATTTGTTACCTCTTGACAGCATTGAATGAACCACTGGCGAAATCGACAAATCCAGCAGTAGGTCTGGTGACGAGTCCGACGAGCCCTTTTCCCGCTCCTTTGAAGAATCCACCAACGCCTTCTGCTTTTGCTCCAGAAATAGGTTTGGTGACGACTCCAGTTACTCCGTGGTACATGCCCTTACAAACGTAATACAATAAAAGTTAGAGATACCAAACTGACAGGCTGTGTGTAGATCTACGAAACTACAGCTTCCATAGGATACCTCAGAGTATAAAGGACGGTCGTAAGCAACATCAATAACTGTTGGAAGGTTTTTCTTTTTGTTATACTCGTTAAACTGCATAAATCGACGAGTTACGGCCAAAATGATAATTTTGAAAGATATTTATAGAGGAACAAAATAGCTAAGGTTGCTAGTAGCACATCCTCATAACTCGAGAAGATGAAATTCCTACATTCAGTAATTTTTTATGGCAGAAGAGGCAACATTTACAAACATAAAATTATTGGTGTAACATCAAAGCTAAATATGATGTGATAGAACGTCGTACCATGACAAGTCCTTTTCCACTTTGAGCTAAACCCTCTTGGAGGTTGGCAGGTTGCTGGTTGTACATTTCGAGTCTGGTCTTTTGATATTCTTTGTCGAAGGTGAGCGCTGCCAATCCTTTTCCTGAAATCCACAAAGGGGCATGAAGTACAGAGACGAAATTACATAGCTACGAAATATGCTTTGATTTTGAACACGAACCCATAGCTCCAGTAATTTTAGAAACGGCTCCAGCTGCGCCACCAACAGTGTGACCAAACAGAGATCTCATGCCGTATGCCAAACCAGTAGCGAATTCTCCTGGTCCTTGAATAGCGCCCTGCGAATTACAAGTCTTTATGAGTAATAACACCAGAGACGAGCACCTTTGTTTCATACCTATTCATAACTCATACATCAGATAGGTTCTCTTGTAGTCAGCATATCCATCCACTTCACTCCAATTCTCCGATAGCTGAGACAACTCGAGACGAGATAAGAATTGAGAGCTATCAAAATTCTAAATAAATTTAACTAATCAATCGATGTTTCCCATCAAATTGGTTCTTTATGAATTACCTTTAGTTTTACTAGGTGTTAGAACTCCCCGCCCATTCCCAGCTGTTGGTTCAAATGTGCCCGCTCACTGTTAGTTCGAACGCCCGCCTACAGAGGCCACCGCTACTGCCTCGTTCTGTTCTGTCCCAATTTATTAATGCAACTTCGTTCAATTGCAAACCGGAATATAAGAACAGTACGAGTATATTTAAACACAGTTAAAGAACATTATAAGTACAGCATTAGTCCATTTTCCCGAAAGCACAAAATCAAAGCGCATTTTCGCTCCTGGTTTCCCCTGTTCCACCATCTTAATTCATTCCAGTTTACGATGTACAAGTGGTCTCCCTGTTTTACATATTGATGTGTTATAAATCGAGTATCAACCGTTTACTGCTCTATACAGACCCTTTCAAGTTCATATTCGTACAGTTCCTCGCCCTTTCCCGAGGTAACAACACTAGGCCTGAAATGGCACTGCTGGAATCTAAATGGTCAAAATAGGAACAAAGAGTTCCAGGTTTTGCAGTGATTGCGAACATCGTGATCCGTCCAATAGTCTACAGTATCTCAAGGCAACCAACAAAATCGAATTAGAATTACCTGGAATGGTTCGTAGAATAGATCTTTAGCGCCGTGCCCAAGCCCCACCATGAGTCCAAGAGGGTTCCCGATGACGTCAAGTCCGAGAACCAACACGTACAACTGTTTGACCAGCTGACCAACGTAATGGCTCTTCACATCTTGCATTAGCTGCCGCTTGGTCAAAAAGGTGTGCTCTTTTTCAAAATAGGCCAACCTGAGAACAGCGTTGATTCGTGTACAATCAGACAGAAAAGAGACTTGGGGGAAAGTATTATGAAACAATTTGGAGAACTAACTTGAAGACGACGCCTTGGACATCAGTGAGGGTCACTCCAAAACTTTGAAGAAGGGGACCGACGTAAGCTGTGTTAGTTTGCTCCAAACCCTGTCCAGCACCGCTAAGCGTAAAGCTGAGATGGAACTGTAAAAATTGAATTACGTTGAAGTCTTCTACAAGATGAACACTTTAAATTGAAGATTTTTAAGCGCAAGACATTCAGGATGTACTTACTTTCAGAGGAGATAAATGTAGGTAGTCGTAGAAGTGTTTCTGGTCTTGGATAGCAACACTCGTCACATGGTACTGCAATGGTTCGTCTTTCAGTTTCAGATCATTCTTGAACCCGAGGAACTGCCAAACAAATCAAACCAATCGTATAGTTATGAAGTGCTTTCTGTTAACAATGAAAAGCATCAATGAGCTAAAGTAACATGGGGAGAACCAGCTTTTGTTGTTTTTACGAATAACTTTTTTGAGGTGGACGTGAATACTGCACGCTCAAAGATGTAGACCCAGGGTCTCTAGTCTAGAGCTAATATTTGTGTCACCCAACAAAACCCCGTAGAAAGGTTATGATCGGCCGTTGGTTACACATGGCGCGCCCCACGGCTCAAGCTCATGAGCTTCGGGACAGCTCGTGAAGCTTAAATACACAGGGTTCAAATAACTACTATTTGGATTTAAGGAGAGCCGATCCAGACAGGATTTCGCTACCCCCTCCATCTGCAAGCACATAGATGCAACCCCAAAAACCCTAGAAGGGTGATCGAGGGAGTGGAAGGAAATCACCACCCAGGAGCCCCAGGGGAGCTAGTCATAGCTATCAGCTCCTCTAGGTACCTGTTTATATTAACACCACAGGTTAGGCCGAACCTCCTAGCTAAGGTTCTACCAACTAGACAGGTTGGTACCCGAGTTCATAACAGAACTCACATGCCGAGAGACATCTTCAGGGGACTAGCCCCTGAGGAGGCCATCTCTCCCCTTGTAGCCTTCTTGGTACAAGCCCATGAAGTAGGGTTTGCTCAACCACGACCACCACGAATCCAACCACAACTGAGGGGCAGGCAGGTGATGCTTTGACCGAGGTCGGTGCATCTGTAGCCTGGGGCTCCCCTCGCCCGTGGTACTGGTAATTGAGATGTGTAAAAAGCCTTTTACGGCATTACTGCTATCCCCGGAAGCCCGACCAGGTAACAGGCCCGGAAGCAGAGAATTTGTACCTGCTCCCTAACCGCTCTACTCCTGTCAGAGGCATGTGCCAGAGCCCTAACATTAAGGGGGTACAGGAGAGGGAGGCATGACGCACGGCGGTACCCATATGTGGACCAGTTGTACAGAACCCAACTGGTCAAAGGTTCAGGGATGGTTGTACTAACCCAACCGTCCAAAGGTTAACCCGACGTGGCAATGTTGCCTCCGTCTTGGACAGGAATTACTAAGATGTTGTGTTTATCACCCCACGGCACGCATAAACTGTCAAGTATCGGGAATGGGGTCATCCAACAAACGCTGTTATTACCGAGCTTTCGGAAAATTTATTTCCTTCATCAGGGCCTGAAAAATACAATACGTACACTCGGGCAACAGAAGCTGGAAGAAATAGAAATACACTAGTCATAACATGTTCAATCAAATTACCTATTGAGATCTATACAGATATACAAATTTTGTTACTAATTAATCAACAAAAGGATACGAAACAAGAACAAAACAATTAACTCACTCAAAGCAGCGCTTTATTAACATATCCTGTTAAGTTTAAAAGTTGATATCGTTTTAAGTAGTTGAAGGCACTTTGGGATATTACTGATGTAGTGGTTATGACTATAGAGCGTGTGATGCTTGTGATTACAGAGTTGTGTGGAAGTGGTAACTTTTTTAGATCTTTAGTTTTCAATTTTAATGATGAGTTTTGGTTGGATACACTCTCCTCACATGTAGCTACTTTGAGTGAGTTAATGTTTTGTTCTTGTTTCGTATCCATTTGTTGATTAATTAGTAATAAAATTTGTATATCTGTATTGATCTCAATAGGTAATTTAATTGAACTTGTTATGACTAGTGTATTTCTATTTCTTCCAGCTTCTGTTGCCAGAGTGTGCGTATTGTATTTTTCAGGCCCTGATGAAGGAAATAAATTTTCCGAAAGCTCGGTAATAACAGCGTTTGTTGGATGACCCCATTCCCGATACTTGACAGTTTACAGGAATTACTCCCTGTCAGAAGCCTCACGCAGGATGGTCAGGACCTACGTCCTCCAATGAGTACCCATTTCCCTTGGGTTGGGACGTCGATTGCAGTTAAGTCCGTCTGGGGTATCGGTTGATGCTTAAGATATGGTTCGAACAGGCTTCAATGGGAGCTTCCACACGAGGGCGCATGAGCGTGGGGATGCACGGCTCATCTACATAGGCCGTGAGCTCCGAAGCTATATTTCCGGCTCATGAGACGCGAAATTTCGTCTAAATACAAAGAGTGGAATAGGGGCATTCACACGATGAGTAAAAACAGCCACACGGTAATTTTTCAGATTTGAGGATGTTTCCGGGGTGTCTGAATATCTTAAACCTGGTAAGTAAACTTTAAAGACGGAAATAGAAGAATCCACATTTTGGTCAAAATGAGAGTGAAGCTAAGTTCGGCCCTACCTGCCACCTCTCTCACTTTCCACCATCTACAGTTTTGCTCGTATTTACTGTTCTATTAGTTTTTATCCCATCACCACTTGACCAATATTGATTATTTCTAGGGTAGGAAAAATTGTGTCTCAAGCACGTACCTCAGCCTTTTCGTTATAAGTTTCATCTCCTCCTATCATGCTAAGTAAAGCACTGACAAATCCAGTGTCCACTTTGATTTGGAACTCCTGAACCAGCACTTTGAAGTACTTGAATTGTTGAACGATACTGTAGTCGGTTATTCTTTTCACAATACTAACTTCTACGAAAGGTTTTTCAGCTATAACAGAAAATGAGAACGTAAGCATGATGTGAAACGATATTGTAAATTAACGTAGATTGTAAAAATTTAAATGACAATTACATTATTACTAACATTTTTGCTGTTAATATTGATATGAGAATTGCCAAGATTACCTGTGTCAGCACTGATAGTCCTAGGAGGAGGTACTGGCGCTAAAACTACAGGGAAGACGCACTCGAACGTTTGATTGTCAATTTGAACTCGATTTATTTTCAAGTGGAACTGGAGAGAATGTCTCGAAGACACGATGTTAACCCATAAACCAGTTTTGTAAGCACGTTTCAACTCTCTGACGACAGGCTTAACCATGGTCATGGTTCCAAAATCAACCTGGAAGTAACAACAAAAATTGAGAAAAGAAAAGATCAGAATAGATATTTTTGGTCCACGACTGAAAGCAAGGCGACGGATGTAAGATTCACTGAATTCGATTCGCTCAGAAAATATTCATCAGAGCCCTCGAGGCAGAAAGCAGCTCTCAAGTGGATTAGAATACTACTAATGGCTAGGTTTCTGAACAGGATGCCGAAGTTCCAAGTTCGAACTGATGCCGTTTGAACAATACCATTCGCTAAGAATATGAACGGGCCAAAAAAAAAAAAAAAAAATTCTGACAATTCTGAAGAATTCCGATCTGAAAGTCAGCCATACTCGGAAAACGTTCTACAATCTCTTCAAGGAGCTTCCGTTCATCCAGAAAGGCCGATATGTCAAGTAAGTTATACCAACAGTACTGCCTCTGTAATCCGGCAGACATCAGAACAGAGCATTGCCGGATTACTAAAAAAGCCTGATTATTGGAAAAAATCGAGAAAAAAAAAGTTCGGTGATATTAGGTAGCGGATATTTATCGTCTATGGTTTTAAGGTTGAGGGAACGAAAGTCGATAACTACGCGAAATTTTGGTTTGCCAGAAGCGTCTAGTTTTTTGGGAACTATCCACAAGGGACTGTTCCAAGGACTAGAACTAGGTCTAACGATGCCTTGTGTCAACATTTCTTTTATTTGGTTATTAATTTCTGTCTCGTAAATTTCTGGGTACCGGTAGTTGCGTGTATACGTAGGTATTTCGTCAGTTGTGCGAATGTGGTGTCTCACTTTGGTGGTCGCTGAGAGCATATGACCATCTATATGAAAAATCATAGAAAATTTGAAAACGCTTGCATACGAGTCTGCAACACATTGAAACATTTTCATGCCCCCCCCCCCCCCCTCCCCTCCCGACACATGAACTACATAACTCCCATAAACACAGAAAAACAAAAAAGAAAAATATATTTATTTATTTTACAAAAATAACATTGTTTTATTCTTCCATTGGTTCAACTTCATCTGTCGCGGTAACACTGAGTAATGAGCGGTGATGAGAAAAGTATGAAAGCTGGGAGCTCGATTTTCGCCTCAGCTGATCTGGGAGCTCGATTTTCGACTCAGCAGATCTGGGAGCTCGATTTTCGACTCAGCTGATCTGGGAGCTAGATTTTCGACTCAGCTGATCTGGGAGCTCGATTTTTGGCTCAGCTGATCTGGGAGCTCGATTTTTGGCTCAGCTGATCTGGGAGCTCAATTTTCGACTCAGCTGATCTGGGTAATATCAAACTGTAAAGTACCTACCTAACTGTAAAGTACCTACCTGTAAAGTAACTAACAACTTCACTTCTGATGGTCATAATCATCATTGTGGCGACTTGGGACAAATTTCGTTAGCAATTAATTTCGTGACGATTTTGCTTCCTCACTACCGAAGGTAGGGAAGCTTTGTATTCGTGAAAGAAGTGAAAAAAAATGTCCTCCAAAATCAAAATTTCCACTTGCTTTTTGCGTTTTAGAGCTTCCCGAACAATTTTGGTTCCGTGTCTGTCTGTCTGTCGGTCTGTCTGTGGTCAATCCTTGTCCCGGGCAAAACTATACTAATCTGTGGTCCGATTTTGATGAAATTTTCAGGGATTGTGCGGGTTAGGTCCTAGACGGTCCCCTATAAATTTCAGCACCTTCGGACCAATAGGAGCGAGTGCGCATGCGCAAACGTGAATTTCCTGGAACCTCGGTTTTTCGGTTTCTAATGAACCGATTTTGCTCAAATTTGGAGGTTAGTTAGGGACTAACTTCTAAGAGACACCCTATAAGTTTCAATCAAATTGGTCAAGCAATAGCCGCTGCGCATGCAATGGAGAATGCTGAAGGCGCCTGAGTGATCACTGATCAGCTGAGTGAGCTCCAAGGCCATTTTCTCTCTTGTTGAACGCAGGAAGCTGAAATTTGAGAGGCAGGGTCAATGGAGAATGCTGAAGGTGCCTGAGTGGTCACTGATCAGCTGAGTGAGCTGGAAGAAAGATAAAGAGGGAGAGGGAGCAAAAACCTTTTCAAGGTATGTCACATTTTAGCCATTAGGCTCTAAGCGGAAATCATCCGGGGGTGCAGGGGGCGAAGCCCCCGCCGAGGCGCGCAGCGCCGAGTTTTCGCCAACTGATTCTATACGTCCATGTTACAATGAGTGAGGAAGCTATACTGCCCACCCAACTTGGCAGACGTTTTTTTTTTATGTGCCATATGAAAGACATGAAAACGTCAAAAACCAAGAAAAATTCGGATGCACCCTCATTAGTACATTGGGCTGGTGGTGTAAAGCCAAAAGGTAAATTAACAAAAAATGGCCCAAAAAGTGCAAAAATTAATTTTTTAAGATCATTTGACGAGTATTTTTAGAATTTATCGATATCAGCGCTTTCTAATCAGTTAAGGAAGAGCTAGAATTGATGGATGGTTTGGGCTAAACATTTTTCAGAAGATAATTTTTTGGCCGTGTTTGTAGAATAACGTTGATTTTTCCATTAGAGCCACTAAAATTATAGGAAGTTTCTGAGAAAAAAAAAGTTCAGTAATTTCTATCTCCCTTTTCAATTCATAGAGGAATCTAAGGAGACAGGGTTGGAGGCTAAGCATCAACCAGGTTCTGGTCCTATCCTTTATTAGACTTCCAAAATGACCTGAAAAGGGATTTCGGAAGCTTAGTGAAAAATCCATCAACCAGACCAATTTTCAAGAATTTTAGGTCAGTAATTTTAGGACAGTGAAGTGACGGTTGTCTGGAGCTTGGCTGGTTTGTGCATGTCAGCGTCCAATGGGGTAGTTGAATGATTTTTAAAAAAATTCTGTGTAGAGAATCTACATTGAAGTGCATATATGTGAGTAAAACTCCCAGAAACGCTTCCTAAGTGTTCAAAAAATTCGGGGGGGGGGGGGGGGGGGAGCTACATTATGGATGTGGTGACCAACGTAACAACACTAGGGAGAGCAACAGGAAAACAACAAAAGTATGCTCATTACTGTGATATTAAGAGAGAAATTCAGAGGATGAAATATATTGTGATGTTCGGGAATCACAATCATCACAGTGCGATCAGCTGATCCTGAACGCTGGGTAGGGAGGGTGCCCCCCCTCTCTACTTCCTCGGGTAGTCTGCATGGAAGAGCCAACTCAACTACCCGCAAGTGGCTAATTTCTGCGCTTTTTAATCACCATCTCTTTAACATTATTTGCTCCTCGTCGAACAAGTGGATCGCCGTACGGAGACAACAACCACGAGAGGACTCGGATCGGCGGAGAACTTCACTTCCTGGTCTTCCACAGTAGTACCTACCTACTGGGAACCAAAAGCTCCAATTGATTCCTTGATGCCATTACCAACCTGGTTGGCATCCGCAGTGAGTGGCACTCTCCTTCTTCCTCTCTCGAGTCACGAACATTCTTAGTTTAATAATTAAACCTGAATTGAAATTATTTCAATTTCCAAAATTTCTAGGCCCTTAGGAAACTGGGTTGAGTCTATAATAAAATTCACAAAAATTTGCTGCAATCTTATTGTTGTCATTCACAACCCTAGAGCTCCTCTCCTAAAAGCAAGTACGCCCCCATTTCCTGAGAAATTCATTTAAATAGGTAGATTAATACCACAATATACAGGGTGCCTCACGAGTTATCCCCCTCCCAGACAGCCAGGTGCTCGTCAGAACCGCAACGTTTCATATACTTATGCTAAGTAGGTTGCAAAAGACAATTAAAAGTCATCAAAGGCCCCTCGAGAAGCATTCAAGAGACATTTCGACTACTATGTAGAATTTTTTAAGACACTTTTTCTATGATTTCGTGTTTATGATTAAGAAATTATGTGTTTTTCGTTTTTAAAACAAAATTGAATATTCAATGTTTTAGCAACAACTTAACATTTTTTTTTATCTTTTCGAGTCACAAAAATGATTTTTTTTTTCAATCATTAACTGGGTTCTCCGTTTGACGCAAAAGTATGTATGTGTGATCCGAGGGTCAAGTTCGGGTATTTTTCTGGTTTGGTTCCCCACCACTTTCAGAGGTCATTCAACTCCCCAGGGGGAAACTAAATGGAATTACGAATTGAAAACTGGTGCAAGAACGTTTTCAAGTGCTTCAAATTTTAATGTGACATCAGAAATACGAAATTCCGACCCATGCAACTACCCCACTGTTTCCACTTTTCCCACAAATCGTTGGTCCAAAGCAAGACAGAGTTAACTAAAAAAAGGCGTTTTTGAGTTTTTTGCATGAATCATCTCCAAATTCCATCTACTTTCACTGTGCAAGACCTAACTTACTAACTACACAGCACTACAGGCCGATGTGGCCCTTGGCTTCCCGAACTCCCTTCTTCCACCGGGTATTGTGCAAGACTGCTTCATCTAAAACTAAGTGGATCACTACTAGATTGCGCGCAGGTTGGCGGGATATCTCAGAGTTTTGGAGTGGGGTTGGTGCAACAGGGGGATAAGTCAGTTGATCCACGTTAGTCTTGAGGTGAAGTTCCGAAGGTAAGTGCAATATTGAGATATTATGTGATACAGCAACAAAATTAGAAAAACAAAAATGTTTAGAACAACAGTAATTGATCTGTTTCTGAGTAGATCTTCCATGCAAAACTGAGATAACTATATGATGGCGCTTGTTATGCCTGCGTGTCGTCAAGTAAAGGAGGTGACCTTCTCGATGCAGCGTTTGTGTTTTCTTTAACCTCTATTTAACGAAGAGAGAATGGTCCCTAAGCTAGTGACTTGCACTGTCGCATCGGCAGCTTATTAGCCTGACCGGCATGCGGAGTGCATGGAACATAGGCTAGCCCAGCAACCCTGGCATTTCAAATTAGAAACCTTCCGTCAGGAGGCGGGATATTTACCTAGTGAGCCTAGTACTTCGAGGAGATCCTTATTCGAGGAGAAGGTAGAGAGCGAAATGAATAAGTCAGTTGACTGAACTAGATTGGCATAAGGGAGCATCCCTGAGTGGACTTATATACTTGTATAGTTTCCTCGGGGGAGAGAGAGGTGGAAGGGTGACGTCATGTTGATATGTTTCCTCTTACCTCGTCTCCCCCAGTGGGTGATGACTCACTCAGGGATCCTCCTGTTCGCTTCTTTATTTAAGAACTAACTGCTGATTGATGTGTGGGTCATAACAGCGCTGTTTAGCACGATAAAATGAGAGAACTGTGCAACAGAGGAATAACTTGAATTTTTCCCAATGAGGAATTTCACCATGTCGGAATTTCCTATTTTTGACCCCAAAATCGGATTCAGCACCCCGAAAAACCTCCTAAGGCAAACTTTCAGCCCGAACTTCCTAATTTACGGATAAACAAAACAGGGTAGAAAATACGAATGTTTAAAAAAACCGGGAAAATGACGTCATCCTGGAATAGTTCATTTATGGCCGCTTGAAGCGCTGAGATTGAGAAATCTATAGTCCCCAGATGCAAAATTTTACGAAACAGTAAAGTTCGAAATTGAAAAACTGAAGAAAAAAATAGAAAAAGCAAGATGGGGAAAATTAGGTTTCCCCTGTTTTTGTTTGATAACTTTTCTCTTAGAAAACACGATTTTGTCGTCCCAATGGGCAACACTGGGAGGAGACGGTGATCCGAACAGCCCAATCAGCGAGCGTTCTCGCTTCACGTCCGTTTTCCCGGTTAGTTTTGAAATCAAAAATTTTGATTGTCTCCCAAAAATAAGAGGAAACTTATTTTCCGAAATCAGCCCGATTTTCATCTATCCCACACCATTAACTATTCAGGAATAATGCAAACAGAATTCGGTGAAATTCCTCATTATTGGTTGTTGGTTAACGATCTGGCTGTAAGGAGGGGTAAACCCCACTGGCATCTGATAGAAGGGTTCTCTGAGATTCAACTTGATTGAATTACCCGGGAAGTGGGTGTCATAAAAAGAAGAAAGCAGAAACTTTAAACGACTCACCTGAAAATTTTGGTTTTTGGAAATAATTCTCTATTGCTGTAGGCCAACGATATGATAACCTCATTAGAACAACCAACTGCAGAAGTGCGCTCACTCTAAAGAAACTTTAAAATAATCAACAATAATTATCAACAAAATGAAGGAAATTACCATAATCCTGTGGTCAACTTGCTTGGCACCAACTTTGGCAACGTCAGAAGCTCCTTTGTGTTCTTGGTATGCCATTTCAATCGAATTACTTTCCCGTTCAGACAACGGCTTGAACCGTTTCTTGCCTCTTTTTTTCGATTGCCACGCAACGCCGGTGCTGAAAGAAGACAGATTTGTGAAAATCGTTGTTTCCGTGGATCTTTTAGTTTTTTTAGAAACTCCACCAAGTATCTAAGAAAATTTGGCCAGATAGGAACTAGGGAAAGTGACTCTTCAGAGATTCGAGGAAAGGCGTGGGCCTGTCGGATTCTGTCGAATCCTGCAAGAGGATGTTCCAAGGATCTGTATGGGTTTCAAGAAAGGGGGTTTCAGCTTTCAGTCACTACAAGACTTGCGTAGAGGTGATTCAAAATGGATGATCATCTATTTAATCAGGGTGTATTCTTCATGTTGTTCAAGCTGTGATCTCCACCTTACCACCCAATGAATCATAAAGTGAAAATATGGACTGAACAATAACACTGTAGAAATTTACATAGTTACCTCGTTATACCAAGATGGAGTACTTCTACTTTTTTTATGTTGTCCACCAATGACAAACTGATACCGTTAATCATGATTTCAATTTCGCTTTCCGTGACGTCAGAGCTGACGAGGTTTTGCGCATCTCTCGCGATTGATTGGTAAGATGTGAAGAGCAAAACTCTTTGAAGGCCGTACAAAAATGACACCCAATAGATTTCTTCTTTGTTGTACTCCAATTTACCAATGTTGTCCTGCAGAATAACAAACAATAATATTGTACTCCATTGCGAATACGAGCCGTCAATGTCAGTAACTACATTATAACAATAAATGCATCTTACAGCTTGCAACTGCATTATACAACTTACTTGTTTGAATTTGATTTCCGAGAGCCTATTTAGACCAACCAGAAGGTCGTTGTCAACCACATTCGACTCCCAAGTGAAAAGCATCTGTTTACGAGGTGGCAACTTGTTCCTATTAATAAAGAAGTTTGTTATTAAATAACTATATATAAATAACTATATATAAATTTTATACATTACGTCAAGTAGGTAAGTAGATGGTGTGCGACATATTATTCTGATTAGAAGATGCCTGCATAGCGAAAATAAAAACTATTGGGGATCTTATAAACTCAATTCAATCCCCATTTTTCTATGGTTGGAAGCAGTTTCGTTCATTTTGGGATTCTATCATAGCAATGAACCACAATGGGGTATTTCAGTGGGGCCGAAATTCAGGTTTTTGACCTCAAATTTGTATTCAGCGCCATTAAAAACCTCTATAATCCAACTTTTTGCCCATTTCTAACATGTGTTAGAAAAATTAATAAAGAGATCACGTTTGAAAAAAAGGTGGGCCTCCCTGAACGCACACACTACGCCGCGGGCGTGTGTGTGTAGTATTTTGTAGTATCCAAGGCTACGAGGCGTTCAAGACCACACGGGATCAACAGTGGAAGGTTTCATTCCAAGGCCAGCAACTTAAAATCGCTTCATAACTCATGAGGAAGAGAAAAAGAGCGACTTTTCGCTAAAAACAACCGGCCGCCATTTCAAAAATTCCAATCAAATTAAAAAATGGATACCACCACGTGATTCAGCGTCGAAAAATAATGAAAAAACGTGTGCCACACTTGCGGTTTTCTGATTTTGGGCGCAATCGTTGGTTTGTGCAACTTTGAGCGCCCAGGGAGGCGGGTTGCGCGCAGTAAAAAAAAAATCAACTGAGGGGTCTAAAATTCATGAAATTTTGCGTAGAATCTGAATGTGCAATTAAAAATTGGGGGTCTCATTTGAAATATCGCTAAAAACAACCGAATTTTCGACCGCCATTTCGAAAATTCCAATCAAATTCAAAAATGGATACCACCACGTGATTTAGTGTGGAAAAATAATTAAAGAAACATGTGCCACACTTGGGGTTAACGTGAATCCATATTTTGCGCAATTTGGTAGTTGGGCGACTTTGCGCGCTCATGGGACGGGTTGAGCGCAACCAAAAAAAATCAAGTGAAGGGTCTAAAATTCATGAAATTTTGCGCAGAATCCAAATCTGCAATAAAAAAGGGGGGGGGGGGTCTCATTTGAAATAACGAAGTTGGTGTGCGTTGCGCACGATTTGCGCAATATGGTCATATTTGAGATCCTTGGGAAAAATCATGAAGATTCGTGAACAATTTTTGAGACACCCTGTAGAATAAAGATCGGACTCAATACGAGCCTTCAATTACCAATATATGAAATATGCGGATAAATTGAATGAACGTACGCAGTGTCTTTCTTCAAGGCCTTTTCCTGATATAGGATATCATGAGGAGTGTGATTGATCATGAGAGTTGGAGCCAGACCGAGTTCATAGGAGTGGAAACTGATGTACGTGCCACCTTCAGTCACTTGGACGTCCACATTTAAAGCGCCGAACTGGAAAAATAATGCAGAGCGGAGTTATTAATTCTAGTATCCATAGCCCAACCTTAAAGTATCCATGTAAAGCTAATGATGGCGACATTGCCAGGAAATCATCACCCTCTATTTTCTTATATTCAAATGATCTGTGGTTCTGAACTTCTAAATAAACATGTATTATTGTCTGATATTAAATGTGAACCGACTATATTACCAGACATTACACTCTTTGTAGAGCACAGGATATGTATTTGTTACATTAAATTATGTTGTACCACTATCAAAATATTTACAATCTATCAAAGTTCCAAACAATTGGAAATTACAGGTAATCAATAGGCTGGAAGCCCTGAGAGACTGATACAATTAAGGGCGTCTATAGGACTATTGAAGGTGGGCTCAAAGGTGCTGGTTAGTAGTTTTCCCAACAATTTAAAGTATGAAAGATTTACATGATTACTGAAGGTAGTGCATGGAACACCTGAGATAAGATTCTGTGATACATGTGTTTAGATTATCAAGTTCTGCGCACTAGGCAAGGGAGGATATTATTTTCAGCACACGCCCTGTCTCAAAGTCATCGTACAAAAAATTATATCCAGCGACAACTGTTGAAGGGGGACCACTCCAGGCTAAAGGGGATGTTGGTGCTGCCAACTTCATCCCTTAACCGAGCATCCCAAGAAAACCTGGCTTCTCCACATCGGCCACATCAGGTACATTCAAAATGAATGTGGCTAACGCCAGCAGGCCCTGTTGTTCTTTCAAGTGAGTGAGGAATAAAAACCATTACTCCTGCAAGCAAGAATCGTCATTGATTGTATTGTGCCAATAGGCCCCGGAAACAATCAACACTCAGTCTCTTCTCAGTGGAGCGTTTTACGAAGCCAGTGGAATGTGTCGTTGAGGGGAGCTCTTGTTACAGCGAGCATTTGAAGAAAATAACCAACGAGAAAGGAGACGTGGGAAAGACGATCAACGGGGGCAAAAGAGCTGTACAGCTACTTGGGTTCAAGCCATGGGGTACATACTCATATGACGTCCTTCGTACACTCAAAATTATTATTATTTGCCTTATTATGCAGAGGCGCATAGAGACAATATCAACGGCACTTGTAAGTAGAAAATTGCCAGACCCTTCTAATTTTTAGGTTGGTACTAGACAAACAGGAACATGATAAGTCATAATAAGTGTTCTATGACTTGAGAAAAAAAACTTATTTCTAAAAAAAATTCTTTCTTCTATTATGACTTGAGAAAAAAAAATCTGAACCTCTTAACACCTTCAATGCGGGTTCCAAATTTGTATCATCCCAGTCATCCTGATTTTTTTTTTGGTTGTAATTCGACGTAAATGTTTTTTTAACAAAAAAAAAAAAAAAACGTCTGCCAAGTTGGGTGGGCAGTATAGCTTCCTCACTCATTGTAACATGGACGTATAGAATCAGTTGGCGAAAAACAGGAGAGGAAATGGCCTTGGAGCTCACTCAGCTGATCAGTGACCACTCAGGCACCTTCAGCATTCTCCATTGACCCTGCCTCTCAAATTTCAGCTTCCTGCGTTCAACAGGAGAGAAAATGGCCTTGGAGCTCACTCAGCTGATCCGAAGGTGCTGAAATTTATAGGGGACCGTCTAGGACCTAACCCGCACGATCCCTGAAAATTTCATCAAAATCGGACCACAGGTTAGTATAGTTTTGCCCGGGACAAGGATTGACCACAGACAGACAGACAGACCGACAGACCGACAGACAGACAGACACGGAACCAAAATTGTTCGGGAAGCTCTAAAACGCAAAAAGCAAGTGGAAATTTTGATTTTGGAGGACATTTTTTTTTTTTTTTCACTTCTTTCACGAATACAAAGCTTCCCTACCTTCGGTAGTGAGGAAGCAAAAAAATCGTGGAATTCAGAAAAAATAGGGCACTGATATCTGACCAGTCTCGTTGATTGCTAAGCAGCTCGTACTGGAGACGACAAGATGCGAAGGTCGACGAAAAATGAAGGTGGGACACTTCAGGGGATAAGGTCAGAGTTGGAACGAAGGGTGACCGGAACGAAGGGCGGTCCTCCGCATGGGCGGTCCTCCCAGTCTCGGTTCTGTAGGATATACGAGCGCTCCCAAGCCATGAGGAACTAGAGGGGAAGCAATAAGCGATATTTCAATGGAGCACGCGCTACATTCCAGTCAAGTGAGAAGAATAATTATAATGATAATAGGCACCGACGTTGGTCCTAATGTGTCATTCCTATCTTTCATTCATGATATTAAGTCATTTGTTGATTTCTTTAATTTTGGGCTGGTATTTTATAGATACTAGGTGAATGAATTTGGACATATTTAGCAATCAGTTCCTTCACACATTGATTCCTCCTTACTGTCCTACGACGCCTATGATTCCCTGTGGTAGTATTAATTTTGATGTACACGTCGCACTGTACGCCCACCAAAGCGTCAAAGAATGAAAATATGTTGGGATGAGTACCTACCACAAAAGTTAAGACTAAACGCAGAGTGAAAACAATCAGATTCAAGACGGAGCGCAGATACAATTTTTGTTTGCTGCCTTCCTACGGAAACGGGAGCACTCCTTCATGTTTACAATTCGGCCGGACTCTTCTCCCAGCTCTGGGGAGCGCTCATGCCGTCCACCTCTGCATGGGAGGTTGAGCAGGTATGACAGCCTCGGTGGTCTCCCCACGGAAGGTGAGTGTGTTTGTGAAGGTGTGTTAATATCACTACATAACCAGATCAAATCCCAAGTAATATGCCCGATTTGTCTTAAATTCGTAAGTAATATAATTTGCTTACTTTGTTTGCCAGTTTGAAAACGCTATTGAAAACTTGATCATAAGGGAAAACTATAGTAGATTCGTGTGTCTTAGCCACTCTAGCTTTGAGCCCATGAGATTGCTTCTCCATAGGCCAAAAAGGGATGCACTCGTTCTTTTGGACCTGAAAAATTAAGTTAATAAGTTAAGTTAACATAATAGATAGAAATAGGAATAAAACATTAAGTAATGAAATAAAGTTACAAATAAATTAACCAACGGGTTTCTGCTTACGGCTTTGTTTTCTAACCATATTAGCTGAAAGTGCACACATGTTTTTTTAATCTACTCGTCAGAGCTGGTCAAGTAATAAGTATCACGTTCTTAGGATGATACTGGCGTTGAAGTATGAAAAATCGTGCAACTTTAAATTCTCAAGATGATGCTGAGATGTCACAACGAAACCATCAGTCTCTGTTGTAGTCGACCAAATTACATTCAAACAAATGACATAGGCACATTATTTTATACTATCAAGTTGGCAACAACTTTATTCATAAAACGTGTCTTCAACCCAGCAGTTTCAGTTAATATTCAACCCGGTTTCCTCTCAATTAACTAATTAATAAGTGTTATCGCATCCGTTCAAGACCGTCCTTATTGAGCTCTCACGAAGTGTACTGCGCTTGAAACGACAGGTCCTCGTTAGTACATCACCTCTGTCCTTCCCTCCAGAGCTCCAGTCGCTGTTTGCTCCTGAACCAGAACAAACCATTCGATAGCTCCATTCGATACCTCCGCCAATGAGGAATTTCACCGATTTCTGTTTGAATTTTTCCTGAATAGTTAATGGTGTGGGATAGATGAAAATCGGGGGCTGATTTCGGAAAATAAATCTCCTGTTATTTTTGGGAGACAGTCAAAATTTTTAATTTCAAAACTAACCGGGAAAACAGACGTCCAGCGGGAATGCTCGCTGATTGGGCTGTTCGGATTGCCGTCTCCTCCCAGTGTTGCCCATTGGGACGACGAAAAGTTATCAAACAAAAACAGAGGAAACCTAATTTCCCCATCTCGCTTTTTCTATTTTTTTCTTCAGTTTTTCGATTTCGAACTTTACTGTTTCGTGAAATTTTGCATCTGGGGACTATGGATTTCTCGATCTCAGCGCTTCAAGCGGTCATAAATGAACTATTCCAGCATGACGTCATTTTCCCGGTTTTTTTAAACATTCGTATTTTCTGCACTGTTTTGTTTATTCGTAAATTAGGAAGTTCGGGCTGAAAGTTTGCCTTAGGGGGTTTTTAGAGGTGCTGAATCCGATGTTGGGGTCAAAAATAGGAAATTCCGACATGGTGAAATTCCTCATTGTCATTTGAAGAGATTTTACTCAAGCATCTCGAGTGCAAATTCGGATTTCTACCGGACTGATTCAACATCCTGTTCGGATCGCCATCTACTCTACCCATTTGCTTCATAACTGTAAGTTTCCTGCAGTACCTACTTATAACTCAAGCTTGTTGGTGTACCTACTTCACATGGAAGAACATCTCGATGCATTCTTTTCATTATTTCCGTAGCAATCGAAGCTGACGAACCCCCTCTTGGATTGGTCCTGGACTCCCATCAACCACCGCCAGGAATCGCATCAAGAATCTCGCCTCTCTTCGCCTACTACCTACCTCTCTTCGCCACAATCGGGTCAGATTGTCCAATTTCATTCCTACCAGTAATTCATTCAATTTTCTTTAGCTGACCAATTTTGATCGAATTCTTATCTAAAATTTCCTTAGGAAAAACAAAAAACCTTTGGAGCTCCTTACAATAATTGTAAGGAGCTCCATAGGTTTTTTGTTTTTCCGTTTAATTCAATTCAGCCAAGGCCAATCGTGATTCTATCCAGAAATTTTCCTTACAGTCCGCTTAAATCTACTATTATTTTTCAATGGTAATTTGCCAAAAATATAACTTTCTATTTCGTTTCCAAGTTGAGGAATAATTGGTTATTAATGGCTAATGCCACTTTCTTCAATATATAAGAATAAGTAATAAAACAGTTTCTAGTTCTTACTGCCTGGATTGTCGGTAAGGCTCGATAAAAAAAAAGTTTAACCTTGTTGGATAAACTCGGGAGGCAGTTCAGAATACGAGAGTAACTCCAGTCTACATTTCTGTCGTTATACAAAAGCAACCCCCTGTGGAATGTTGATTCAGAATCCTTCCTGTCTTTTCAATTGGCTCTTAGTAGACTTTTATGTTGATCATTTTTTTACAAAATTTTACATCTGCTATCTTTCAACCATTGTCGTATAAATTGTATGCTAATTTTGATTCACATGAAGCAGGACACTGGGAAGTGGGCGACTAATCTGAATGGAAATGGATGCTATAAGTTATCATTTCCTTCGAAGATAATTATATTCCATGATTTAAGACACGCATCATGCTTAGTGTAATTATCTGGGATTCTCGAGACCCACCTACTCAAGCAGACAGATTTTTCTGGCTCTCTCTCATAACAATTTCATGGAAGTAAGCTTCCACTCGCTCTCCTAACCGCGAACAGACAGTTAGTGTAATAATAATGAAGAATAACGTCCTTACAGTGAACCAAGGGTCGCTCGAAGTAGGATGCGCAGGGACTTCTTGAAACTCCAAAGCAATTGGCCAGTTATTCAAAATAACGTAGAATGGTGTGAATACAACAATCTTCGTCAGAGTGCTGTAACTCAACTGTATTTCTATTCCGATCTGGAAAATTAACAATAAACAGTTAATTATTTTAAAAAAACGCAAGTTTTTATTTAAAAAAAACTGTTGAAAATGAGGCGGCTGAACGGTGATGGCAAAGTATCAAATCTACCTAGGATGCATTGTGTTCAAGGATTGAATATCTACGGGTAGGTTTACAACCTATTGAGAGACTTCAAAAAAAGCATCTGAGAGTAAGCAACTTAAATTATTAGGAGTAGAAGGGGATGGTACGTGTGGCATCCAGAAAAAAGGTTCCTTAATTTTTTGGCTCGCCTCTAGTCATCGGGGAAATTTGAAACTTTCAGGAATTTTCAGTTGATGTGTTGTGATAACATTGAATGGAGGTGTGTTGTGATAAACATTGAAACATGGAGGACCCGGAATGCCATGTCTAAAATTGAAATCCGTTCTGTGATCCGATTTTTTTAATCATAAAAGGGTAGTAAAAGTAAGTAAACTAAACAATTATGCAGGTTGAATTTTCGTCCGACTGCTATTTCTGGCGTTGCGGACGTCATCAGTCTTCCAAAGGGAAGATCAGAATTGGTTCTGATGATTTCACTCATGGCTTCCCATTGCCTCACCACCCATTGTCGGTCGCGGTTCGTTCCTCGTTCCGGGTTATTATTTCCCTAAATTACCGGCGCTCAAGCTTTGAAAATTGTACCTAAATTCTAAATTTTCAAGGATTTTCGAAATTTATTAGTGCATCAGCCTAGGGAATTGATAAACTAAAATATTGCCGCTGGAATCATCAAAATCGAACAATAATGAGGAATTTCACCATGTCGGAATTTCCTATTTTTGACCCCAAAATCGGATTCAGCACCTCTAAAAACCCCCTAAGGCAAACTTTCAGCCCGAACTTCCTAATTTACGAATAAACAAAACAGTGTAAAAAATACGAATGTTTAAAAAAAACCGGGAAAATGACGTCATGCTGGAATAGTTCATTTATGGCCACTTGAAGCGCTGAGATCGAGAAATTCATAGTCCCCAGATGAAAAATTTCATGAAACAGTAAAGTTCGAAATCGAAAAACTGAAGAAAAAAATAGAAAAAGCGAGATGGGGAAAATTAGGTTTCCTCTGTTTTTGTTTGATAACTTTTCTCTTAGAAAAAACGATTTCGTCGTCCCAATGGGCAACACTGGGAGGAGACGGCGATCCGAACAGCCCAATCAGCGAGCATTCCCGCTGCACGTCTGTTTTCCCGGTTAGTTTTGAAATTAAAAATTTTGATTGTCTCCCAAAAATAACAGGAGACTTATTTTCCGAAATCAGCCCGATTTTCATCTATCCCACACCATTAACTATTCAGGAATAATGCAAACAGAAATCGGTGAAATTCCTCATTGCCGGATACCCTAACTGAATAAACGGCTTTTCCCATTTTTTGCCTGCAATTACTGTTTGATTTTGATGATTCCAGCGGAAATATTTCAGTTTTTAAATTTCCTAGGCTGGTGCATTAATGAATTTCAAAAATCCTAGAAAATTACGAATTTAGGTACAATTTTTAAAGTTCAAGCGCCGGTAATTTAGGGAAATACTAACCCTAAAAGAGGAACGAACAGCGACCGACTGAGACCCCCTTAAGCCGCCATTGTTGTTTTCAATATTGATGGATAAAAGTAAAATTTAAGGATATAAATTACTTACCTGGTATTTCATGTTTTTATTGATGCAAGCAACACCACCAGAATTGCCAACCACGTCCAAAGAAAATTTGTCGGACCACTGACCGTTCTCCACGCGGACTTGGGACTTCTTTTTGGCGAAAAATGACTTGGCTCTGAACGAAAACATGATTGGCCCAACGAAGTTGGCTGGATGATGGAGAACATGTTCCGAATTTTGTGCTTGCTAAAATAGAATAAGAGATGTTAGTGAGACAGCGTGCTTACTGTGTGTTTTATGGATTCTAGGAAAGATTACAAGAGTGAGTATCAAAAATTCTCACCCTCCATCAAGGAGAATTAGTTGATACAATCATTGTATAGGTACTTGTGTATACGTAGTGCAAATTATGAATCCTAAGAAAGGTTGTGTTACAAGCCAACTGTACTAAATTCAAGGAGAATTAGTTGATTCAATAATAATTGTATAGGTACTTGTGTTAGTGTTGCCAAGTTGGGGGTTTCCCCCCAAATTCGGGTTTTTTTTTTTGTTGGCTGTGGGATTGGGGGGGGGGGGGTTTACTGACGAGTCGGGGAGATGTGGGGGGAATGAAAATGAATCAGCAATTAAAATCGCAGCAGGTAATATACTCAATAGAATGAAAAACTTCACTGAATTCACCAGTGTCTATCGTGGGCTCAATGGGACTATAATTTTGGAGTCACTACCACCACCTTGATTGAGTCTTATCAGGTGTTGTCAGTCAACAACTGGGAGTCTGGGTTGTTGTCCCATGGGAAACCAATTCCGGGCTGGTGTCTACATACCCAGCCTTGGAGTGGCGAACTGGTATAGCCTTGACAAGTATGCAACAGTATTTCAGACAGAAATACTCGCTATTAAAGAATGCATCACAACACTAATAATACAACTTGGTGTCAATTAACATCTTTACTGACAGCCAGGCAAGTATAAAAGCCCTTCAAAATCCCATCACTACCTCAAAACTGGTGTGGGAAACGAAAAGGCCAACAAATAATCTATTTTTAGGAAATAATAAAATTTCCATAAAATGCATACCCGGACACTCCAATCAGCCCGGAAATGAATATGCCGACAACCTGGCCAAAAAGGGCTCAAGAAATAATTTCATTGGACCCTCACCAGTGATCGGCATTTCGAAGAATGCTTGTAAAGAAAAGGTAAAAAAATGGGAATCCCAAGACTATATACGAGGGACGAAATGCTGACGAAAATGCCGTAGGGAAAAAATTCCAACGGGGATACTTCGTGTTACATCTGGCGGCAACACTGAATTTTTCTTATCTTGCTATCACTTGTTGCGGCTTATCAGCACCAGTGTAAACATGGCTGCTACGTTGAAGAACCCGTCAAATTGTGAAATCCGTTCGGTGATCCATTTTTTTTAGTTTTTGAGAATGTTTCTGTGTCCAAAATTCACCGCAGACTCTCTTCAGTGTATGGAGAAGGGGTCATCGAAATGGTCCGTAAGTGGAAGAGAAGTTTCCTGGAAGGGCGGGAAAGTGTGCATGATGAACAGCAAAGTGGGCGCCCTTCCACTTCTCATGGAGAGGACGCAGTTTCTGCAGTTCGCAAGCTTTTTGAGGAAGATGCTCGCTTTACTCTAAGTGATATTGTCGATAAAGTGCACAACAAACATCAATTGACTCGTTCTTCAGTACACCGAATCATTAAGGAAGATCTCAAGTTCTCGAAAGTGTGTGCAAGGTGGGTGCCTCGCCTCTTGACTGACGAGCACAAGGGAAACAGGTTGGATGCAGCACACAGGTTTTTTGAAATGTTGGAAGATGAAGGTGAGTCTCTTTACTCTCGAATTGTTACTGGTGATGAGTCCTGGGTCCACCACTCAACCCCCGAAAAAAAACTGAGTTTGGTGTGGAAAGCTCCTGACCAAAGAGCCCCCAAAAAAGCGAAGGTGGAACATTCGGCTGGAAAGGTGATCTTTTGGGGGTGTTCGGGGTGTTCTTTTGGTCGATTACCTGGAAAGAGGCACGACCATAAATGCCGAAAGGTATTGCCAGGTGCTCAGAGACCTGAAAAATGCCATTAGGCGCAAAAGGCCGGGCATGTTGCGGAAAAAAGTATTGCTGTTCCACGACAATGCGCGACCCCATTCAGCAAAAATCACCCAACATTTGCTTGGAACATTTGATTGGGATGTTTTCCCCCACCCCCCATACTCTCCAGACCTTGCATCGAGTGACCTTTTCCTTTTCCCCCTCCTCAAAGTCCACCTGGGCGGAAGAAAGTTCCGTAACTCCAAACTCGAAGCTGCAGTCTCGGAATTCTTCAAACAAAATGACGCAGAATGGTACGACAAGGGGTTACGTAAACTGGCACCACGGTACCAAAAATGCATCGATCGGAATGGCGACTACGTCGAAAAATAAAGTAGATCCGTACCTTTAAGAATAAATTTTTTTTCAAATTGGTTGAGTTTTCGATTTTTTCCAGCATTTCGGAACTTACTTTTGGGACGTCCCTCGTACTATGGTCTAAAGAAACTGATAGATACAGACAGACCAGAATGCTCATCACCTCGTATGATGCAAAACAAGCCCTATGGTTGACCTCAAAAAATCGAAACACCATCAGGCTAATGATAGGCATTCTAACGGGACATTACAACTTCCGAAGAATGCTGAATATCCTGGACAGTCGTATTTCACCAATGTGTCCATGTGAACAAGAAGAGGACACAACCAAACACTTCTTGTACAGATGCAACTGATTCTGGAGATCCAGAACAGAAGCATTTGGTCACCACATAGTGGAGCGCGCATCTTTGCGTCTAATTTCGTGGAAAGGGATAAAGAAATTTGCTGAAGTGGGGTAGCCGGCGGAATCCTCTTTTAACATAGAGGGGCCTCGAAAGAGGGAGAGTGTAAGCCATTAGAGCCTGAAACTCTTTTCCAATGGCAACCCCAAGCAGTGAGTGAGTCTGGGTTGTTGTCCCATGGGATACTAGGTCCATGTCAGTCAAGCTTGCCCGTTTGTCTTTTGTCTCTGCTCTTCTTCGATCTTCGATCTTTCGCAAGCACGCACTTTGATAATTTCTTGAACTTTATTCGTCCGTTCGTGCTCGTTACTATTAGCAAACTTGAAGTTTTGAAGAAATTGAGGAGGTTTTGTAGATGGGGGTCGAATACGACCTCACTGTTTGATACTTTGTACAAAAACAGTACCCTACCTATACTGAAGAAACTAGTTTATTTTTTTAAACGTTTTTAGTGTTTTTTAACCAGTATGGCCTAAAACCACATATTGCTAATAAAATTATTTATTCTATTGTATTCATTGATATTTTTATTTCATCCTTAACTTTCAGGGTTTTTATTTTTTGGGGGGATTTGGGGGTTTTTCGAGGTTGGCTCAGGCGGTTTTGGTGGCCGCATCTTGGCAACACTGATTGTGTGTACTTAGTGCAAATTATGAATCCTGAGAAAGGTTGTGATACAAACCAACTGTACTAACCGCATAATTCAACTTTCAAAGTAAGTTTCTGACCAAATCAGAACATGCTACATGCATTATTGTCAGATCATCATCTTCCAAAATTAAAGTTTGTGTTACTGTGCGATTTTGTGATACAGTACATAGTAGCATCTAAAATAAACCTTTATGAATATAACTAATTTTCGTTTCAATTAACCAAACTTATTTTTTCTCAAGATAGCTCCAAATATTTTATTTAAAATTCTTATATTTTCAACAGGCTTTAAGCAGCAGCTCAAGTTTTCTAATGCTAACCACTCACAGAACTCCACACCTCCCTGTTCATTTCTACAAACATGAAACTTAACTAGGATATAACTAAACCCAGAGCGATATAAGTTAATATAAATACCTAAAAATGGCAGCTATCTACAACGGATGAGATTTTGTTAAACGTTCAACACCCATGCAACCCACGAGAATAAAAAATTGAAAATCGAAATTTAGCAAATTACGTCTAAAGTCCAGATTGAAATAATCGATTAGTACTTTTATTTTCTATTTACAACTTTTGTCCAAGTTTATATGGCCATATTCTTTAGATATTCTACCAAATAAAGAATTTTCCCAAAGAAACGGATAAATGGACTAACAAAAATCACCACAAAACAAACATATGAAAAAAAAACAAATCTTAGTTGTGAATATTAATGAAATTGATTGTCCATGCTACATTGAATTCTATCAATACCTCTGAGGAATCACCAATTTCCCTGTCAGCTTTGCTCGATCTCTGCACAGTAATTCAAAAAATGTTAAATACTTCGAAAGTAAACTTTGGGAGATACGATACCAATAACCAATTTACTATTGCATTTCCACGTCCGATCAAACAAATACATGGTTCTTTCCCAATCCATCATTGGTCTACTTTATATTATTTCGAGACTTGCGATTAATATCAAAACACTTACTTTATAACTGAGAAGTAGGCCAGTCTTGTTGAGCATCCAAAATGGGCAGTAGAGCTCCATTATGATGGTTTCATTTCTCACTAAAGTGTGAAGACCGAGTTCTAAAGTGAACTTTTGGGTCGTCTCATAGGTTTCGAAGGTCCACACGTCCAATAAGGGAGCATCGATTTCGATTTGGTGTTTGCAGACCCACTCGCGGTTCAAGTAATCGGGAATCTGGAAAGATGATGGAACATAGAAAAACTGAATAAGATGATAGAACTAGAAGGGATCTGGACTGTACAGTCTGAGAAGTCAGATCAGTTGTGTTAGCGTCAATGCAAACTTAAGTAGTTTCTCTCATAGGGCTGAACTTCGGTGTACTTGAAAACCACCAGGGATGATTGCGAGGAAGTCAAGTCTGCTGGGTAATGACCGGAGAACCGAACTCTTAGCGAACCATTACAAGTATAAGTTACATCTCTCTAAAAAAATATGCCTTCTGAAAAGATGGGACGTTTACCTTGACAACGATAGTAGATGACCCGGGTTCTGCAGTGAGGACTTGAATGCTTTCTCCTTTAAGTACCAACGGCTCAGTCACCATTCCTTGAATACTACACACGACGTCGACAGGCAGGAGGTTCTTGAAAATGACTGTTGGCCTTATGTAGATGTTGTAGCAAGCGCTGGACATAGTGTGCCTATTGGTGTGCTCGTGGTACACCTGCTCCATTTCTCCAGACGCCTGGAAATCGCCGTTCGTTAAAAAATATGAAGCAATTACCCGATCAACTAGCAATCAGAGTTCCTTGGTACTCACGCGAATGAAGAAAGGCTCTTTGTCTTCCATTCTCTTGGGATCGCATTTCATTAACATCGATTTTTCAACGGACATTTGGAGGTCCTTCCATACAAATGGTTGAAGCGAAACAGAATAACTGAAAATCCCGAGTAAACATTAATAATATCCCTTTGGGCATTTTGGGACATTACTTTGTAGTAGAGTTCAGGATTAGGCATCATTTTTCGAGATTTGAAAGAATAGTTAGGTAGGTACCTATCCTTTCTTTGAAAATGCACGCAAAAATGGCCACATTTCATTCAAAAAGGCGGAAAAATATCCAGTTTCCGGCGACCAGGGCAGAAGTATCCACTCTCTGGGCCGGGGGCGGCAACCCATCATTAATTGAGCAGCAATAAAAAGAGGTCAATAAGATAGAATCGTCAAATTAATTTTTGCTTCCCCAGGACCAAAGCCTGGATTAGTTTATTGTTGGACCGATTTGTGGAACGCCGAAAGCTGGCCGTGGAACGCCTGCTTGAGAGAGATGAAGCCAGAATTGCCATTTTTGTAGACTCTCAGGCAGCTATACAGGCCCTGGCTCAGAATAGTGCAACGGACTTAGCAATGGTGCTGGAGTGCCGACGAAGATTGGAGGAGGTGTTGCTGAGGGGGTCCCAGGTGGTGCTGCAGTGGGTACCCTCGCACTGTTAAATCGAGGGGAACGAGAAGGCAGATGCGCTTGCTAAAAGAGGCTCCTGTGATCCCCCGCCAAACCCACCCATACCATACAGCTCTGCCAAACGTTTTATAGATATAGGTAAATTGTGGGCACCCCTGTTAAATGCACCTATTCCTAGAAACCTGCCAAGAAGAAGAGTGTTGCCTGTTTCAGTAAACAGACAGGGCACAATGGAGTATTTCAGTCAATTTTTTTAAATTTTTTATTCAAAAGAGTATGGCTTAGGAATGACGGTACTCAGGTTTGTTCATCGAGAAAATGTTTTTAAAAAATCAGAGAAGCTAAGGAAAGTTGAAGATTTGAACGGTGTGACGTAGCTAGCCAATTGTGACGTAGCTAGCCAACTGTCTTTGAAAAAAGTATCCATGCACAGAAACCCTTGGAGGACCTCTTGGATACTACAAAATACTACTCACACACGCGCGTGGCAGAAGTGTGTGTGCGTTAGGAGAACCCGCCTTTTTTTTCAAACGTGTGATCTCTTTAATTAATTTTTCTACCACATGTTATAGTATCAATGGGCTTAAAGTTTATATAGGTTTTCAAGGTTGCTGAATCCAAATTTGAGGTCAAAAACCTGAATTTCCGACCCACCGAAATACCCCATTACTTGGCAAAGCATCTGTGCCAAATTGGGGTATTTGAGAGCCCAATCTGCACACTGCGCCACCTCGAAGACATGACTACGTCTCATCTTGACACCTGCCCTTCACTACAGGACATAAGAGAACAATATTCGACGAAACCATCTGGTTGAAAAAATGTAAATTATATTGGGCTGCGTGGGAATGGATGGCCGAGGTGCCTCGTATACCGGCGTAATTAAAATAAATAAAAAATTTCAAGTTCTTATCATAAAATATTGTGACATGGACAACATTACTTCTTAACGCTGAAGAACAATTCACAAGTGGGTGTGTAGACTGCCTCTAAGGGTATGTTCAAGACATCTTTAGGCTCAACCACACCAACCAACTCCAATTCGTTCCCTTTCTTCGTCATGTAGTAAACACTGATAGGCACGCTGAATTTATTTCTGACCTGTGACAATATTAGAAGGCATTGAAATGTCACATTCTAAACAAATCCATATTAAGGCGATATAATTTACCAAATGAAATGTTTTCTTTTTCCAAGATTTTTTCTGTCAGAGCGAAGAAACTTGTCGAAATTATGGAATCACATAGTTTACCTGTAGGATACTTCGTAGAATAATGTATGTGCAACCACTTGAAATAGTGACTTCGGAAACAATACCCAAATTGTCATTGCTGGCTCCTCGAGTGGACGTACTAAAATACCTCTTATCTGCCCTAGCAATGGGGAGGGCAGAAGCGAATGAAAGATCAGGAATCTGGAAGAACGAAAATGAGAGGAATGTACATAAAAGCTCTTCACCCACTAACATTATGATAGATAACTTGGTTCAGACGCGACAACCTTGGCCTAAATTTACACAATTTATTTCTTGATAGCAGACCAAAATCACCTCCCTTTCCATCTGTACACATCGAAGTATTATAAAACAAAGTCAATCAACGAATTCATAGGGACGTAAGCAAACTTTTTGGCTTTCGAAATTTCGGTTAGGTACCTACCAAGATGTCATTAAGTGTAAATGAGTATTGAGGTAAGGTTTAAACAATCTCTGGAATCCAATGTCGACCAATAGTTGGTGAAAAATTCCAACTATTATTCATAAAACTAATAATAAAATTCCCATTTTAAACTATGGTTAGCTCAGGAGTCACTATATCTGAAAGCACGCCATTTGGCCAAAGCCTGGTTAAGTAATCAAGGAAGAAGTTGAGTAAATACTAACGGCAACACTCAAAAAGTCGTTGAGCTTCAAATCTTTCTTTTCTTTCCCCAATACTTTCAATCCCTGTAGTTCGAGGACTCCTCCATGGTTAAGAACTGCTTCCTCGTAGCCTTCGTTGTCTTCAATTCCCCAAGGCTGAAAGGAGAAATTAACGTTTTACAGTAATAATTATTTAGGTAATTTCAAGGGAAGAACTGGACGTTGGACAAGTATTTTCGTAGTTTACCATGAGATGAGATCTCGTAAGATTGACAATGACGTCATATCCAGTATCATTCTGCACGACGTACGAAGGTTTCTCTCCCTCAACTTCCGAAGGGTTGTAATACGCTTCTTGGAAACTAGTACTCAAATCCTTCAGGACGTCTAGACAAGTTTTAGTGACTGTAATAGGCATGAATTCCTGGAATGGAAGCAAAATAAATATTCAATGTCCACCACAATATTTCCTTAATTTTAGAAATCGAGAGCCAATTTGACTACATTCAAAGAAGATTCACTGTTATGTTTCTGACGATTTCTCATTTTAGAGGCAAAAACATGAACGTGAATAAATGTAGAACGTGATCCTGAAACATGATAGAAAACCCGCCAGTATGAAACCGTAAAACTAATCTAGGTGTATGTGTTGCTACAGCAAACCTGTTGTTCTAATACGTAGGTACCTTGGGACCAGTTAAATCAGAACTCAACTAAGGCCCACTTTCACCAAAAGTTGTCCAAATCGCGTTCAACTAAACGCCTTGATTGTTAATCTGAAGGAATAAACCCGCCAAGATGGCGAGCGTCTTTCACCAACCCAAATCAAAGTTAAACGGCGATTGAGATAATCGAGCTTAGCTAACCTTGAAATGTCAAGTGAAATGAACGAAAGTTGGACATTATGACGCAAGTGGGGCAATAGAAGCATTGAACAACAACCACTCCTGCGCTTGCTATCAGTAGATTCTCGCCTTTTTCAGAGATGTTCAGCGATACGTGTTTGTCGCGAGTCATTTGGATTTCTTTACTGCCAATCACCTACTTCTGATACAATATCGGTTCTTTTAATTTTTTATTAGTTAATAATTCGTATTAATAAAGGTAGGTGAGTTGAGGATGACCTTTCTTCTGTTCGACCTGTTCCCAGTTTACAAGGTATTTTGTCGCGAACTCCAGCCGAGTATCAATCAAATTTAGGATGACCGTGGGCTTGGTAGTGTGGAACACATTGAAGGATTCTCCTCGGACGTCTCCTGGGGACGTCGTCGTCATCGTCAGACGAGTCATACATTATTTGTAATGGCATATCCATTTCCAAACACAAAACACTTCCAAGAACACACACAAAATCTCACAACAATAAAAAAATGTTCACTGCGCGGCCATATTGAATTTGTAGTTAAACGAGCATACCAAGTTTATTCAGCCAACTTTCGACCATTTCAACTAGGCCCAGTTTTTCAAACTGTAGTTAACCACGCCGTGACCATGGGAGCTGTGACCAATAGCCAATTTTTTACGGCCGCTATTTTGGGGGCATTTTTTTTCGGAGTTAAGTTAGCAAACCACCGCGCTAAATCGCTCGTCATTTTGAGTGTTCCAATTATTGTCCCGAGAACAAAATTTGAGCAGTTATTGCGGGTTTCGTGATTTCATCTGAAAGTTGCTTATATTTCCGTTTGCTCCATTCACGACGGTGTTTGTTTTCGTTCGTTTCGACGTGAATCTCGATTGTCGTGGTACATAATTTCGGGCTGGTATTAAAAATTTGGCGTCTATTGCCGTTTCATGGGCTCTGTTGCGAGTGTATTTTTTCAAGTCTTATTTTCCCAGTAATAAAGGAATATGTATCTGTTAGAAATTAATGGGTTATGTTCCTTATCTGCTCAAGGGATGGTTTTGCTCATACAGGACTGACGAAATCGAGTTTGTCGCCACCATAATTGAAGAGGAGCTCGACAGCGACGACGAATTTGATCTGGTATCTACCTAGTTGTGTATGTTTTCAATGAAGGAATGATGCCAACTAACCTCCGATTGCAGTGCAAAGGAAAGATAAAATATTACCCCGATCGGGATCCTGTGGGGAGCCACGATTCAAGTCATTTACTGATAAGGTTGCCGCATGTATACTTTTCAAATAGGAACAGAAAACATTCATACCTACACTCGCAACAGAGCTCTTGAAGTGCTTCATCTCTTTTGCACACCTGAGTTTCGATTTAACTTTATCGTTACAGTTCAACGCACCTTTGAGGACAAATTTATCTTCTTCACGTAGTGCACCTCAGCAGTTTCTCCCGAAGGTGATTCGATGGTGTCATCCAAGCTAATATCTTTCAAGGTTTCCAACTAGAATCAACAAAAAGACAACCAGAGATTTAAATTTTTTTAACATGTCAGAAATAATAAGGTTGAGGCGAACACTTTTTGACAAGGCGGTATCCGTAGAGGAGGTAGCAACTCCACTAGGCGCGCGTAAAAGTAGTTCCTTGTACGTCCAATAGAGTGCTCTAACTAAAATTACCTTGGAGATCACATCAACTTTTTACGAGTGCCAACTTTTTAAATTTTTTCTGTTGGTGGGCGAAACGATTCGGGGTTTTTGGGGTCCTTTTTGTAATAGAAAAAGGGACGAGTATCTCACATCAGACAGAAGACATATCATCCAACTCGACAACATATAATTAATGTTGAAAATTATCAATGACACTCGAAAAAAGTTTATGTGATCTCTCCAAGGTAATTTTAATCAGATCACTCTATTGGAGGTACGAGAAACTACTTTTACCACCAGCGCACCTAGCGGGAGTTACCAACTCCTCTATGGATACTACCGAGTCACTTTTTGGTCCAAAGATCGAAAAAATTATACGAGGTACTGGCAATCCAAATCCTCTTCCAAGTTGTGTGGGCGATATAGCGGAACACAGGAGCAAATAGGTCGGAATATTTACCAAACAATGCTTATTTATTGAAATTTTATGAAATTCAGGGATCGGGAGTGTTCTCAATACAAGAGTTTCAGAGTGGAAGCCATCAATAGTAATGAGATTGTTCTAAAATTGTCACATTATTATGCATTATTAGTTCTTTACTACCAACTGAGGTGTTTGAACTGCAAATGAAAATAATTGACGACATTCTACGAAAACTTTGCTTTTCAAATATTGATTTTGCAGGACAAATGAAGAAGCAAGTATAAGTCGTAGCAAAAATGTATTTCAGCAGGCAGAAGTTGAAATGATGTTACCTGCAGAAGCAGTTCCCAAGGAGTGAAAACTTCCCTTCCATCGGCATCTTTCGCTTCCACTGGCTCAAGAACTGGCTCCCATAAAGCCAAGCGATGGTTGTAGTAGGACATTTGTACACACAACTGGCAATCAACGCTGGGCTGAAACGGACGGAAGAGAATCAGTTTTTCAATTTCATCTACATAGTATACATAATTAATAACCTTGTACATCCTTCTTGTACAGTTGACTTAGTCTAGAAAAACTAAGAGAGGAAACATGCTACATAGATATCTTACCATGGTGCTCCATTGCCGAATGGATGCTTGAATTTTCGACTCTAGCTTGAACAACGGGACGGTATTCTTTCCCTGGCCAGATTCCAACGTAATGATGACGGATGGAACAGTAAGTGAACACGTGTCGAGTTTTTCTTCTTCTTCAAATGCTTCATAAGGATCAGTTGACGTCGTCTCTAACGCTAGCAGCGCCTCATCTGCCACTCCTGGAACGAAGAGCAGTTTTGCAGGATGTAAAATCAGTAACATTGTCACGACGAAATAAATGTTGTGATGTTAAGTCGAATGTTGTAATGAAGGGAGACTTAATTGTCACACGTGAAAAAACGCTGCAAATGATTACATAAAGGTTTATTATTTTTCTATATAGATCTCTCGTCAGCAAAGAACAGGACTTTGCTATTGTTACTGTGAGCAACAGCCAAGTTGCTCATTATTTCCCCTCACAGGCACTGCCTGTCCGTAAGTCCTGATACCCCTTTGGGACCAGAGGAGCCCACAAGAGACCACAGCAGAGGGGCGTGGCCTCCCATCACCGAGTTCGACAACCACCCCAGAACACAACCAAAATCAACTGTCAACAGGAGGGAAGAGCATCCACTAAGAGGAGAGCTAAAAACTAACCAACATCCACAAACAACAGAAGGAGAGAGCATCAACAAATAGGAGAGCTGCACCTACCAACGTCATCAGTATAGCCAACTGTCAACCGAAGATGGCAACACTGACCCAAGGAGCGAATGATAATCTAATGTAGAGAGCAGAAGGCTTCAATCCCGTACAAACCGCCTAGCCAGCACAGTCTTGAAGCTCTCCCCACATTGTCTCTGACGCACTCTCCCCGATACTGTATCAAAACCCCCTGCCTCCCCTCAAAGTCACTAGAATTTACTTGGCAGAAAGAAGTATAGTGAACTCTTGAGTTGTCCTGCCTCCCCTGGAAGACCTCATTGGATTGCCCAGTCCTGTCTCGGCTCTTCGTTCCCCTTCAACTAGGCGCACCACCTCTGGACTCGCCTCGGTAACCCAGAACCGTGAGTGTATTGACTAAAGTATCTCCTATATTGGCCAATCATAGGTAGATGGTAGAAGTGAACTCAGTGAACTTAAAGCGTAACGAATCTAAATTAACTTAAAGACCACTGTATCGAACCTACCATAAGCCGTATCGCTAAGCTATATCGACTAATTTGGACAACACTAGTTCTAAATTCTTACCTTTGCAAGCATCAAGCGTATCACCCTTCAGGCTTTCATTCTCGTAACGAGTCCTGTACCTGTATCGCTATATCGTATTTTCTGGTCATTAAATCTAAGCATTTTGGTAACTGTAGTTTCTACTGTGGATGGACGGGACAAATTTTTAGGGGGGGATTAGAAAAATATTTCTTGGTCAATTCCAACAGTTCATTATTGAAAATAATAAACCAAAAGGAACGTTAAAATTGACAACGTGAAAAACTCGTTTCCCAGAGGAAAACAATAGTGAGTTTTCTGCAAAATTTTGGTCACTAGTGCGCTGACAAGCTAGAAAAAATGGATCTAGCGTCCAAGGAAAAAATAAGTGGGTGCCAACCTCTTAGTTCGTGAAGGTGAACCTTAGGTTGTAAAACACGACCTAAGATTGATTCGAACAGTAACGCTGTTAAGAGAAGCTAAAGCAGGTTTTGTTGGAAAACTAATGCTTAGTGTCGGTGTAGTAAAATGTTTGACTTTTTTGAGATTGAGGATCTACAAGAATTCATTGCATTATACCAAACAGAAGTAATTACAAGGAGACAAATAATCTGGGTTCTTAACAGATGCCTCGCATCTGAAAAGGTTCATCCAGATTGAGAAGAGAGCAGCAAGTACAGGAAATTTGTATTTGGCAACGTTGGTGATGAAGACAACAGATAAACGAGATAAACAGGGAGGAGGCCAAAACCAGTGACTTACGAGTTGAAAGCTCGTATGAAGTTTGATTACAGGTTGGTAAGGACGCAAAATGTGAGTACAATTCAAAGAAACGAACAACGTTCGCCTTTTAGACACCTAAAATTTGAACGGAGTATTATTTGGAACAGTATTTGGACTTTTGCTCAAAACTAGTTTTGTGAATCTTCAGGGTTTGGGGAAAACGTTGAATGTGATTGACATCAACCAGAAGGTTTGGGGCACAACAAAAATGGTAACTGGTAACCAAGGAAAGTGCGGTGTACAGTCGACAGACGGATTTTGTTAAATTCGATTTCGAATTCTTCATATTTTGAAACCTAAACCATCAAATTTTGAAGGGGGTTAACAATTTGTGTTTCATGCTTGATTCCAATGGTTTATTGTTGAAAATAATAAATCAAAATTGGTTTGTAGCTTTCAACTCGTACTTATGTCACAGTTTTTGGCCTTGTCTCCCAGTCTAAGAATGCAGTTAGGTTTCCTACAAAGCAGGATATCGCGGGGTAAGGCTATTACTGGCTAGTCTAAGCTCGTAAATGTGGGCTGACAAGATCCTACGTCACAGGCTAGTAGGTCATCTCCGAGATAACTGTGCGCATGCGCTGTTAGTACGTTCGTTCGTACAAAGCCCTTAGCCCGTCAACGACCTAGTGGCCATTCGTTGCAGCAAACTCTCTAATATCCCAATAATCACGAAGAAGCGTGTTTTTGACCTCCACCCTAGCGAGCCCACTTCCTAGCGACGTGATTACTTTTGTGTGATTATTTTGATAATATTTCTTTCGAAGGCAGTACCTACAAGTGGCTTGACCTTAATTGGTACTTTGACAAGAATTAATTACTAGTAGGTACCTACTTGAATGCAAAGTACTCACTAGTTTGGAGGAAATAGTAATCAGAATCCTTGACGTCAGTCACGTCCCACATCTTACTACGATCGATTTCCTGAACAGACATGCTCTCATTTATATCCTTTTGGACGGCCATAGCAGACGAAATATTGCTCAGCAAACTGATCGTACCTGAAAGAGAACGATTAACTCAATCGTAGATTTGCAGTGCATAAAATATCGGTCACATTCATATTTCATATAATTTTGTTAGGATTACGAAAATGACGACTAACCGGGTGAAACTGACAAATTGATCGGAGTCGTACAAATATCAAGATTGAGCCCTGGTTTGTCTGGAGTACTACCAGCCAAAATGACGGAGAACGGACGAAGCACCTAAATCAGACCAAATAATTAGTATACCGACAATCTTCACACTGAAACACTGCAACACAAAACCACAAAAAATACTGACCGGTACTTTGGTTTTCTTCCTTTTGATGGGATTGAAACAGCAGCTGAATAGTTGAAGGTCAAGGATGGAACCAGAGATGAACTGTTTTTCGTCCTGGAAGCGACCTTTAACTTCTATTTCAGCCTGTGGAAAGAGACAATAATCATTGTTTGAATTAATAAAGCGTAAAATACATATTGTTTACGTAGTATATTATATTTTTAAAGATGACTTACATGTAATATGAGGGCGTTGGTATCAATGTCATCCATGTGTTCAACCAAAATTATATCAGGCTGCTCACACTTGAAATTGAAATTCAGTATGTTCCCAGCTTGCGGTTCAGGTGGCTTTGATAGCTACGAATGAATAAATTATTCCAAATTACTAGCGAATTCTAATAATTCAATTCCACAACGCTAGTGGTTAGTGAGAGTAAACCTACCGTTACTGTACTCATTTTTCCGGAAACATGAGGCGCTACTGGAGCAGGAGGAATTTTCTTAAGTGGTGCTGCTGTGGGTACTGATTCAACAGGAGACTGGAAAACACTAGCGATCAGAGAGAGATATTCAACATTCAGGATCAGAATGAAACTGCTGATACGAACGTTCGCTGAAACAAAAATTACACAAATTAATGAATGAATCAAGAGTAGTGCACAATTTACACGAACATTCTCGTACTATGAAAACCATTCCGAACTATTAACCCTAATTGATATCACTAGTGTCACCGAAAACATCTCAGGAACTCCACAGATGTTCCAAAGTGTCACCGGAGCAACAGAAATTAAACTGCATTTTCAAATTTGATGGACAGTAGAATTTTTTGTGGGCTATTGCAAGTCTCAAAATAGAGTTAAGACAAAAATTTCCGAAGAAATTTATGAACTGAACGCATTTTCACAATTTTTGTCATAACATCATTTTTTGGCAATTGTTTGAACTACCCCGCTGTTTCACGAACGGTGATTTCAAATCAACCGCCTAGACCCAGTTCTGAAGCGCCCCGTTTTTAAACTATAAATGCTTTTATTTGGGGAGCGAACGATGTTCCGCTACTAGTGATGCGACATCGATAGAAAACATCGATGTTTCTCAACATCGATGTTTTTGGAATTCACCATCGATGTCGAGTGGAAACATCGACCAAAAACATCGATGTTTCTCAACATCGATGTGCCCGATCATAATTATACAAATAGTCGAGATCGTTTGCTTGTAGGTACCTACTCGAATAGACTTTTTTTTCATCTGATGAATCAATTTCTAGCCACTAGGTCAATTTCTACCCCAGTACATTCGCCAAATGAATATTTAAAGCAGTTACACCCCCCATAAGTTAGGAATACACCTCAGTGAATAACAAAAGTATATATTGTTCATTATTTTATAGCACTTGTCCATTGAGAAAACCGATGGGAACAACAAATCAGGGGAAGTACGACATCGATTGAAACATCGGTAAGAAACATCGATGTTGTGAAAACATCGCCATCGAAACATCGATGTTTATTGAAAAACATCGATGTTTTGAAAACATCGATGTCAATGTCGCATCACTATTCGCTACATGGTGCGATCCTGGGGCTGTTGGTGTCGTTTTTTTTCTCTTGAGGGAATTTCCGTTTGTAGGATGAGAGAAAGGAGAATTTTGATCGTTGAGGTAGGTGTAGTGTAGGCGGTCAAGGTTTTTTTTTTAGTCACGGAGTAGTGGCTGGGGGGCTCCATCTTCTAGCCCGAGACCTGGTGAACTGGAGACCTGGTTTAGTTCCCTCACTTTGATTCTTGAACCCCGCATTCTCAAGTTCACTGCCCTTATAAGAGCGAATTGGACTCTCGTTCGGACCCATCCTATCACTTGTGATCTGGGCTTGGCCCACTTTTCAGATAAGGTTGACGCCAACCTGTGAAGGAATTGGTCAAATTCCCTGTGAAGCACTCCCTTACAAGAGCTAACTAGAGGGGAGAATGAGCCTCGATGGTCTTCTGCCGCTCCATCGTACTTCCCATGCTTCTCTCTGGCAGCAGTGTCGGCGATTGAGCTCCAGTCTTGAGACAGGTAAGAGTCAGTCAGCATTTATTATGCGGTTGTCAAAAAACGCAACCCTCTCCCTGTTCCAGACCCCGTGAGCTTTGAAGTCTGCCACAAGTCCAGGCATCCCTCCTATTTCTTCTTGCAGGGCTGGCTCTAGCATCACTCCCCGCCAAGCCAGTGCTGCCATGCTTGCACATTCGTCTCGAACGGCGTCATGACCCTGCTTCACTAGGCCTCCTTTTTTGCAGTTAAGCGCATGGGTCACACTCATCGCACTCCCACATCCATCGCAATTCATGGGGAGCCCTTCGATTTCCCAACCATATCTGTGATGGAGTGCGTCTCTGAACTGCTGAGCCGAGAGATCAAACCCGTCAGATTTTAGAGGGAGCACGGTGAGCCACTGGGATGCGTTGCCTTCGACTATTCTGTTCAGCTTTCGCTTTGCGAACATTGGGAGTGCACCGATGATGGGATCTCTTCTCGCTAGCTCTTTTCTTGTCTTGAGTTCTTCTGAGAGATGTACTTCATGTTGAGTGGATTCGAAAGGAGTACCCGTGGCTATTCTCGAGGTCAGTATCAGTGATGCTGCTTTTGACGTCTCGTATGCATGTTGTGCTGGTTCCACTGGGTCTTCGATTGCAAGCGCTATTGCCCCGTTCTCACCCCGATTAAAAGCCACATCCCGACTCCATTATCCATAAACCGGATTATAAGAACCAGTACGAGTATATTTTAGTACAATAGAAGAACATCAAATTATACCGATTAAGTTTACTCCCCCGAAAGTACTGAATCAGAGCGACATCGTTTCGTCCCTGGTTTTGCCCCGCTCCGCCATCTTTCCTCAGTCCAGGCTACACTGTCACCCCGTACAACTGTCGTTTCATTTTAGTGCTGCTTATATCGTTTTATTACCGCTTTTATCCGTATAAATAAACCCGTATAGATAATTGCCGTGATCATTACCCTGTATGACGTGGTAATTACAGTAATATCGTTAATTTTTTCTTCGAAAATATTCTCCATCTCTGGCTCTTTCTTTCTTAATCCTCTCTCATGCGGCTCCTGTTTTGTTTTTCCTTCTGAGTTGTGAAAAATGATTTTTTTTTTTACTTCTAATAACTTACAAAAATGGTTCAAAAATTCAGCTCTGTCCATTAATTTTAAATTGCAATTTAAATCTAGTTAATATGGTGGCACCTTGGGGTAGATGTAGAATTCCTAAGATGTTTTAGGTGACACTAGTGACACCTTGGTCCGATTAGGATTAAGGGGATGGGTTTTAATTGTGTTTACGCCCATACTATTAATGAAGAATGTACAGGGTGGCCAAAATTTATAGGACCAGCCATTTATCTCCGTAATTTCCGAACCTTAAAAAAATGCAAATGCTATTCACTTACGTTTTTAAGAAGCGAGTTGAAAGAAAAAATACATTTTAGTGTAGAGTGCATTTTAAAATAAATATGAAAAATAAAATGTCTTTCACAAAAATTGCTCAAATTGTGAACCGAAGTTTACTATCTCGGCTAGTTGATGGAAAGAAGAAGAAAATAATTAGATCACGTGGGTTAGTTCAATTAGTGATCCGCGGATGAGGGTTTGGGTCATACGTGCAAAGGTGAACATTGATTTTCTCACAAAGTAAACAATTCAAAGGTCGATAGTTTTTGTTGTTTAGTTCATCTCGACGAATCAAAACAATAAATGAGAATGAGACATCATCAGTGTGAACTAAAGAGCCCAGGATTTCGCCTCTCATAGTTTACAACCACGAGGAACGGCTCGCCATGTTCGGGTTTTCTTTCAACTCCCCGTCTCAAAAACGTAAATGAACAGCACCACGTGAATCAGCGTTGAAAAACAATGAAATTTCATGTGCCACACTCGGGGTTTACGGTAGACAACATTTTCGCGCAGTTTCAGGAATGCGCGTTTTCGTGCATTCGTAGAGTGGGTTATGCGCTGTAGAAAAATCGATTGAAGTGTCAAATTTTCATAAAATTTTACGTAGAATCTGAATATGCGATAAAAAAGGGGGGTTCTCATTTGAAAAAAACAAAGTTGATGCACAAATCGCGTATTTGCGCGCATACGCAACGCGCCAAAATATATTTGAATTCCCCGTAAAAAAATTAGTGGGGGTACCATTTGCATTTTTTTAAGGTTCGGAAATTACGGAGATAAATGGCTGGTTCTATAAGTTTTGGCCACCCTCTATATTGAGAAATAAATTATTTGAAATCCACAAGCACCATATAGATTTAAATAAATTAATTGACCAAGAGAACTCACCGAACGTAGCTTTATCAGTTTTCTGATAAACAACGTCCAAAACGTTTCTCGATGGTGCGACATTTTTGGTATTGACTAATGACGCATCCTGCAAGTCGTTAGCGTCTTTTCGCAGCATGTAGCAATTGATTTTGTTGCCTCTTGCAGTTCGCAAATCGTCCAGAGACAAATCGACGAGAAGGATTGACGTTTGGATTGAACCATCGTTGAGCAGAGATCCTCTCAGAGATAGAACAAGGAAGGTCATCCGTGCCAGGAGTTCATCTGTATCCTAGACAGATAGACATTCCTAATTGTACCCACCTAAACGTATTTTAAAATTATCTTGCATTAAATTTGATAAATGATACAAATTATAGGTGAAATTGAATGGAAATGAGAATGTGATGTTTGTTTGATCGAGAAGATTCAAACGTGCAATCAGTTTATGGAGTCTCAAGAGTTAGCTTTACATGAGACATCTTTAACGGATTATAGAGGAGAGATACGCAAGGAATAACTAAACAGTTTGAAGTAATTTGTAGTAAGGAAACATCTTCATTCCATTTTAATCTACTCATCAAACTATTTTCGATGCAAATTAGAAATCTAGTCTAATTCGGTCAAAAAGCGACGAAAGTACCCAAGTTATGAAACATAAAATTTTAAAAAACCTGCCAGAGGAGCAGCATAGTTCTTCAACATGGACATATAGTAGTATATTTCAAACTTTTGAATATAACGTGGCTCTCACCGATTGAATCGTCATGAAATAATGTGAATTAAAGAATATGATAAGATGTGTATGTGTATTGTGCATGATAAGAATGTGTATTTAATACACATTCGTCTTTAGTCCAACCTCACATTTCACCCTAAATCATGCAACTATTTCATGAGGAACTGATAAACTAATGTTATAGGAAAATCACGTACGGTCGTATCCACTAACGCTGTACTTATTTCGAAATTGATGAAAATTCCAACAAAATTGGCAATGATTTCGGGTAGTTATGCCAGTTACAAGGGCATAACTACAGGCCACAGACACAGAACCAAAATTGGATAAAAAGCTCTGAATTGCAAAATGCGAGTACAAATTTTGATTTTGGAGAACCCAAATTTCTTTTTCTTCCAAATTGTCGATAAGTGAGGAATGGAAGGTTGGTGCCAAGACTGAACAGAGCAAGGAATATCCCACGAGTGAACAGATCAGTACTCACCTCTTCTGTTGGTAATCCGACATCAACTACGACACTTTCAAGGCTGAAGCTGAACTTGACGGACGTTCTCACAACTAAGGGATGGCTGTTCGAAGCTCCTGCATCTGATTAGGAAATAAAGTGAAAGTAACAATCAGGAGTCGGTAAGTCAATAACTAAGAGTACTATATCTCTCATATTTGGTAGGAAAACTAAGGGATGGCTCTTCGAAGCTCCAGCATCTGATTAGGAAGTAAAGTGAAAGTAACAATCAGGAGTCGGTAAGTCAATAACCAAGAGTACTATATCTCTCATATTTGGTAGGAAAACTAAGGGATGGCTCTTCGAAGCTCCAGCATCTGATTAGGAATTAAAGTGAAAGTAACATTCAGGAGTCGGTAAGTCAATAACTAAGAGTACTATATCTCTCATATTTGGTAGGAAAACTAAGGGATGGCTCTTCGAAGCTCCTGCATCTGATTAGGAATTAAAGTGAAAGTAACAATCAGGAGTCGTTAAGTCAATAACTAAGAGTACTATATCTCTCATATTTGGTAGGAAAACTAAGGGATGGCTCTTCGAAGCTCCTGCATCCTATTAGGAATTAAAGTGAAAGTAACAATCAGGAGTCGGTAAGTCAATAACTAAGAGTACTATATCTCTCATATTTGGTAGGAAAACTAAGGGATGGCTTTTCGAAGCTCCTGCATCTGATTAGGAATTAAAGTGAAAGTAACAATCAGGAGTCGGTAAGTCAATAACTAAGAGTACTATATCTCTCATATTTGGTAGAAAAACTAAGGGATGGCTCTTCGAAGCTCCAGCATCTGATTAGGAATTAAAGTGAAAGTAACAATCAGGAGTCGGTAAGTCAATAACTAAGAGTACTATATCTCTCATATTTGGTAGGAAAACTAAGGGATGGCTCTTCGAAGCTCCTGCATCCTATTAGGAATTAAAGTGAAAGTAACAATCAGGAGTCGGTAAGTCAATAACTAAGAGTACTACATCTCTCATATTTGGTAGGAAAACTAAGGGATGGCTCTTCGAAGCTCCTGCATCTGATTAGGAATTAAAGTGAAAGTAACAATCAGGAGTCGGTAAGTCAATAACTAAGAGTACTATATCTCTCATATTTGGTAGGAAAACTAAGGGATGGCTCTTCGAAGCTCCTGCATCTGATTAGGAATTAAAGTGAAAGTAACAATCAGGAGTCGTTAAGTCAATAACTAAGAGTACTATATCTCTCATATTTGGTAGGAAAACTAAGGGATGGCTCTTCGAAGCTCCTGCATCTGATTAGGAATTAAAGTGAAAGTAACAATCAGGAGTCGTTAAGTCAATAACTAAGAGTACTATATCTCTCATATTTGGTAGGAAAACTAAGGGATGGCTCTTCGAAGCTCCTGCATCTGATTAGGAATTAAAGTGAAAGTAACAATCAGGAGTCGGTAAGTCAATAACTAAGAGTACTATATCTCTCATATTTGGTAGGAAAACTAAGGGATGGCTCTTCGAAGCTCCTGCATCTGATTAGGAATTAAAGTGAAAGTAACAATCAGGAGTCGTTAAGTCAATAACTAAGAGTACTATATCTCTCATATTTGGTAGGAAAACTAAGGGATGGCTCTTCGAAGCTCCTGCATCTGATTAGGAATTAAAGTGAAAGTAACAATCAGGAGTCGGTAAGTCAATAACTAAGAGTACTATATCTCTCATATTTGGTAGGAAAACTAAGGGATGGCTCTTCGAAGCTCCTGCATCTGATTAGGAATTAAAGTGAAAGTAACAATCAGGAGTCGTTAAGTCAATAACTAAGAGTACTATATCTCTCATATTTGGTAGGAAAACTAAGGGATGGCTCTTCGAAGCTCCTGCATCCTATTAGGAATTAAAGTGAAAGTAACAATCAGGAGTCGGTAAGTCAATAACTAAGAGTACTATATCTCTCATATTTGGTAGGAAAACTAAGGGATGGCTTTTCGAAGCTCCTGCATCTGATTAGGAATTAAAGTGAAAGTAACAATCAGGAGTCGGTAAGTCAATAACTAAGAGTACTATATCTCTCATATTTGGTAGAAAAACTAAGGGATGGCTCTTCGAAGCTCCAGCATCTGATTAGGAATTAAAGTGAAAGTAACAATCAGGAGTCGGTAAGTCAATAACTAAGAGTACTATATCTCTCATATTTGGTAGGAAAACTAAGGGATGGCTCTTCGAAGCTCCTGCATCTGATTAGGAATTAAAGTGAAAGTAACAATCAGGAGTCGTTAAGTCAATAACTAAGAGTACTATATCTCTCATATTTGGTAGGAAAACTAAGGGATGGCTCTTCGAAGCTCCTGCATCCTATTAGGAATTAAAGTGAAAGTAACAATCAGGAGTCGGTAAGTCAATAACTAAGAGTACTATATCTCTCATATTTGGTAGGAAAACTAAGGGATGGCTTTTCGAAGCTCCTGCATCTGATTAGGAATTAAAGTGAAAGTAACAATCAGGAGTCGGTAAGTCAATAACTAAGAGTACTATATCTCTCATATTTGGTAGAAAAACTAAGGGATGGCTCTTCGAAGCTCCAGCATCTGATTAGGAATTAAAGTGAAAGTAACAATCAGGAGTCGGTAAGTCAATAACTAAGAGTACTATATCTCTCATATTTGGTAGGAAAACTAAGGGATGGCTCTTCGAAGCTCCTGCATCCTATTAGGAATTAAAGTGAAAGTAACAATCAGGAGTCGGTAAGTCAATAACTAAGAGTACTACATCTCTCATATTTGGTAGGAAAACTAAGGGATGGCTCTTCGAAGCTCCTGCATCTGATTAGGAATTAAAGTGAAAGTAACAATCAGGAGTCGGTAAGTCAATAACTAAGAGTACTATATCTCTCATATTTGGTAGGAAAACTAAGGGATGGCTCTTCGAAGCTCCTGCATCTGATTAGGAATTAAAGTGAAAGTAACAATCAGGAGTCGTTAAGTCAATAACTAAGAGTACTATATCTCTCATATTTGGTAGGAAAACTAAGGGATGGCTCTTCGAAGCTCCTGCATCTGATTAGGAATTAAAGTGAAAGTAACAATCAGGAGTCGGTAAGTCAATAACTAAGAGTACTATATCTCTCATATTTGGTAGGAAAACTAAGGGATGGCTCTTCGAAGCTCCTGCATCTGATTAGGAATTAAAGTGAAAGTAACAATCAGGAGTCGTTAAGTCAATAACTAAGAGTACTATATCTCTCATATTTGGTAGGAAAACTAAGGGATGGCTCTTCGAAGCTCCTGCATCTGATTAGGAATTAAAGTGAAAGTAACAATCAGGAGTCGTTAAGTCAATAACTAAGAGTACTATATCTCTCATATTTGGTAGGAAAACTAAGGGATGGCTCTTCGAAGCTCCTGCATCTGATAAGAATTAAAGTGAAAGTAACAATCAGGAGTCGGTAAGTCAATAACTAAGAGTACTATATCTCTCATATTTGGTAGGAAAACTAAGGGATGGCTCTTCGAAGCTCCTGCATCTGATTAGGAATTAATGTGAAAGTAACAATCAGGAGTCGGTAAGTCAATAACTAAGAGTACTATATCTCTCATATTTGGTAGGAAAACTAACCTTATACTTGAGCATAAACACGTTTGATACGGCTCATGCAGGTTCTGAGCGAATAACCCAGTATAATTTCCCCCTTTTCCCCCGCAGCACCTTTTAGTTATCGGAACCCCCTTCATATAGCATAATATAGCTTATAATCAGACCTTTAATTTGACTAAACAAAAATGGTCCTCCATCGACTCAGTCGGAAGTCACGGGGGAAGTAAAGTGAATGCGGACCAATCTTCCCGAAAACGGCAACCACGCTTTTCAACTTCTTTCACAAATTTTCGATACTTTTAACAAAGCGAAATGAAATCTGTTTGAAACGGGACCACCACGGATACTGGTAGAACACATTTCAAAAAGAATCAGGCAGATTGGCACCAGAATAAAGAAATGCAAGGTGTTCGGACATACAAGAAAAATCGTCGTCCCACGACAACCCGAATTGAGTTCCTCCTTTTTCGTGCGCCTTCGGCGCATTGAAGTCGGTCACAAATCAACGCTACAGCATTGGCACTAGTATACAAGCAAAACTGGATACCAAAAACGTGAAAAACAAAACGAGATGTGCATACATACCGCTAGGCTCTTCCATAATTGGCTCATGAACGGTCATTTTGGATTGTAATGAAGGGGGTGGGCCTGTGTGAATAGTAGCCATACTAGGTTTTACTTCTACACCAGACTGAACCCTTGAGGTAGTTTCTACCGCTCCATTAGCCGGAGCACCAAGATTTTCATCCAGCATTCTCAGCAACGACAAATAATTTTTCCTATTCAAATGTATCTGAAAGCAAACCATTCATTGAATGAGCAACAACATCAAAGCTACTTCTATTAACAAATTGAGTATTAAAAAAGGCATACCCTGATTGCTGGAATTTCACAGAGGAGCTCGAGGTCAGGTATTTCTGTGTACCAACCAGATGAAAGGTTCCTCTGAACAGTTAGTTTGAAGGACACTCTTTCTATGATTTCGGATACCTTTCGTTCATCCGGAGTGAAATCTTCTTTTATGGTAGCCCTTCGAAGAAATTTGTAAAAATTAAAAACTTCAATTTATAGAAATTGGCGTACAATTGAATGCACTATTCTTTGTTCAACAAAAACTTGTGCCCAAAATACGAGTACGAATACGAGTACATGCCTAACAAGTGGATAATCTAAATCTAATGACAAAGTTTGGAAAATGAAGATTCCATTATTTTGACAATCTTGCTTGCAAATACCAAAAATTTGATTAGTTATTAAAGAAAATGTTTACATAAAATTGGAAGAGCAAATGGAAGAAATTAGGTCTTGTGAAGTATATTATATGTGAGATTATATACAGTGGCGCCTCCTCCAGGCAAACATAGCAAACACTGTTTGCCTTACTACAAATATGCAAATAAAAAAATTAATTTTTGTTGAGATTCTCCTATATTTCCATTTTTGCAAGTAATATTTAGCCGATTTTGGAAAACTTTTATAATATTTAGGGACTATTTCGTTATTATCAAGGAAGTTAGATTAATAGGAGAATAGAATAAGAAAGTACGTATTTTGTCTTGGATACTAGCCCGCAACACACCAGAGAGTTGAAAATATCGGTAACTACGACGGTTGCAGATGATACGCGAACTAGCGCGGGCGATGCAAGGCAAACAGTTCGAAAAAATGAATTTTTCGGGACCGTTTAGAGTGAGAGGCGACGATCGGCGGGGGGTCAAGTATTGCTATCCCCCACTACCACGCTATCAGCTGTTGCAAACAGTCAGAAAACTGTTTCGTGACCTTGAATGCAGAAGACTTGGAAGATGAGCCATGGATACTAATTAGCCCACGCATGGCAAGACATAACATATCCATCCAACCACATTATCTCTAGGAAGGAAAGCAGTTCGTTCTTTCGCTGCCGCAAATAGCAGCTGTTTGACGTTGGCTGGTGTCTCGTTACCAATTTTATTGTATTTCTCTGTACCTAATCGTTTTTCTAGTTGCTAGACACTTGGAAATAACTGCATAACATTGTAGAATGAAGGTTTCACGTCTTATTAAGTCTAAATTCAGAGTCTCTTTTTTGGTTTATTATTTTCAAGAAAAAAAGTTTGAGCACCCTCAAAATCCGATGGTTTACGTTTGAGGTAGGTACGTGTAGATTTTGAAAATCGAATATAAAAAAATCCGTCCGTCCGCGGAACTTTTCTTAATTATTATGGACAGATTTTGATGAAATTTGGTATACGGGATTCCATTTGGGTTCTAGTTGTGCCCAGAAGCTTTTGGTTGATGTCAGTTAGTTCTAAGCGGTGAAATGGAAGGGATGTAACTTCCAAAGGCGCCTATCTCGAAAACACTCGATATGAAGGTATTGTTTTTTCACAAATTAAAGATAGGTACCTACCATTGAATTTTTAGAATCGAACGGGACCACTCATAGCTTTTGAGGACAAACTGTTCGTTCCCTACGAGAACTTCAGGGTTGAACTTACGATAAATCAGAAAAACGATTATGAATCGCAAAAGAGGCCTGATTATCTTTCAAATTTTAGCTAACCAAAATGAGATCACCGATCGTTTCTTTGGGTTGTACTCGGTTTTGCTTCCTTAGCAACCAGTAATAAAATTTCTAAACCAATGAATTTTTTAATTCTTCGAATGCAGTGTGAAGCGAGTAGATCTTCCAAATAAACTTGATTGTGAAGATAAAACATGGTTGGTAGGTGGTGACAATGGCAAAGCTGAGTTCTTTGCTAGCGCATGATATATACAGAAAAAATGAACCTTTGTGTAATAATTTGCAGCCTAGCCTGACGAATATTTTCACCCGACGCCCCTGATTATATACATCCTAAAGCAATACTGTACAAGTGGTTCCGGGGTGATTCCTAAGCAGGGTTTTAGTTGGTATGCCCAAGACGGTGAGTCCAACACTGTTGGGGTGAAACTTCCCGTTCACTCTTAAAGAGTTTCCCCACTCCCGAAGAAAAAAAGTATTTTATACGTAGTCATCAGTCTCCAAGATCAGATTGAATTTAATAAATAATTTTTTTTTGAGAGAGAGAGAGAGAAAAAACACTTTATTGAACATTGTAGAAGGAATGAAGGTGGACAAGGACATTAAGAAATAATGTTCATGAGCAGGCTGTTACCTGAGTTTTGATCTTCAAAACTCCCTAGCTGGAGGACAGCAGAAGGAAACATGCATGAAGTGTCTTCGGATCAACAAAGCGCACCTTGAATTGCACACAGTTCGCCAAATCGTGATTTTTTATCATTTACTCTTTGTTTTTGTGTAAAGTAACACATAAGGAGTTCAGCTATTTACTTAAATAACTATGAGTCGGTAGGACAGAATTGAATGAAGTTTTTCCTCAAATTTTGAAAAAGGGGGAGTGATTTTGAAAAAAAATGAAGAGAGTACTGTGACAACTCTGAGGAGAGTAATGCGACAATTAAAAAAGTTATGTAATCCAGGAGACTAAAATTAGAAGAGTAGCGTTACAACTTGAAAATGACACAGTACTCACGTGTCATTCATGTCCGACACCTCGGCTGCAATTGGCTCGTAGGTGTTATCACACTGCTATCTTAGAGTGACACCCCCACCCCGACACAGGTAGTAGAGTAACTACCGCTCCCAAGCGATAACGATTGACACTAGGCTTGTAACGATACTTTTCCTTGTAGAGCTCGTCGAGATCTGTCTGCCAGTAAGTTTAACTCCAAATTCGATATTTTGGACTTGTTACACTGCTATTCTCAAGGTGCGAAAGGTACATTGATATAATTGGACCACATTCAATCTGCGGAAGAGGGCCACTGGAGGAGACACCCTTTGGAGATGCCTCTGTGATAATCACTCATGGCTGCTGAGTCGTGGTAAACTACGAAACGTTGTATGGTCCTTAACCGAAAGAACAGACTGGTCACAGGATTGGAGTGACATTGGTAGGGGCATCCTCGAAGGAGCTATTCCCTTACCACTTTACTCTCCACCCAAAGACTGGCTGAATAGCATGAGGGAAGATACATCCCCAAGACCTAACATAGACTGTGCTAGCGTCGTCCTTAAATTGGGCAATCTTGAATCCTGCCATCGGTAATGTAGACCCAACAATCAACCCTGGTTCTTAGTAGGCTTGCAAAGCAGGCTCCAGTGCAGTGGCGGCTTCTGCCCCGAAACTCAGGGGGTGCACAGAGATCAGGAGAAGGGACAGAATAGGTGCTTTTCTCTGCCAAATAGAAATTTCAACGATATGCAAATGGAATGAATCTTGGTAACTTTTTCATCTTAAAATTGCAAACGGTACTAAATACGTACAATAGACACGAAAAATGTTCTCTAGTGGTTAACAGAAATTCTGAAATACTTAATCATCGAAGGTTTAAACCCAAGAAATGCACCCATCTTATTGCAATAGCTGAAATGTATATTTGCCTGTGACAATTCAAAACATCGTCCAATTCGGAAGAAAAATTAACGTGCCTTTTGAAGACCCCGGCATTCAAAGAATCTTCCCTCTCATCATGTCCACACATGGCTAGCTCAAAAACACCACAGAACTTGATATAATCAATGATTCGAGATAAAATGTAGCTATTTTTCTAAAACGTTTCGTTTTTTTGCATCAGATTAAGACGATATGCACTGTCGAGTTGTTGCATTATATTTTGACGACCCAGTATACGCAAATATACCAGAGCACGTATGCCGTCTTTAACCCAAGCCTCATTTCAGTTGGTAGAACAAAGTAGGCAAGCAAAGCAAAATAATTTGTTAGTCACTTCACACCCACAAAGCCAATCTACCTTCTTATAATATTTGATTTTAAACTTACGGTACGAATCTGTACGATTTTTTAATTTCAACGTCTGCTGGAGTCCAGGTAGAGACGGCAAGGGGCGGCCAGTTTCTCGAATGCCGCACTTTTCCACAACCGACAAACGCGAATAGTTTAATGTAATGCACCAAATTGTTCATCGTACCTACAACACTCCTAAATAATCACAATACTTTGAACAAAACGGTGGACTGAAAACGAAAAATGGAAATCCCTTATCAGTTTTGTTTGACTCTGTGTTTACTTATTACTTGATAAGAAAACCCAGATTGCAGAACTCTCTGACGGGGGCGCATCAATTCATTTTTGCGCCGCAAGGCACATTTCATGCTCTCTGGTTGGTCAATCTCACGTGCCTGCCTTCCTCGAAACACGTCACCCTCAGCACAAACAGAGCAGACGAGAAATTTTGCTCCAACCGCTGCTGATTGGTCGAGCTCCCCCCTCGGTTTTCGCATTCAACTAGCACAGTACCTATGATTGAGTCTTCTGTCAATAGCCAACTTACTCTTCAAACGAAGAGAAACGAACTTTGATTTTTTTTTTTTTATTGGCTGGGGGTGCACATGCGCCTATGCTCCTATCAGTAGCCGCCCCTGCTCCAGTGGAAAATCTACTAATATAAGGCACATTCCAAGCTGGAAGCATCTCGATCGCACGAATTATGATAAGGAATGAGAAAAACTAATGGCATCCTTACTTTTTCAGAGTCATCTGGTCAAGGTTCAATTTTATCCGATCGAGCGCAGCAATCTGATTATTCTTGCATTTTATTTCCACTATTATGTTTGAAATGTTCAAACAACCAAGATCAAGAATGAATACGTCCTTTTCTTTCTCGTTAATGGGAACGTACACCACAGGAGCCTAAAAAAATACAAGATGGTTATACGAATGTTCAGTCCCAGAGTGTTACAAACATTGAAAACTCACACAAGAAATAAAACCACTCATAATTTACAAAAGGTTTTGATTTTAAACATTAGCAACAGTTTACATATGCCTGTACTAAATCATCCTTGCCTTCAGGTCCAATGATAGTTCAGCTTTTGACGCGTTCGTATATGCTTCCTGGACGTTTTGCTTAGCTGCTTCAGCAGCAGTGCGGGACGCCTCCACAATTTTTTGCTGAGCATCTTGAAAGTTGTCGAGGAAATCCTACAGCGAGGAAGAGTAAGTTGTAGGGGTAAAATTGAAACATCGAGAGATAATGTTGAAAAAAAACCAACTCAAGAAAAGTTGATACTCATATACAGGGTGTAAGCCTAACTGGTCTGCCATACAGTACCAGTCGATTCTACAACTAATTTGCAACAAAAAATGTCCCTTAGCGATTTTTTTTAAACCCTTCGTTTTCGAGTTATTTTAACTTTAAACTTTTTTTTCGTGATTTTGACCATATGTCATTAAATTGATCATAACTCCTTCAATTTGCTGTGTAAATTACAATTTGAGGATACCGTTGGAAAGAGCATTAAATTTCCTATCGGATAGATGCCTTAACTTTATTTTGAGTCAAGGTTTGAGACATGAAAACGACCTCTAAAAAGAGAATTTTACGTAATTTTGGAAACCTCGCATTTTTTCAATCTCAAATTGAACTACGAGAACCCATACTTTTTCAAGATGCAAGAACAGTGAAAACTGCGCCAGAATTTCAGCTTTCCAACGGTATAATCAAAACATATTCTACAACCGAATTTAGGGGGGAAATTTGTGTTTGAACGCGGAAAAACGTGCATTTTTTCAACGAAATCAGCGCTCTGGCCTCCTGTTTCCGGAGGCCTCGCAGTCTACTGCGGCGCCCACTCACCCACTGCTATCGTCCGAGCCCTCAGATCGACCAGGCGGAGCGCCGATTTCGTTGAAAAAATGCACGTTTTTCCGCGTTCAAACCCGAATTTCTCCCCTAAATACGGTTGTTGAATATGTTTTGATTATACCATTGGAAAGCTGAGATTCTGGCGCAGTTTTCACTATTCTTGCATCTTGAAAAAGTATGGGTTCTCGTAGTTCAATTTGAGATTGAAAGAATGCGAGGTTTCCAAAATTACGTAAAATTCTCTTTTTAGAGGACGTTTTCATGTCTCAAACCTTGACTCAAAAAAAGTTAAGGCATCTATCCGATAGGAAATTTAATGCTCTTTCCAACGGTATCCTCAAATTGTAATTTACACAGCTAATTAACGGAGTTATGACCAATTTAATTACATAAAGTCAAAATTACGAAAAAAAAGTTTAAATTTAAAATAACTCGAAAACGAAGGGTTTAAAAAAAATTGCTACGAGACATTTTTTGTTGCAAATTAGTTGTAGAATCGACTGGTACCGTATGGCAGACCAGTTAGGCTTACACCCTGTATATGGAATGGTACTTACAAGCACGGAAGAAACAAAACTGTTGAGGAAAACAACACGAATCCTCGCAATCTCTGCTGTAATTTTCAGGTCAACAGAAGATTTGATGTCTTTATCAGCGTTGAAAAGAACTATACTAGTCTTCAAAGCCGTGCTTTCATCGGCTTGACAAATAATCTGAAAATAAATCATTAAATATTGCTCATCTTAATTTTTGAAGGAACACATTTAATGAATGTGAAGGTTCGCATTTAATTTGTAACATAACCAAATTTACCTTGGAATACATTGTGGTGCTCTCTAAATTGATCACTTCTATTCCATTTAAAACAAAATCAATCATCGTGTAAGCTTTCCTGATAATGATATTGGAATCTCCTCCTTTGACTGCTAGCCTCATAATGGCTTTCCGGTTGTTTTGAAGTTTGATGGCTATACCGCCAATATGAACAGCAAGCTTCAGGTCGATCACGTCGTGCGCGCTTTTACCTGAAATAGAGTTCATTTACCATCAAACCCAAATGGAATCTTTTCCGTGGAGAATGATTTATAGAAAATAACTTCCTATTCCACAAAAACTGCAGAACACGATCAAATATGAAACGAGTAAATAGCATTGTAAATCCCTTTTAGAAAGTAAGACCCAATACTAACCGGATGAGTGAGATGACTTTCCACTCTTGGAGCCAATAGTAGTAACTGTATGGCGGGGAAGAGCCTTAGACACTGTTTTCTTGTCCCCAGAGAGTGATTGGTTTACTATTTTAGTACTCCGGGAGGATGCACGTAGAGTATACTCCTGTAATAAAATTGATTGTGACCTCAGATTCTTTAAACAAGACAAGAAGTACTCAGAAAACATGGTGGATGAACGTGACATACGAGCATCGAACCCAGGAAACGTCAGCAATATAGCAATATGCGTGGGATTAATTCCAATAGTTATGATAATACAACTGTCGTTAAGGGGGTCTCAGTTGTTCCTCGTTCCGGGTCAGTATTTCAGGAAATCGAAGGCGCAAAAACTTAAAAAGTTGTAACTAAATTTGAAATTTTGAAGGATTTTAGAAATTTATTAGTGCACGGCCCTAGGGAATTGAAAAACTGAAATATTGCCGCAGGAATCATCAAAATCGAACAATAATTGCCAAAGAAAAATGGGAAAAACTACTGAATAAGCGGTTTTTTCTATTTTTCTCTGGCAATGAGGAATTTCACCATGTCGGAATTTCCTATTTTTGACTCCAAAATCGGATTCAGCACCTCTAAAAACCCCCTAAGGCAAACTTTCAGCCCGAACTTCCTAATTTACGAATAAACAAAACAGTGTAGAAAATACGAATGTTTAAAAAAAAACGGGAAAATGACGTCATGCTGGAATAGTTCGTTTATGGCCGCTTGAAGCGCTGAGATCGAGAAATCCATAGTCCCCAAATGCAAAATTTCATGAAACAGTAAAGTTCGAAATCGAAAAACTGAAGAAAAAAATAGAAAAAGCGAGATGGGGAAAATTAGGTTTCCTCTGTTTTTGTTTGATAACTTTTCTTTTAGAAAACACGATTTTGTCGTCCCAATGGGCAACACTGGGAGGAGACGGCGATCCGAACAGCCCAATCAGCGAGCGTTCCTGCTGCACATCTGTTTTCCTGGTTAGTTTTGAAATTAAAAATTTTGACTGTCTCCCAAAAATAACAGAAGACTTATTTTCCGAAATCAGCCTGATTTTCATCTATCCCACACCATTAACTATTCAGGAAAAATGCAAACAGAAATCGGTGAAATTCCTCATTATTGTTCGATTTTGATTATTCCAGCGGCAATATTTCAGTTTTTTCAATTTCCTAGGGCCTTTTCAAGTTTTTGTGCCTTCAATTTCGGTAAATACTAAAAACGAACGGCGACTGACTGAGACCCCCTTAACAGACCTTACTGTAGAATCCATCGTAACTAGAAGTCGAGTACGACAATTACTCCAATAAGGTATGTTAATATTAGCTGGCAGTAACATAGTTAATAACCTACCAAACCAATAAAACCGTGTGGTCATACATTTCAACCTCACGTTAAATAGGTTAATCAACGTCAAAACGAACAAGGACGACAGGGCAAGGCGGCCATCCTAAGGGATAAGGTATGATGAAGCGAAGTAACACTATAAAACAACCCAGTTTAGGTAAGAGCCAAGTAGGAAGCGGGTGTACACCATGGAGTACACCTGCTGAGGTGCCCAATTTTCAGCTCTGACACTACTTGCCCCAAATCATCTCTACACCACTTAGCCATCTCATCTTTAATATATAACCTTTAGGATTGGACATCAAAGATATTGGTCTTCTTGCCCCGCTCATCCGATATGTAATACTCGTACAATCACTCCCTCTCGACACTCCAGCCACTCGATCACAAGGCACCTGCTACCTGCTAGGTGATCACAATGTAGGATACAGCCACCATGAGTCCAGAGCCACTGCTGCATCACCCTCAAAAACCGCACCACAGTTGGGAACATTGCCACGAGGATGGCTTGGAAGAACCAGTAGTTGCGGCCCCGATCCCTTCGAATCTCAGCTCCTGACCTGATCTACTACAAGCCAATTCACTTTCTGTGAGGAAGACATCTTTCACTCCTGAAGAGATGAATGGTGAAGGCAAATGCAAAAGTCAAACAAGTTGAAATCATGTAGAATCATCTTTCGTAAGCCCCGCTATGCTGAGACACAACAGTAATTACCTTCACCTACAGTTACAAGATGGGTACATGGGAAACATTTTATATAGGGTCACCGACAATTTAGGAAGATGTTAGTTTCTCGTCTCAATAACTAAAGGAGAAAACTCAGGAATCACAAATTGGTACCAGACAATACAGAGAACAGAACACTTGGACTAGCTATGTTCACCTGATACCCTGTAGAGCAGTTAGGCGCACAAGGTTGTTTCAGTTTCATTATTCGTAACTAGTTATTTTTTCTATCTGTTTTCATTCATTCAGTTTGAAGCAGTTAATACATTTCCTCCACGTGAGGAAACCTCGTGTGCTAGGAGGAGGTGACTTTATCGTATTTTTGGTGAGGTACATCGTTGAGGTACATTAGTATGGAAAATACATGAATATGAATTGCAGACAAACTAAGTTATCAACAATTGGTTATCGCTAATTTGAATAATGGTTTAAGGAGGTCGCTTCTCTGACCTGTGAGGGAAGCTCATTAAAAAGCTTCGCATCTCGATAAAAACATGTACACTTCTTCTTTCTTTTCTTGGCTCTACAGCCCTGGGTGGGCCTTGGCCTTCTTCAAGATGGCTCTCCACTTCACCATATCCTTTGCCGCATTCCTCCAATCCCGGCAACCAGTCCTGGCAACGTCCTCCTCCACATTGTCGATCCATCTCTGCTTAGGGTCTTCCTTTTCCTCTGCTCCCTAGCGCCTGCGCTTTAAAGACTTTTTTTGCTGGATCATCTTCTGGAAGTCTTACCACATGCCCAGCCCACCTGAGGCGCCCCAGCTTCGCAAAATGGACCACATCTATATCGCCGTACTGCTGGTATACTTCCTCGTTAGTTCTACGTCTCCAGCTCCCGTGGTCACAGACAGGGCCGAGGATCCCACGCAACATTTTCCTGTCAAAAGCTCTAATTCTATTCTCCGACTGTTTGGTCATCACCCATGTTTCCGCTCCATAAACTTGAACTGGACGGAGGAGCTTTTTGTACATAGTGAGCTTCGATTTTCTCGAGAGTGTCCGGGACTTGAATAATGGGAGCAGCCCAAAGTAGCACCGGTTGGCAGACAATAGCCTCTTGCTAATCTCGACCACACTATCGTTTGCCATATGCACGGTGGAACCAAGATAGGCGAACATTTCAACCCTCTGATATGTCGAGCTGCCGAGAGTTATGGAATCAGGGAGTCTTGAGCTTGGGGTCGGGCCAGACACCATGTACTTTGTCTTATCCATGTTAATTTGGAGGCCCATTTCCGCTGCTGCTTGTGACAAAGATTTGAAAGCTTCTTCCAAACTCCTAACAGTTCTTGCCATCAAGTTTATATCATCCGCATAGGCAAGAACCTGTGTGGAACCTGTGCCTCGTGAGCTTGACCCTCCCAGTCTTACCACTCTCTGCAGTGCTATATTAAAAAGCAGACAAGCGAGAGCATCCCCCTGTACACTGACGCGCTGGAGTTAAACGAAAAGTTTTCTCCCACAGAAACTCTACACAAAATTCGAAAAATGTCCTGAATTCCTAACTTATGCTTCAATAATGTCCTTCTAGACGCACAATATTTCATTCACTTACGCTCTCTATTATTTCTCGTTGCTCAAATATCTTGGTAAACTCATTAACGCGTTGCAACAAATCCAATATGGCTTCAGCATGAGCACAGACTTCCAGATGCGTAAAATCGACCTTGAGCGTTTGCAGGGTCGACAGGTATCTTGAACGAAACTCTGGGCACTTACGGTCGACCTGAAATTTGAAAACACTCCATAAAAATTCGTAAGCATAACGTTTCAGTAAATTTCGAACACAAAAGATGAAGTGATAACTCACCATAATCAGTTCCACGGAGAATAAATATTTCAAGTCGCTGGCTTCTGGAGTATCACTGACTCTCGGCGTTTCGACGACGTGTATGAGAGTTCCATTAAACGTTTGTTCCAAAGAAACACCTCCAAGTTCTGCTTTGATATGCTGATCAAACGTATTTTTATTTAATGTAACGCCCATGGAGTGCAGTCTGAAGAAGACCAACTGTAGGTCATTGTCATCAACGATTCTAGCTGTGATTTCTGAAATGAGTACAGATAAAAGTCAGAGGTGTCCTCCACAATGACTAACATAGACAATCATGTACTGTCAAAAAATTATTAGCTCACCATGAATTTTGAATTCCAGCTCAAGTTCTTTGAACTGATGGATGTCATCAGTTGGCACTTTTTGGTTTAAGGCTCTATTTTGCTCTTGATTCAAAGCCATCGTCATTGAGAACGTAGAATCAAATATTGGCTGCAAAAAGGAAAAATTATAACGAAAATATGACAGGTAATTCTCGGTGTTTGAGTGAGTAATCCCGACTGGAACGAAACTTACCGCTTCATCAATAGCTGAAGATTGGACAACATGTTTGGGATCGGCAAGAGGGATGGAAACTATGAGTTTAGCGAAGTCTTTCAAGCGTCTTTCTGTTGGAGAAATCACACATAATAAAAGGCTAAGAGAGAGCTACGTTCTTCAGTGATGGGTAACTCAAATTAGGGACAAATGAGTTAAAAAGTGTATGGTAGATTGATGAAAATTTAGATTGAGGATTTATTTTAAATCATCGTTAAATCCCAGAAAGTTGGTGTACAATTTAGTTATGGTGGCACTCGAACTCGTAACCTCTGGATTACAATACATTCATGTTATGTCCCTACAGCAGTGGTAGAGACATCTGAGGGCAGCCCATAAGTATCCTCATCTATCCTCCACAAACTCTTTGTATACTTGCATGAGTTGCCAAAAAAGAAAAGAAAAGAAGCGATTGGAGAGCCTGTCCAAAACTTTTTATTTACAAGGTGGAAAGCCTATCGTCAGGATACAGTTACTCTTTTTCCTCTCTGAAGGGTGAAAACGGTGTCAGCTAGCCGCCTCCGAACTAATGGGTTTTGACGTCATCCAAACTTGAATTGCATTAGAGAGTTTTTGGCAACCACTAACGGGCCCGTGGAACCTCTTCACAAAGCTCGGAGTTCATGGGTGACGATGAATTAGCCTCCCGACAACAGTGGGCGACAATGAAAGGGTGATCCTGACAGTCGCCTGTTCCTAGAGGCCCACCGTCACGACCCCCTCCCATCCCCCCTGTCCAAAGTCAACAGGCTTCCTCCTTCAATTGGGTAGCATCCTCTGTTGCTCGCGCTAGTCTCCTCCTAACGAGGCCCGTCAGATTCTGGCACCAAAAACTCTCTTTTGTCACACTTGAAAACCACCCTTGACGATGTCACACGAATCTTTCAGTAGGTAACTGAACTTTAGTCCTATCCCTCATTCCCAGCCTCATTGAGGGAACCTTTCCGGTTGTATCGTATTTTATTTAAAAACTGGCTACTTGAGTGGAAATTCTTATTTTGAAGTAGAAAGTAGTCCCTGAAGTCACACTCGAGGCTCTGATGTCTTAATAGACTCAGAAGTAAATTCATGTGTAATTCAGGTCGTGTTTTGAATTTCAATATTAAGTTGTATTTTTTAAAAATTAAGCGTTGTGTGTTTCTGCATTGACGAATTTATATCACAAAACAATAAAGACGGCCCAAAGTTTTTGTTTCGTCACATTCTTGCTGTAATTCTAATATTATGTCGCCAAACACCTGGCGCCCTAGATTATGCTTTGCCATGACACCCGCGCCTGAAATTACGTTTTACAATTTATAGACATGACAAGCCTCAGGAAATATCCTGCGTTCGACAAACCGATTGGTACGTTCCACTAGTTTTCGAGTGTGAGTCTATTCACACAGAAAGTAGATTTCACGATAGAGCGTATATAAATTCTCCGTTCGTTGAAATCTGTTCATATAGGTGAAACCCGATGAAAGCCACTCCGTTTTAAGCCTAAGGTGAAGCTTCGGAGTCTGAAACTGCAGTTGTTTCAACAGAGGGTCATTCGGCCACCGATGGGAGTGAGAGAAATTTATTAATAGGGTTATACTCATGGGGCAAGAAATTTGAGGGTGAGAAATTTATTAATAGGGCAAACTCCATTTCATTTGTAAACAAGCTCACCCTGAAGCAAAAAAAGGGCTCACCCTGAAGTAATACTGTGTAAGTGGTTCCGGGGTGAGCCGACTGATGGCAAATCTAGGGGGCCCATCACCCGCTAAGAGGAGACTCCTTATGCGAACAGCATAGGCAATTATGCTGTATGGAGCAGAAGTGTGGGCAGACTCCCTTAGGTACCAAAAGTACAGGGCACGTATGGAAGCTGAACAGAGGAGAGGAGCTCTGAGAATCAGTAGTGCATTTAGAACTGTCTCAGGTCCAGAAGAGCGGGAGGAGACCATCCGTAGGTGGCAAGCAGACCTTGTCTGTGAAACCCGTGGAAGGTGGACAGCCCTCATAATTGACGATCTAAAGGCTTGGTTGGAGAGAAAACACGGAGAGGTGAACTATTACCTGACTCAATTCCTCTCAGGGCATGGATACTTCCGCTCCTTCTTAGTAAAGATCGGAAAGCCACTGACCCAGAGTGCAGATACTGTGGGATAGAGGAGTATGATGTCTGCCACACCTTCTTCACATGCCCACAATGAGAGGGTATGTGGAGGAGTGCGGAAGAGCCATCGGAACGTTGCGTCCACAGACAATCATACATGAATGATTAAGAACAAGTCGAGCTGGGACGCAATGGCAGTATTTGTCACATCAGTCCTCAAAGCAAAAAAGCTGGATGGAAGATGGGAGGAAGAAGATGAGGAATAGAATTGAAGGAGAGACCAGAGGAGCAGCCTTTTGAAAAAAAAGGGCTCACCCTGAAGTAATACTGTGCAAGTGGTTCCGGGGTGAGTCCTAAGCAGAGTGGGGTTTTAGTTGGTAGGCCCAATGCATGGGGAGTCCAACACTGTTGGGGTGAACTTCCCCTTCGCTCTTAAAGTTTCCCCACTTCCGTGACCAAAAAAAAAACTCCATTTCATTTGGGAGGGCGGATTGAGGGTGATTCCAAGAAAAACAGATGATCTACCTATTGACTTTCAAAGAATAATTTAATAAAATTATTATAATTTATAAACCGAGTAAACGAGGAAACGATAATGTCGACGTACCCGACAGCACAATATCGATGTTTTTCAGGCTACCATTGATCTTGATTTGAGGTATCCTTGGATCGTCTTGTATTATGCATCTTTTGACAACTACGTTCAAAGACGAAGGCTTCAAGAAATACATCATGTCAGGCAAGGAAGGTACCGGTGATTCCCATTGTTCTCCTTCCATCGCATAGACAACCTTTGGGACGATAATAGCAATGTAACTGACATGAGGAAACATGTTGAGCTCCATATTCGTAAGATTAAAATTAGCGAGCAGCCCATAAATCTTGAGTTGTCATAAGACAAAGCATATTGATTTAAACATTAATAGTCACATAAATAAATAAAAACATATTCTTACAATTATTCATTTAAAAAATACCTACTTGAAACAAGTTCAAATTTTTTCAAAAAACGCTGCAAATTATTACACAATGGTTTATTATTTTTCTATATAGATCACTCGTCTACAAAATCACCAACCATCCAATATGAAGGAAAAAAAAAATAAAAAAATAAATAAAATAAATTAAAAAAATATAAGAAAAAAAAATAAAAAAAAACAAAATCACTAACTACTGATTACATTTTGATCAGCTCTAATTTGAACGGAGATTAGGCCTCTTTTGCGATTCACACTCGTGTTTTGATTTTTATATATATATATTTCAAAATAAACACTTAAATTTTTGTAGGAAGCGAATGGTTTGTCCTGCAGAGCTCCGCGTGGTCTCAAAAAATTCTAAAAATTCCATAGAATCTTAAATTGAAGGAAAAACAATACCTTTATATCAAAATTTTTTGAGTTAGGGCGTTTTCAAAATTTAAAAATTGATTTTGGAACCCTTAGAAGTGACCTACATCAACCAAAAGCTTCGGGGCACAACTAGACCCCAAATGGAGCCTACATACCAAATTTAATCAAAATCGGTCAATGCTAAGTGGCAAAAGTGCCGCGTACGGCGTACGGACGGCCAAATTTTTATTCGATTTTTGGATTCTACGTACCTTGAAACGTAAACCAACAAATTTTGAGGGGGGGTTAAAATTTCTTTTTTCTTGGTCGATTCCAAAGGTTCATTATTGAAAATAATAAACCAAAATTACATGAACAGATAAATTGGTTGGCACAATGTTTTCTCGCAAAAATCTTAAAATGTGACGTTTTTCATATGAATGAACACAATTATGTTTACATATTTCAGCAGGGAATTTAATTATCTACAAAATTCTTTGTCAAAGTTTTGTCTAATTTGAACGAGTGAGGACCTACACCTTAAAGAATAGAAGTGAGCAATCAAGTGGAGAATAAATAGCCCTTATAAATAGCCGACGGCTCAAGCCGTCGTGGTCAGTAGGTGGAAGCTCTGAGCCAGACTATTCTCTCTCAAACTTCGGGTTCTAAATCGATCAAACCTAAAACCTCTCCAAATTTATGTTGGTCAGTTTACGGTTCAACTCTTTTTGAGTTATTATCAGATCGCTTGTGCAGGGATACGTCCCTGGTAGCACTTCTGTTAATATCTCGCCCCTCAACAATTTTCTCCCCTACTCAATTTGCTTGTGCAGGGCTCGCCCTGGTGACACCTATTGAGAAGAACCTCAACCTTGCTTGCTTGTACAGGGAAATTCTCCTCGGTAACACCTGCTATTCCTCTCCAACTCCAGTACATTATAAATCACTCGCTTGGGTGTGAAAATCCCACAGTAGCACTTCTTGCGATTTATTTTTACAAACCTGCTTCCAAATTTTTTAAAATCCAAAGCTAGTACCTATTTCTTATTAGGAAACGCAATAGATTAAGGATCGAAGCAATAGTTCCTTTACAGTAGCCAATGTAATAAACTTTATTTTTGAAAACCGAAAAAATGGGCTTCGAGTACATTACAGTACACAAACATTACACTGTGATCCGATGCGTCAACTAAACTTCTCATCCTGTTAACTGATATCCTCACAAAGCTGAGCGTTTAGAAACACTACTCATCATTTGCAATATTCCTCAAAACTTTGAGCGGCTATGCAGTTGTCCCAATTTAAAACAAGCAAAACTGTTCAACACTGTGCACACATACCTGCAGATCAGTTAGCTCTATTTTGTAATTATCGTACAATTGGCTGAGCAACTTCATGAAATCTGGATTCTCATTTGATACAGTCTCCATGACAATACCGTCCGAAACTTGATTGCGGTCGTAGGGGTTGGAAGAAACTTTGATATGTCCAAGACTGACGACCAGTAAGGAGCCTTTGTCCCTGAGTGATTACAAAACAAATTGAGTAAAATTTCGTTTGGTTCAGAGTGATCATCAATAACCATTTCATTTATTTCGAATGCAAGTAAAATAGAAATGATGTAAAAATGTACCTGGTGTAAAATCCATTTTCAGGTAGGAGTAGAGTTGATGCTTTCAAGTCGAGGTTGATCTCAACAATTTTACGTTCATGTACCATGTGCTGAAGACCAGCTGTTGACATGGTTTTGATTTCAGTGAGCTTCAGCTGAACTGCTTGTTGGATCCTGAATAAGACAGAGGTATTTAAATAAACTAGTAATTTAATTTAATACCGAATGAAACAATAGCCCTTACATTTCAAGCAATAATCATTTACGAAAACGGCAACTTCACCACTAAACGACTGAGGATAATTTCAAGGTGGGTTCTTAAGGTAGAGATAGGCTGTGGGGGATAACCAGTCCTCCATAACCTATAACATTGATGAGGCTTACTGGTTAGCAGCGATGGGCTTCGATGTATCGAACACTTCTTGGATATCGATTACCGTCTTGGCATCAAATACTACCAATAGTGGCTGAGTTTTGATGTTGACTCGCATATCACTATTACTATCCAGTGGATTTTTATCAAAGTGCACCTAAAACAAATAAGTTGAAAGAACAAACTGTTACAAGAACTACTCAAAGACGAAAACCAACAATCTGATTCAACACGAGTCATAAGAAGAGTAGATCTCGAACCCAGTGGTGAGAGGCATGTGATTCGCTCAGTCAAATTATCAGTAGGTAGGTAATGTAATATAATGAAATTCTGGCCAACAACTTTCCTTCTCCACCAACTCATTGGTTCAAGTTAGTGCTTAGAAGTCAACTAACTGAACACTTACTCAATTTATCTCAATGAGAAATTTGTACGATTTTTAAAATCTTTGTTACAAAAAGTATTGTAAAAATAACGACGTAGTACTTTAGGGAATTTCTTAAATTCAAAGCATTCTCATTCTTCAGACCAACTCATAAAGATGTTAACCAAGTTCTATTTTTTAAAGGTCGTCTGTTTCAAGAAAACCTTACCAGTGGGCATGGATATTATACACATTATCCTGCTACTTTATGGGTCTGTTCGGAGAGGCAATCCGGAACCAAAGGAGCTGAAAAAGGGAGGGGATAGAGGCGAATGAACCCCTCCAAACTCCTCCAAACCCCTCCGAACCGTTCAGGACTGCCTCTCTGAACAGACCCTATAACAAAACTTCTTTGTGTTTCAGTTTCAATTATTGACATGATCTGAGTTCCTTTTTTAGTTTTCGAACTTTTATAACAAGATACAGGCAACCGGAGCTAAAATATTAGGCCCATACGAACTCACTTACCAATCAACATTCGTAGGTAGGACCCGATTTATTTCCATTTCAAACAAAAACTTTACAAAATGGCACATAACCACTACTTAGCGAGCATCGTCAGAGATCTGGAGAACCCTTGTATCTACACTTTTGCAGTAAATGGTCTGTCAAATCGTTGAATATGGTTTGCTCATTTGCCGTTTCCGGGCGTTTGCAGTTTTCTGTTTCACATACCTGTGCCATTTGACCAGAAAAACTCGCTTCCTGCTTGGTCAGCCAAGCATTAAAATGACCAATTAATTAAAATAATTATTGATCACTATTTAATTATTCTTTGTTATTACTTACTTCGAGTAAATTCGGAGTTTCAGCTCGTGTAGAATTTGTATCGCTCTCTATCTTACGATCATATATGGTGACCAACTGCGGAACAACTCCCATCTGCTCAGTACCAACAACATTAAGGAGTCGAACAAAAGTAGCAGTTCTGAAAAATTATGGATACAATATATATTTTATTAATGTAAGCTTCCAAAGTATTTCTGACTTATCAGTATGCATGAGATGTCTCGACACAATAGACTAATCGCCCTAACATGGGGGACGATGGAGCACCATGGAAGGTGAGCCCAGTTTTCGGCTCCTCTTAACCTACGTACTGTATGCTGCCATGCTAAGACAGAAAGTCGTAACGTGAAAATTTGACCTAATTGAGTAATAGGTCCCCGGTGATTTCAGGGGTCGAATTCTATCTATTTTCGGAGTTTTAGAGTCGTATCTCTACTAGAAATGCCTCAAACAAGCCTCCCGATTTTCCCGTTAATTTTTTTTTTAATTACGCCGTATACGAGGCTATGCGGCCATTCCATCACGCTCAGCCCAATAAATATTTGCTCTCCTATACCAGATGGTTTCGTCGTCTCCAATCTGTTCTCTTATATCTTGCAGTGCAAGTGCAGGACATGTGTCTAAATGCTGGGATGTCATATCTTCGATGTGGCAAAGTGTACAGATTGGTCTGTCATATACACCGATTCTGTTTAGATGCTTGGCCAGGAAGTCATGCCCAGTCTGAATCCTGAAACAAGCCACACTTTGCCTTCTGGGCAGTGTTTTAGGTATGGGATTATTCAGTAGGGTGGCCCATTGCTTTCCAGCTGCTGCTCTCTCATGGCCTTCTCGATCTACTGACTGTATCTTGGCATCGACCAGGCGTTTGGCTGTGCTGTAAGGGAGAGGAGCATCTGACTGCGGCAGGAGTGACCCTCTTTTGGACAACGCATCTGCTTTTTCATTTCCCTCTATTTGGCAATGTGAGGGAACCCACTGCAGCCAGTTGGGAGCCCCTCATCAACAACTTCTCAATGGCAAGACGGCACTCGAGAACCAGGGCGACATCAGTCGAAACGTTGCTTGTGAGCGACTGAATAGCAGCTTGTGAGTCGACAAAAATCACGACTTGGCGATCGCCCCGCACAAGCAGACGCTCCACAGCAAGCTTCACTGCACAGACCTCTCCCTCAAAATTGCTGGAAAGCTCTCCTACAGGGTGTGAGGTTCCAAAGAGTGTGCAGTATACCCCGGCCCCTGCATTGAATCTTGCATCTCTGGCTGAGCCGTCTGTATAGATGTGCAGCCAATCCTCTTGTGGGTACCATAGATGAAGTGTTTCCAGGAACACAGCCCTAAGGATAGCTGTAGGCGTTAATAAATTTTCGCGTTAAGGCGTGTTATCTTGATTCTGCTAAGAAACTAGTCGTATCAGAGCGATTCAGAAGAAGAAAACTCGTATGTTGACACTGATACGAGAATTGGCCTTAGTATTTCGACGATACTTCTTGCATTCTGAATCGGCATCATACGACTTCTTTCCTATGAAAACTCAGCATTTAGTTGTGACTTTAGTAACCTTCCCTCTTAGGAAATTTTTTTTTAAAATAACTTTGAAACAGTGTTTCAGTTAATTACAAGAAGGAGAAATGAAAATTATTTATAATGACTCATTGAGGTAAGTACTGGAATAAACGTTTATTTATTGATTCAGCTGTTTTTTCTTACACTCTGAACATAGATATGAACTACGATTAGCTTTGAGCCAAGAAAGATGACAAAATAATTAAGGTGAAATGATTTTTTCAATTTAAAGATAATTATAAAGAGTCATGGTTGCGTATTCAGAACATAATAGTTGTAACTTCGGTTTTACGAGAGCGTTATGTCGTTATCAATCATAGATATGACTTTTTGTGCTAGCAAAATCGAGATACGACTTTAAGGCTTAGTATAACTGGCTTAAATGTAAGTAAGGTAGGAATGGAAAAATGTTATACCGTTTTTTGACAATGGGGTATTTCAGTCAATTTAAAAAAAATTTCTTTTTCAAAAGATTATGGCTCAGGAATAGCGATAATCAGGTATGTTCGTCGAGAAAATGTTTATAAAAAATCAGAGAAGCTAAGGATAGTTGAAGATTTGAATGGTGTGACGTAGCTAGCCAATTGTCTTTGAAAAAGTATCCATGCACAGAGAAGAGACGAAACCCTTGGAGGACCTCTTGGATACTACAAAATACTACTCACACACATTTGCAGCGTAGTGTGTGTGCATTTATGGCGGCCCGTCTTTTTTTCAAACGTGTGATCTCTTTAATTAATTTTTCTACCACATGTTTTAGTATCATTGGGCTTAAAGTTGGAGTATATAGGTTTTCAAGGGTGCTGAATCCAAATTTGAGGTTAAAAACCTGAATTTCCGACCCACCGAAATACCCCATTTAGACTCAAACATGTTTAATTTTGGCTCAAGAAATCGATTGGGCTACTAATTTCCTTTAAGAAAAACCTTTACTTGTGGTAAAGGGAGGACAAATAATCCCGTGAAAGAGTTATTTCGCCACGAAACCTATTAGGTCGTTTTCCCGAAAGTTGGGTAAAGTCAAGATACGACTTTCTGGCTTAGCACGGCAGTATGCACCTTTGTATCACCAACTATATTGACTTTTCAATGTACCTATGTTTGTGGCTGAAAATAAAAAACTCTCTCTATTCTAAGAAAAAACATCCCTTACCTCATCGACGTCGGCCGTATATCGATATCCATCCTGACTCCACTCAGTTGCAGAAGCAACACTCTTCTCAACGATTGTGGGATGGAATCATCCAGAACGTTGATCGATAAGCTCTCCAAGGTAAATGCGAAAGCAAATTCGACGAAAGTCTTTGGATAATCAGTAGGGACATCTCCTTCTTTGTAACCAATCGCTTTGAATAATTTGGCCTTTTCGTCTGATGACATTGCGTTCTCCAATTTGTTTACAACTGTACAAAACCGTAAGTGATAATGTAAGATTAATTTCAGGACAATATGTAAATGAAGCATACATTTTGATTGGGATTTTCTCAAAGTTACATCGTCGAACGTAGGAGGTAGTGGGAGTACGTTGGAAATATTTCAGAGCCAAAATTGTATTGGCAATATTTTTCAGCGAAACTGAACATTTTGGAGCAAAACAGATGGAGCTTTCCTAGGGAATCAAGACTAAAATGTTGGAGGTTAAACTTCTTAGGAATGTATCCACATTGGTTCAGATACAATTGAGAAAGTAGCTGTAATCATCTCTTACGTTTTACTGCGTCATTTTCAGAATCAGATTCCGTTGCCGAAGAAGAACTTTGGCCCCACCAACCACCAAACCATCCGGACTTTGGAGTCGTCTTGGCAGCCTGAACGTGTTCTCTTTCCAGCTGAAAATGCAACACTAGGTACATTAAAAGTTGTAAATACAGCACAGAAAATTTTGTGATTACCCTATAACATTTATAGCTCAATAAAACTTAGGTACCTTAGTACCAAAGTACTAACACAGGCAAAGTGTAAATCCATAGCTGAGTTTCCAGCACTTTCGTTCACTTTCAATGAATTAGCAATTTGAAAATCATGTAGTCACAAATTGTTTCAAGAAGATTGGATCAGTAGATGGGTGCGTGAATAGATGTTATTCCTCGTTCATGAAATTAGTTGAGTTTTTAAAAGATCATGCTAGACCGAAGTTTGAAGTATTAAGAGTTCTTCGCTCTTGTCACAAGGAAGAGTTGATACTTAGAGATCTCTGAGCTGCAGGCAGGGAAGCCTCTCGTGACCATAACTCCAGTGACTGATCTGAACGATCCTAATACTAGGTATAACTTACAAAATGGTCACAGCAACACGCATCTGAAAATTCCGATTTAGTTACCGTTTCCAACAAGCTTAGTCTCCGTTATACAATCACATCGTATCTGGGTCATTTTCCCAGAAAGGGCGAATCGTTGTCCAGAGAAGATTCCGAATGCACATTTATGATTTGGGTGTCAAAAAAAAATTCTCCATAAACTATCAACTTTGATCTACTTCGGGCAATCAATAAAATATGCACTTATTCACGCTAAAATATAGAAATTAAAGTTTAAACTGCTAAATGTCCAGTAATCTGCCATGTCCGGACCCCTAGGTAGTCAACTTTGCTTGAACACTGTGACTCACCTATGAAAGCAACGGCCTGAATTTGTAGTGATTCTTTATTGCATATACCTGGACATGAAAAAAATGGATATGCAGATTTTTTCAGAAGCAAATGAAGCGAGCAGGAGGATAAAATGTGCTTGACCGGAGGTTTTTGTCTTTAATCTGCCTTTTTTGTGTTTTCGTATTTTGGCAGCTTTTTATCGTTTCCCGCGGTTTTACTTCCTCTGTAAGAGGTGAGGTTAGTCGTTAGGTTATCAAATAAAGCGGCGGGAAACGTATTCCTTCTGTGTGGAAGCGTGCGCAAGTGGAGTCAGTTGCGAAATTGTGGTGTCACAGTCACTGTCTGTCTTTCATTTGCCCTCTGTGAAACGGTGAGAAATCGATATTACTTTTTCTTTTTGGTCTCTAGTTCTTGTTTCTACCGAGCTGGTTCCAGCGATATGGTTACACTTCAGCAGAACAGCACCAGAACACGGGAAAAGCTGAAAAACTTAAGTGCCACCCAGGAATTTTGTGTCTTTCATCTGCCGGTGATGGTGGCTTTTGGAGAGATGAAAGACTTTTTTCAAGTTGTTAACAATTTAATTTGAATTTTCCGTTTGAAAACCGATAAATTGAGATTACTTGGTTACTTTCGGAGGTTTCTAGGTTGCTATCAGAAAAACCGTGTTCCACGTTGGTTTAACCCTTTTCTACACCTGGGTCCCGCCCTGGTTCAATTTTTGGAATAACTCCCAGCTCTCGCTCCTCATGGAGATGGGGTTCCGAGTATTCTCCTTTATGCGGAAACCACGCCAATAGGTTTCTTTCGATCGGTTTTCTTCTTTAATTTTTAATTAATTAATTAAGCGTCCCAATGTGTGTTCTTTCGTCGAAATTCGATCAGTATGGTGTGAGGTTAATCCCTGATTTTTGGCAGAACTTGAGTCGAACTTTAAGTTTTCTGAAATCTTGGGATACCGATTGTACCTTTCCAGGAAAATGACCCATCTGGTAGATTTTAGGTTGAAAACGTACAAATTATGCAATTCCCATTCCAACCAAGACTGAACAGGAGGTCTTCAATGTGGTATCTGGTCGCCACTTGGAGCAGTAGCATCGCACATTGATTGGTACGATTTCCAGTAGATGGCAATATATTGGTAGTCTTAGCCTAACATCTTACAAAAAGTTTCCTTTTTCAAAATAAAAACTAGATAATTTTTGGATTTTCAAGAGAAATCACCTTTTCCTTCAAATACTAGTTTATATTCATTGATCGATAGTTAATTTTGGAAATTATCACAACTTCGAAACAAAAATAGTGGTGTGAGCTCAAAGTTCAACGCATTTGCATCAACTAAGGCGACATTTTGGCATCTGCCAAATAAGGCTATGGATTATCATCCAGGAGACTGGACTCCTTATTCTACGTTGGTTATTGGCCACGATGATCATGCCAAAACAGTTATCAATTTTCCAAAGTTGAATGAGGCTTCTATTTTCTACTTTAGCATCAGTTTAATGCAGGTATAAGTTGATGTGAGTTCAACTGAAAGTCTCCAAGGTATTGAGTCTATTCACAACTTGAATTGTACCTTCCTATGACAAATATTAGTTTTGCTAGAGATAATGTGGTGAATACTAACCTCAAGTTCAACTCTTTGCCTGACAAGAATTATGTTCAAGGCATCCAAATCTTCCTCAATTTCACGGCAAGCGGCCACCTGCTGCTGGCTAGGTTTAGCGGTAGACATTTTAGATTTGTAAGCACTGTAGTACTTCTTACAGAGCGTCCGGTGGGCTAGAATGTGATTCCAATCCCAATTCCTCAGTTTTCTATGCACCTCTTCTTCAACCACGCAGTCGTACGCAAATTTCCACCTACAAGAGAAAGTAGATATGAAACATTATCACCAGTCTATACCTACTAATATACGAAAAATCAAGTTTCCTTCGGGTTCTCGAGCTATTTTGATTTTTGGTCTTTTGGGGCTATTGGGAGATACAAATTATAAAATAAAAGAATCTGTCACTTGATTATTGGTGGGAAAAATCCAATCTTTTCCAAGAAATAGTGCTCACAAATACTTCGTGTCAAAACCAAATACCTATTGTGCACATGCCAAAACCACCAAAAGTTTTTTTAGGGTACCTTATATATCATAACTTACTCACCATTCTTTATAATGTCCATGATACGAAGGAACGTTAGGACGATATTTTCTGTACAAGCCAGCCCTCCGCATCATTTCCAGTCCCTCAACAAAACTCATTATGTCTTGAAACTGAGATTTATTAATGCCTGAATAATACGTGTAAATAATTAGTTCAAATTTAGCCAAAATGAAACAATAACAATGAATTTAAATAATATCTTTAGCCAGTAAGGTTACCATTGAAACTAAGAACTCATGACTCAGTCAGTTGCTTGAATCAGAGTCTGTAGGTAGAAATAGTAATATAATAAAGCTCAATGGGGAATCAACATTTAATCGAATCAGAATTTAAATCTAAGTAATCGTACAAATGGGGTATTTCGGTGGGTCGGAAATTCAGGTTTTTGACCTCATATTCGGATTCAGCACCCTTGAAAACCTATATACTCTTACTTTAAGCCCAATGATACTATAACATGTGGTAGACAAATTAATTAAAGAGATCACACGTTTGAAAAAAAGGCGGGCCGCCATAAATGCACACACACTACGCCGTGCGCATGTGTGAGTAGTATTGTGTAGTATCCAAGAGGTCCTCCAAGGGTTCCATCTCTTCTCTGTGCATGGATACTTTTTTCAAAGACAGTTGGCTAGCTACGTCACACCATTCAAATCTTCAACTTTCCTTAGCTTCTCTGATTTTTTGAAAACATTTTCTCAACGAACAGACCCGATTACCGTTATTCCTGAGCCATACTCTTTTGAAAAAAAATTTTTTTTTTTAAATTGACTGAAATACCCCATTCTCAGTACCAATACGGACTTTCTAGTGTGAAAATAAAGGATGAATAGTTAGTTCGGGAACTAGCATCACGTTATGGAAGCACCATTGTATGTTAACTACGAGAGTGTTTTCAAAAGTATCACGAATTTTTTTAAAATAAAAAAAAGTATAATTAAAAAAAGTGTATATTTTTCATCGTTAACATGTTGAATATTTTTCCACATAGCCCCCATGGACTTCCAAATATTTTTACAACCTGGTTTTCAGTTTTTTAAACCCCTCTTCAGACCACTTCCCCGCCATTCCAGCCAACCAAGTTTCGACCTCCTGCGTGAGCTCTGTGTCGTTATCAAAGCGCCGACCTCCAAGTTTCTTCAGTTCAGGGAGCAGGTGGTAGTCGGATGGTGCCAGGTCCGGAGAATACGGTGGATGGCCAGAAACATCCTAGCGAAACTGTTCCAACAAAGTTTGGGTTTCACGGGCGGAGTGGGGGGTGTTGTGAAACAAGAATACGGTTTTTGTCAACATGCTCCTCCGTTTGTTTTTAATCGCCCGTCGAAGTTTCTTGAGAACACCACAATATCTTGCCGCGTTTATTGTGGTTCCTCTTGGAAGATAATCTTTGCTAACGAAACAGAGCTCACGCTGGAGGGCGAAACTTGGTTGGCAAGAATGGCGGGGGAGCAGTAAGAAGAGGGGATTAAAAACTGAAAACCAGGTACCAAAAATGTTTGGAAGTCCATGGAACTATCAAGGAAAAATAGTCAACATGTTAACAATGAAAAATATACGATTTTTTAAAATTTAAAATTTTTTTATTTCTTAAAACTTTATTTCTTAAAAATTTCTTACTTTTGAATACACCCTCGTATTTCTTCCATCTGTTAACACATCAGCCCATCTTAACAGTCGTACTTTTAGTACCAAAAAAAAACCTCGTGTTTTTCCTTTACCAAAATTGGAAATTTTGGACAGTTATAAAGAAATTTGGAACATAAGAAAAATTCACACGAGTGAAACTGAACTGCAGTCAAACTAAAAATACTTATTTAAAATGATTGCACGAACCAGTGACGTATCTCACATCTAACCTTAGATGTTTTTAATCGAATTTCTTGGTGTTTTGAATTTTGGATGTGATGTGTAGCCCTGAGATGGTGCCACCCATTTACCGTTTTCTTCCCAATCATCGACTAAAGTAGAAAGAATTTAGCGACGGAAATTAGTAAGATTATTTGAACTTCAATTCTGATTTTTCTGAAAAATTTCTTCTGAAAACCCAACCTCAATCTATTCCCATTTGTGGGGCCCAAGATGTATTTAGAAACAACAACATTAGAAAAACTACTGCCCCAGTCTAATAAAGGGTTTTCAAATTGATTAAGTTTAAACAATAAATCTGCAGTCATTTTTAAATACCAGAAAGTATATTTTACTCACTGAATGACAATTCCTTGAAGTCCGACACGAGAAGCCATTTCGGTACAGTGAAATTGGATTTGTCCTGTTCAGGCTTGGAGTTGTAGCGCAATAGAGTCGTCGAATTTATGGGACCAAGCACTGCGTTAACATAATAAATAACATTACATATAATTAATATATTTCTATATCTACTATTCACAAAACAGTATTTTTATTCCTGAATCCTCCAACAACTGAACTGATTTCAAAGAGGTTTTGGGCAATGCGATGGAATGTGCTACAAAATGGAATAGGAAAATACTCACTATGCTGGTATATTTGGACCGATCCATTTTTCGCCAATCTGGCTTTGAACAGTTGGAGACAGTTTGTCAAATGTGAGCTGTACAGTTGAGCGCCAGAACTCGAATTCCAATAGACGGAGAAACTGCTGATCACGAGTTGCTAAACATGTAAAAAATAGCATTAGGTTTGGATCACACTTCATAATCTACAAACAACAGGTAGCATCCAAAAAGTTCAAGGTGAAGTACCAAACCGATTGGAACGGTAATTTGAAAAAATAAGATAGTTGTGAACGTGTGAATAGTTAGTGAAATGAGGTCTGCGCATTGTTTACACACATTTTTGGAGTTGGAAAATATTGTTTGACCGGCCTCAAAACACCCAAAAACGAGTAGGAGGAGGTCCGTCAAATTCGAATACCATAGGAGAAGATGTATCAAGGTTTTTGACCATTTACTTTTTTCATAACTAAAATAATCGAAAAAATTCTCGCGCTCTTGATTTCTCATTTACAAAAAGAAAAATACTTTTTAAAAATGCACACAATTTTTAGAAAATAAGACATGTTGCTTGTAGTGTTTGCATTTTTCCTGAATAGTTAATGGTGTGGGAAAGATGAAAATCGGGTTGATTTCGGAAAATAAGTCTCCTGTTATTTTTGGGAGACAATCAAAATTTATGATTTCGAAAAATAACCGAGAAAACGAACCGCTTCAATGTGAAGCAGAAACGCTCGCTGATTGGCTGTTTGGATCTCCTCCCATTGTTGCCCGATGGTACGACGAAATCGTGTTATCTAAGAGGAAAGTTATCAAACAAAAACAGGGGAAACCTCATTTTCCCCATCTTGTTTTTTCTTTTTTTTCTTCAGTTTTTCGATTTCGATCTTTACTGGTTTTGTGAAATATTGCATCTGAGGACTATAGATTTCACGATCTCAGTGCTTCAAGCGGCCGTACATGAACTATCCCAGGTTGACATCATCCTCCCGGTTTTTTTAAACGTTCATATTTTCTACACTGTTTTGCTTATTCGTAAATTAGGAAGTAAGGGCTGAAAGTTTGTCGTAGGGAGTTTTTCGAGGCACTGAATCCGATTTTGGGTCAAAAATAGGAAATTCCGACATGGTGAAATTCCTCATTCCAAATGTCACTGTAACTCTCTATTGCTACTAGTTTGACAGTTTGATTGTCATGATCTTATTGTTTCTCAGTGAAACTTTCATTTCCCATGGTTATTGTACTCTTAGAATCTTTTTGTTGGCCAAGGAAATTGTTTTCAATTACAGTCAGAGCACCTCAACTAACATAATACCTAACTGATAATTTTCCAATTTCACATTCTCATGCAGAAACCCCATTGTTCATAGAAAATTATCCCACCTCGGTGACAAAAAGCAGCTCTCACCTTGAAAATGAGATTCACGGGGTCCACTGCGACATGTTCTCCCCACTGAGGAATCGATGTAACTTGCAGCAAATCCAGAGTGATTCCAGCAGCACATGGCTTGGCCGGGTTGCTGAACTTGTCCTCAAACCGGATGTGGATGTCTTTCAACGTAATTTGTACATTTTTGATTATGTTTGCCGTAAGTTTTTCAGCAAACGTGCTCGGTTCAGCTTGCTTGGGATTAGCTGAGAAGAAATACATTCAAATAATTTTAATCGGACATAAGTAAACAACAACTATTATACAAATATTTGTTAGAGGAAGTAAATTCATATTCAACAAAATATAAAATAATTAAATATAATAAAATAATAATTAAATATAAACAATGTCAAATAATTATTTAATATTCATAATTTATAAGTTAAAGTAAATAACCGATTGTTGTACCTTTTTCCAATTCTGTTTTTTTCGCTTTCTCCACTTTTTTAACTTCGGCCATTTTTTCGTCTTGTCTGTATTTTTTGTCCTTCACGGGGTCGTACTTGATATCCGAGTTTGGCACAACCAGTATGTAGAGCCCCTCCACTTCTACTTTCACAGGTGAGTTGTACAGATCTTTCCATGGTATCTGCAAGGTGAGTTTGCCTGCAAAAATTTACGTTACGTACACTAGAACTGAATTTAAAATAATATCCCACTGTTTGTGAGACAAATTTGATGATTAGCAATAATGGGGAATTTGCCTCACATTTTTTTATATTTTGTTTTTTTTTCGAAAGAGGGTTCATTGATATGGAAGAAAACCATAGTGTGCCGCTCGAAAAAGCATCCAAACAATTTAGAGAATTTAAGGAAGATGGAAATTTTAAAAGTAGCGACAATTTGTTCATGGGGGCATGAGGTTGCAGCGTAACGGATTTTCTAAACAATCTGACTTCAAAGAAGGAGCTGTGCCCCTCTGAGGTAGCGCTACCTCTGGAAATGCAAATGAAACTGTAGCTTACGTGATCGAACAAGGAAGCGCGCGACTGGGGAAGAGAAAAACGCCAGATGTGCAAGTGACCAAAAGAAGCAATTTTACTCACTCTTTTTACAATCCGATTCTACTTATTATTTTATCAAGCATTAGGTTTGTTCCAGCAAGGCGACCGTGGTCGACCGGCGCATGCCCATTACGACTAACCACTGTTCCAGCACGACAATCTGCCCAACTTTGAGGTTGAACCACTGTTCCAGCAACTCGACCGCGGTCGACCCAAACCCGACCGCTTTGAGGAGTGCGGTCGCGAGCGGTCAAGATTGGAAACCTCATACTGAAGAAACCTCTACCTTAACCTTCTCATTTCAAAACGAGCTCCGCAGTGGAAGGACCTCCCTAGGTGTTTTGGTTGAGAGTTTAAAGCTTGTCTCCGTTGCCTTGTTGTTTATAACTTGTCTCCGTTACTCTGTGGTTTATAGTCATCAGAGATAGGTACAAATTGGACAGTAGATGTGTTAAGTAATGGATTTTTTCACCATCCTGTTGGAAGAACTTTTTTCAGAAACGTGTGAAGCTTCAACCCAATGTCCTCAAATTTCTCGCTCTCTCAAAGGAAACTTTGAAATCTCTTTACGCCCTCCTGAAGATAAATTTGCATTAAAATTGTGACTTTTCTATAACATCATACCTATACAGGGTGTCTACCATTTGGATGGACCAAACTTCAAGGATCGATTGTACAACTAATTTGCTACAAAAAATGTCTCCCGGCAATTTTTTCTTAACTCACTCAAAATGCCTTTTTTTCACTTCGAAGTTTTTTTTCGCGTTTTCGACTTCACGTCATTAAAATTGCCATAATTCCTGTTATTTACCAAATAAATTCAAATTTAAGGATATCGTTGGAAAGAGCGTTTAATTTCCAAGCTGCTTAATGTAAAACCAAAATCTTTTGGAATTAAACCATTTCTAAAGAATCAAATCAAAAAGCAAACTTCAATTTTTTTTCGAAATATGACTCTTTTTAAATTGAAGTTTTCACTTTGAACGCCTGTTCATTTCGATGGGCGCTCTTCAGAAAAAAATATGCTTAAATTGTCAGCTTTCAAACGGTATACAAAGTTTTCTTTTTTAAATTCAAATTGGAAGAGTAAATCAAGTTTGAATGCAAGAAAACGTGTGTTTTACAAAAAATCTCATGATGACTTGATGAGTTTAGTATCATTTCCTTTGTAATTTTTCACGCTAAATCCAATGGTGATACTTCCGAATAATTCTGAGTGCTATAAAGTGGATTTTTCGAAGAAAACCTTCGTTTTTCGTACATAAAATACTCGTACCAACGCATTATTCGTAGATATGGTAGTGAGCATGAAGTAAAACCTTTCTATTCAATAAAAACATCAATCAGCTAGAAATTTGATGTTTTTATTGAGTAGAAAGGTGTTACTCTTCTACTTTGCTTGCTTTGGATCTGTACAATATTTTTTACCATCCTCACCAAAGAAATAGTTTTTAGGAATTTTAAATGATTACAGCAATGAGAAAGGGTATTTTATTCATTATGCATCCTATGAGACGATAAGCAGGTATGGAAACCTGAAGTCACACATACTCAGAAGTAACGCGATTTTCGACCAACTAGCTGTTGAGTGTTCCAGCAGTGGTTGAACCACGGTGATGGTCACACAACCGCGATCTATAAGGCTGTGGTTTTTGGGCTAACCGCGGTTGGCCCTGCTGGAACAAACCTACTATTAGTCTTCATCCTCTCTTATTTAGTTTCTGTATTAAGTTAGTTTCGTTATTTGAATCACTTTATTTGAATGGTCATTTGACTGGATTGTGGTCGCGCTTAGAACTTTTTTTTTTCAACTCCCCACAGACAAAATGTCTTTTGTGACGGAGGGGGCACGCCATAAATAAAAAATAATGGGGAGGACGCCCAGGACTCACCCGACGCCAGCCCTAGGGATGCGGGAAGATGAGGAAGGTGGGGGTGGGAGAGAGGGATGAAGGGAAGTGCGACCACCAGTTAAAATATGAGCCAAGTAGGACACGGGTGGTGATACCACGGAGTACGCCTACTGAGATGCCCAACTCGCGCAACTCCGTGGCACTTTTCCCGCACCACACCACGCGCCATGATAAGGTTGCAGCCATCACCCTGATGATGTTGGGTGCCACTCCTTTTAGCTCCGACACTGCTTGCCGAAAATCATTTCTATCATACTTACGTATCTTAGCCCGCCAAGTCTGCTCCATGTCCAAGCTGCCATTGACAACTTGGACATCCAGGATAATGCAAGACTGGTCGGGCTTGATGGCAACAATGTCGGGCTTCTTACCCTGGTCACTTGGCATATGATACAATCTCTCCCTCTCAACATCCCAGCTGCTAGATGACAAAGCACCTGCTATCTGCTTGGCGACCGCATCATGACGTAGAATGCGGCCCCCATGATTCCAAGGACATTGCTGCACTACATGATACAGATGTTCATTTCCACTCCGACAGGTGCGGCAAAGGGGTAGAGTTTTCCCACGACTACCTGTTGAACACCGTACCGCAGTTGGCAGAGTTGCAATGTGGACGACGTGGAAGTGTTGGTAGTCGTGGGCCCAAATGCCCTCCAAAGCCCAATCTACCCATTGGGAAGAGTTCTGCGGTACTATCTGGAGTTCTACTCCAGAGTGCAGAGCGTGTGAATCCGGTCAGTTTTTGCGTCTTTTTTGTGTGTGTTGTGATCCCTCGATTTTCGCAGAGTTTGTTGACAGAGGCTTCGCTTGTTAGGCATTTTCTTCTAAGGTAATTTTTTTTTCCTTGGGTACTCCTGGTGTTAAACATTATTCTAGGGCCCTATTATGGAATTTGACTTGAAACTGCAGAATCTAAAATTGAGGCAAATTCCCCATTGGTACATGTCACTACCAAAAATGCACGGTTATTAGGACAACTAAACAGGGAAACAGAGTTGCCCGACTGATTCTTCAAAGTTATAAATTTAGGACGTATTCCGTTCTAAAAAGAGAAAACAACAACAACCTATTTACTTACCAAGATGCCCAAAAATAGTCTTCACTGGAAGATCAAGGTCATCAAAGGCGCCAGGTCGAATTGCCAAATTCTCAACCACTACGTTTCCTGGAATAAATAATATTATTTAACAAACCATTATCTATTGAATTACTTGATATCAATATTTAGTGGAAAAATGTCAAATGTGTATTTGACAGAGAGGTTTGCTCCAGGTTAGCAGGGATGAAACCACTATTAACACTACATTCTGGTGAGTCGCTGGGTAACTAACTGAATGAAAAAACCAGTAAGAGTGCCTGGTGGAGGAGCTTTGTGACAGTAGGAGTGATGACCATGAAGATACAAATCCAAAAACCGCTGAATTCAGTGAGTCAGCATTGTTGCACTTAATCCAATTCAAAAGTCCAACGCCCTAGGCCACGAGCTCTTTTCTGCAGATGAACTGTAACCAGAAGGGGGTTTTGTTGTAGTTATCTCTCCTCGGATTATCTACTCGCATGCACTCCACCTTTCAATGGCTGATGTTAGTTCCAATTTTGGCTCACCAGATCGTCCTGATTAGAGGTTCTTCATTCTTGTCCAGATCCCATGACAAGAGTCCCTGTTCTTCCACAGTAGACTTGACATAAAACGTTAAGTAATTGGACTGATCTACGGAAGCAAGGTGAAATGTCCACTGGGAAATGTCAGGTACTTCCGCTGCTTGAATCAAGGAGACAGTGGACTTTGTAAGTAGCTAACTCGTGACCATCTTATTTTCAAAGTTTTATTTTGATAACAAATAACAACAAAAGCCGTCGTTCCAAAAGTAAGCTTTCTGCGAGGTGACAGCAACAAGGTGTCAGATGCACGCCGGGCATCGAGCTTCTCTCCCCCAGATGATGCTACCAGAGCTGATGATGGCTCTTCCGGACTGGTTGGTCTGCAGGGGCAGTGCAGCACCGTCTTCTACCCTCAAAGCCTCCTCCTCACGATCCGCCGGCGGGTTTTCACCATATCCCAGACACCTCAGAGGCCTTCGTGAGCCTCGAAGCCTCAAGGACACAGCTCGAATCGTCGCAATCTGTAATTTTATGCGGACGAATTCGGCAACCACTGATCGGAGTTTTTCCCATTTGTCCGCCAAGCCACCCACCAGCCTCCTGCAGATTGAATTGAATTCCTGATGAAGGACCCCTTCGCATGAGGCAAAAACGAGCCATGGAGATCTTCAGCAGCTAGGTCATATTTCCGGTGCTTGGCCCTAGCTGTTTCCCTGGCTACAGTGTCCCAGTCCCAGGTGGAATAGGAATCAGCGTCAGCGTTAACAACGCGGAGATAAAAAAAAAAAAACGAAAAACTTATTTTCAGGTCAGCCAGAGATGTACCAACTCACGGTTTGTCCATTATCCGTTGACCAGTGTTTGGGTAGATATACTTTTGTTGATCACCATAACAAGTTGGTTTCAAAGATTGATGAGGCATCCACGTCCTGATGTATCATCAAAAATTACCTTTCCTCGACCGGAGATCGATCTCCAATCTTTCCTACTAAACTATGTGAATGGACCAACGGGATCAAGCTATCCATGAATTCAATGGCCAACCGGGCGACAGGTGGTCGGAGTCAGGGAAACCGCCTCTGCAGGAATCCTTCCTGTGGGGAGAAAAATGTAATTGAAACTATCCCTCACATCCGCGGAATCTGCCCACGCTCGGAAGCTCTTCGTAATTCAGCTCATCATAAGATCCGTACTGCCGTCGCTGACTTGTTTCGTCAAAAGGGTTGGCAGGTCCATGAAGAGGTTCACTGTGTGGCGTTGGCTGAAGACGGTGGCCGTCAAAATAGAAGGGCCGATATTGTCGCCATTGATCGTTGTCGGTGTAGATCTCTCATTTTGGACCCCACCCTTCGTTGGGAAACAAATGATACCAACCAGGACTCTGCTATCAATCAGAAAAAAAGGTTGATATACCCGCCGACCATCCCATTTTTCCGAGAAAAATACCACGTTCATAACTGGGAGGTTTTTGGGCTGTGGTTTGGAATGCGTGGGACATTTTTATATAAATTTTTCTAAGATTTTAATTTTAAAAAGGCCGATCTCTCCGAGCTATGCTTGACAATCCTCAGAGACACACTCCACATTGTTAACCGACACTTGTTTACGCATGATTAAATTATCTATTTATGTAATTACTTTTTTTTTTTTTGTTCTTATTATTGACTACTTTGAATTTGTTTCAAATATTATTATTGTTGTTTTGAAATATTTTACTTTAATCTTAATTGTTATGAGCGTTATCATGCCGTGTCGTAAGGCCACCCGATCTAACGGCAGCTCGCCAATTTTAATAAAGTAGTTGTTCTCTCTCTACATTCCTGAGTCGGAGTTCCCAACCACTGAGCTAAGGAAGTGAATGGACAGAAACACGAAGAGGCGAAAAGGTGGCGGATCACAACAGTCCTACCAACTGCCGAAACACTAGGGTTGGAAAGATAAGCTTTCCTGCATTCATAAAGTCATCCCATCCTTGTTACTAAATTTATTCTGTTTGTTTGTTTGGAGTTGTTGGTTCTTAATATGAAAAACGCAACTATTTTAATATGAATCTGAATCAACAGAATTTCTTAATTAAGATTCAGTGGGAGAAAGCTGCGTGACCTTGTTGAGAGAAGGTTAGTCATTGATACTAACATTCCTAGTAGATGTGACTCAACATCCACTATGAAATGTTGTGACGATTGTTCGGGCTCCACACTGAGGCACTGGAGCAGCGTTAAGTACTGAGGAAAGTTCACGACATCCAATTCTTCTGCACAAAATTGAGATCTCTTTGGATCTTTTTTTTTTTTTTGAGATTTGGATTGATTTTTTTTCAGTTTGCGACCATACCTATTAGTCAACAGTCCTCAGTTTTAATAAACACAGTGCAGTTAATAACCATTATGGTTATTCACGTCACGCTAGTGGCAACACCAGGTATCTCATTTTTTCCAATTTTTCAGGGGAGCCAAAAAACTGATTTGAACAACAGGTGCTATCTCAGAAATGGATCTCAATAAGCAACAGGCGCTATCTCAACGCCTAACTTTGTGTCCCTGATTACTGATGAATAACAACTTATTTATCTCTTTCATAGGACTCACTTTTCCCTTACAACTTCTTAACAGGTGTATAAACTAAAAAACACATGATTTTCTCAATAATACACTTAGGAAAACTTACCATCGGAAATGTAGCCATCCTGAGATAGCATGTGTTGACGAACAACTTGAGATAACCACTGTTAACTAACAAATGTAAATTGCGATTTACGCGCTCCCTGTTGCCCCGATGAAGAAACTAACTTCACCATTCGATTCCCCACAAAATTGTACCTTAAAAACGGTTCTTAAACCGAAACAGCCAAAAAATGAGATAGCTGGTGTTGCCACTAGCGTGACGTATAATATACTAGTTTCCCTTAGTTTGTTGGTACGTTCCTGACCTCAGCCTCATCTTACTAGGCACCTGAAGTAATGCAAATTCAAAAACCAAAGATTTGAAACCCATTGAAGCCACCATCCTTATTCCTTTGATTTTTTTCGAGTTTTGATTGGAAAATCTTCGGATCTGTGCCTTTAAGCAACAGTCTTAAGAATTGAGATCAACCTGTAAACTCATTTTTAACATTTAAAAACGACCCTGATAAGTAGCGAAAAATGTATGACCTGGGATGGTGTTGAAATATGTTTGTAACACGTCAGATTCCAGACAGGAAACTGTTCAAATTGAACAATCATCATCCACCAACTCACTACAGACTTTATTAATGGAGAGAGATCTATGTCTCCATCGAGGTTCAGATATTTCGAGGTGTCCTGAATATTTATGAGGTTTAAGTATTTCAACCTTGGTTCGTTATGCGGCAAGTTATCACGAGGTAACTACGGAATACCGCACCTAATGACTAGTTTCATAACGAAAAATCCTTCTTGGTAGGTATATTTCGTAGTACGTACAATTGTAATTCAAGGCACCTACAAGTAATTAGACATTATTGTGCCTGCAATCAACCTATGGTGCTTTGAAAGAACGAGAATAATAAATTACATCGTGTTTCTCTCTCTTCGGCCAGAATATATTGTGTTAGTAGGACTGCTATACGGTTGAAATACCTAGACGTTCATGAATTTATAAACATCTCAATTCAGCATTCCATAGCCCAATTGATAGAAGAACGCTGCCTATTCGACGATAATAGGTGGGTGTGTGCGTCGTTTACCCGACCTGGATCCCACGATTATGCAACACCCAAACCTTGCTCAACCACAATGCGCACATAGAATTATTCTATATAATTCGGTGCTACCTTAAAACAATCATGCCTGTTGTCAAATAATTTCTGGATTTGGATTGATTTGATGGAACAACTATCTTCATTTACGGAGGTTGTTTGGGAGATAAACATTGATAACTCACCGCCCCATATTCCAACTTTCAATTGATCCGCGTTGAGATTCTCCACGTAGTTTCCGATGTATTTGTTGACCACTTCTATGAGCACCGACTCGAACACCATGCTGAGCTGAGGAAAGACGATAAAAGCACAGCTATGAGCATTCAGCCAGAGGAAGTTATCTTGGAAGGTGATATCATCGCCCGAGGTGGGGTTGAGAGGCCAAACCCGAAAGAAGAAATTAACACTGCTCACAGCGTGATAGGTCACTAGGAAAAAGGGAAGTAACTCAATTAAGTTCTATGATGAAATTCGTATAAAATAACTGCGAATGATTTGTAGATAAGTGGGACACTATCGCCAAGCGTAACGAGTAACGAGTCGAAGTCGATAGTCGAGTGGTGTTTTCATTTCACGATAGTGACGCTTATCAATCTTATCACTTGAAACGGCAAGGCTGCTACCTAGTGAGGATCTGACTCAACTAATGTTTTGAAACGAGAAGTACAGAGCGCAGCATAACCCAACAATCCCGCGTAATTTTGAAGCTCTCCAAAGCATCAAATTTCAAATTATCCTCACTCAATTATTGGTTGAAATAGAACGCAATACTTACTATGAAAGTAGATAAGAATATCATTTGCACCAAATATTAATCCACTTTTACAATATTTCATTAGAATCATTTGAATTTCAAAATCTAAAAACGTTGATATAGTACTGTTCTATGTTTTAAAATTATTTTTATTTCACATTCCGTTTTGTATACCCACCATGTTTTTTTGCTTCCGAGTCTACCGAGGTAGCGGAAGCTTTGTTTTCACTTTTCAAGGACGAAAAAAAAAAGTTCTCCAAAATCAAAATTTCCACTCGCGTTTTGCGTTTTAGACCTTTCTGAACAATTTTGGTTCCGTGTCTGTCTGTCTGTGTGTCTGTCTGTCTGTGTGTCTGTCATGAATTCCTTGTAACGCGCATAACTATACGAAGTTATTGTCCGATTTCTATGAAATTTTCAGGGATTGTGCGGGTTGGTGTGTAGACGGTCCCCTATGAAAATCATCATCTCCGGACTGATAGAAGCGACTGCGCATGCGCAAACGTGAATTCCTTGTAACGGCCATAACTTCTACATTTTCTATCCGATTTCAATGAAATTTTCAGGGATGTTACAGATTAGTATTTAGATGGTCCCCTATGAAAATCACCACCTTCGGACTGATAGTAGCCACTGCGCATGCGCAAACGTGAATTTCCTTGTAACGGCCATAACTTCCACATTTTCCACCCGATTTCAATGAAATTTTCAGGGATTATGTGGATTAGGTTGCAGATAGTCCCCTATGAAAATCATCATCTCCGGACTGATAGAAGCGACTGCGCATGCGCAAACGTAAATTCCTTTAACAGCCGTAACTTCAACTGTCCCCCAGGGGTCGCGGGTTCGAATCCCACCCGAGGCTAAGTATTTTCCTTCCTCACTACCGAAGGTAGGGAAGCTTTGTATTCGTGAAAGAAGTGAAAAAAAAAAAAAAAAAAATGTCCTCCAAAATCAAAATTTCCACTTGCTTTTTGCGTTTTAGAGCTTCCCGAACAATTTTGGTTCCGTGTCTGTCTGTCGGTCTGTCTGTGGTCAATCCTTGTCCCGGGCAAAACTATACTAACCTGTGGTCCGATTATGATGAAATTTTCAGGGATTGTGCGGGTTAGGTCCTAGACGGTCCCCTATCAATGGGGTGTGCACCGGGGTAGGAAAAACTGTTTATTGTTGTTTTTAATCTAAGGTAGACCTCATCCTGAGAATTTTGGTACCAACCGCGACCATCTAGCGTGTGTATATCTTTTCCTATGAATTTTTAAAGTTTCGACCGTTTATGACGTCACAGTGGGCTGGGGGGTCCCGCCCAGGCGAGAGGGGCGCGTGACGTCATAAACGGTCGGAACTTTGAAAAATCATAGAAACAGATCTACTGACGCTAGAAGGTCGCGGTTGGTGCCAAAATTCTCAGGATGTAGTCTACTTTCGATTAAAAATCTAAAAAAAATCAAGGCGCACTCCCCATTTCAGCACCTTCGGACAATAGGAGCGAGTGCGCATGCGCAAACGTGAATTTCCTGGAACCTCGGTTTCTAATGAACCGATTTTGCTCAAATTTGGAGGTTAGTTAGGGACTAACTTCTAAGAGACACCCTATAAGTTTCAATCAAATTGGTCAAGCAATAGCCGCTGCGCATGCGCGAACTTTAAATTTATTGTTACAACCAAAACTCCGCAACTATTCAACCAATTTCGATGAAATTTTCAGGGATTGTGTGGGTTAGGTCCTAGACGGTGGACCGCTAAATAAAATTCTACGTTAATATCGCCAATATTTTGGTATTCAATAACTCTTTGAATCATTATTTTTTCGCCAACTGATTCTATATGTCCATGTTACAATGAGTGAGGAAGCTATACTGCCCACCCAACTTGGCAGACGTTTTTTGATCCAATCACATACATCTACTCACTTAATTTTTCATCCGAATTTGATGAAATTTTCTAGGATTGTCCTGATTAGCGTGTAGATGGTCCCCTATGGGGGTACTGGAAGGTACTTAGAGATTGGTGTTTTGAGATTAACTACTATGCATCGGATCATCTATATAATCGGGTTATGGATACGAGGAAGCTATGTGCCACACCCACTTGGCAGACGTTTTTTTTAATTGTTTTTATTTGCCATTCCACCCAAAGTGTATTGACAATAGTCAATAAAATATAAATATAAAACAAAACATAACAGAGTAATAGGGCTAAACAAAACATTGGGATATTGGACAGGGCAGACGGGTAAAAAAAGAACGAGAGATCAGATCCTCCAGATTCCTTTGTTTCCATATAAATGGATTAATTTGGATTTCTAACGGCAAATCTGTGAGTTTTAGGCACTTTTTAGGACGTCTCGCAGTAAGACTTGAGCGTCCTTGTGCGATTAATTTGAGGTAAAGTTGGACAACACTCAACAGAACAAAAAACCACATACTAATCCGTACTAGACCATTCTGAATCCAAATCCGCGAAAAAACATAGGTGTATGTCTGTGTTTGTGACAATATCTTGTGTTGGTAGGTTCCTACTCTAAACTGGCCTTAGTTTTCAACCGATTTTTGAGGTTCTTTTTTGTTCGGCGTGGAAATTTATCTAGTCTGCACTGCATCGCCGGAATTTTGACTTTTAAGGGGGGATTTATATGTTTTGGGCAAGCTTTACCCTTCTAGTGGCATCGAACCCACCACAAAATATAGGTACTAAAAATGTCTCAAATATTGAGTACCTTCATGGTTATAAAAACTACTTCAATCTTTCTCTTGGGACGAATAGGTTGAAAAAAAGTACCTCCTTTTCTCCAATCATATTTCGTCACGCTAGTGGCAACACCAGGTATCTCATTTTTTCCAATTTTTCAGGGGAGCCAAAAAACTGATTTGAACAACAGATGCTATCTCAGAAATGGGTCTCAATAAGCAACAGGCGCTATCTCAACGCCTAACTTTGTGTCCCTGATTATTGATGAATAACAACTTATTTATCTCTTTCATAGGACTCACTTTTCCCTTACAACTTCTTAACAGGTGTATAAACTAAAAAACACATGATTTTCTCAATAATACACTTAGGAAAACTTACCTTCGGAAATGTAGCCATCCTGAGATAGCATGTGTTGACGAACAACTTGAGATAACCACTGTTAACTAACAAATGTAAACTGCGATTTACGCGCTCCCTGTTGCCCTAATGAAGAAACTAACTTCACCATTCGATTCCCCACAAAATTTTACCTTAAAAACGGTTCTTAAACCGAAACAGCCAAAAAATGAGATAGCTGGTGTTGCCACTAGCGTGACGATTTATGAAGATAATATCTTCATAATATCTGATATTATCAGCTCAGCGACTCGATGACAGCGAGGTACATTAATTTTCTTCCTTCTGACCTCCAAAAACTCTCAGCGCCCGTAAAACCCTTCTTGAGCCAAAATCTAGCTTGATAGGTACCACGCTTTGAATATAATATGAATAATTTTGCTTCCGAGTCTACCAAGGTAGCGGAAGCTTTGTTTTCACTTTTCAAGGACGAAAAAAAAAGTTCTCCAAAATCAAAATTTCCACTCGCGTTTTGCGTTTTAGACCTTTCTGAACAATTTTGGTTCCGTGTCTGTCTGTCTGTGTGTCTGTCATGAATTCCTTGTAACGCGCATAACTATACGAAGTTATTGTCCGATTTCGTTGAAATTTTCAGGGATTGTGCGGGTTGGTGTGTAGACGGTCCCCTATTGAAATCATCATCCTCGGACTGACAGAAGCGACTGCGCATGCGCAAACGTGAATTCCTTGTAACGGCCATAACTTCTACATTTTCATCCGATTTCGATGAAATTTTCAGGAATTGTGCGGGTTGGTGTGTAAATGGTCCCCTATGAAAATCATTATCCTCGGACTGATAGAAGCGACTGCGCATGCGCAAAAGTGAAATTCCTTGTAACGGCCGTAACTTCCACATTTTCCATCCGATTTCAATGAAAATTTCAGGGATGTTACAAATTAGAGTTTAGATGGTCCCCTATGAAAATCATCACCCCCGGATTGATAGTAGCCGATGCGCATGCGCAAACGTGAATTGCTTGGGTTGTTGGGGTAGGGTAATAGAGGGTGTTTTTATCTCTTCGGAGCCCTTCTTATCCCTACCCAAGTCAAGGTCATGCGTCCCCGTCGCACAACCCGGGCCCCCTGGGATGGACAGAGGTGGTCCCATTAGGTTTCCCTGGTGGTGGCCCCTCTTGAATTTCCAGGGGTGGCTGAATGACCCTCTGGCGATTAGGGAGGGGACCCCTGTCAACGGGTTCCCTGACCCTGAAAATCCCGCGCTTCCCCTGTTATGGATAATCAAACAGACCGGCCTCATAACCCCCGCCAGCCCATTGGCTCGCGGGGTATTAGGGGAGGCGCTCAGAGGCGCCCCAGGCAGGGGCGTCGGCCATCCTCTCCCTCCTCCTCTTCCTCATCATCCCTACCCTCTTCCTCTTCCACAGCCTCTTTAGACCACCAGTGTGCCCATTGTGAGCGGGCATTCACCTCCAGGTCTGGCCTTGGTGTCCACGTCAGACGGAAGCATCCTGTTGCTGCTAATGCTGCAATTGAAATAGAAAGAGTACAGCCTAGGTATGCTTCCCAGGATTTGCGCAGGATGGCGGCAGATGAGGTGGTGGCTGTGCGCAATGGGGTACGTAATATAAATGTTTATTTAAGCGAACGTTTTCCCACGCGCACAGTCATTGCCATCAAGAACCTCCGCCTGAAGCCCCACTATAAGCAGCTTGTCCAGGAAGCTATCCTGGCAAATAGCGGTGGGGCTTCTCCCGCATCTCCTGTTGCTGGCCTGGACCAGCAGTCTGCCATTCAGAATCCCTCCCCCGGGACCTCCGGTCTTCTTGCCGATTTAAAGACCGAAGTCTTGAGGCTCGGGGGGCAGGTAGGTCGTATTGAAGGCTATGAAAGCACCTACCTGCAGGATCTGGCGAGGCGGGCTGCTGAAGGGCTGGACAACCTGGAGGACAAGGTTGCGGCCTATCTAGGGAGAATCTTCCCGCGGGTTGGGGATGCGACCGTGACGCAGCACCAGGGGAGACCTCCTCCCAGAGTGGTGTTGCGTGGAGGTCGCAGAGCAGCTAAGCAAGCAAGAAGGCAGGAGTACCACCGGGTTCAGAGTTTGTGGAGGAAGCATCCGGCACGTGTAGCTGCGGAGGTACTGGAGGAGCCTGGGGAAGATCAAGTTCAGCCCCCTCTTCAGGAGTTTGTGGATTTCTGGGAACCACTTTTGAGTGCTCCCAGTCACAACCCTGAGGAGCGAGTGGTTCCCCCAGTCTCCACCAGGGATTCCTTACGCAGCATCTTGTCTTTGCCGGTGCTACTTGACGAGGCACACAAGTGCCGTGTCAAGAACTCCACATCCGCTGGACCGGATGGTATTTCTGCCCGTCGCTGGAATAAAGCACCAAATACGATTAAGCTGCTCATCCTCAACCTGCTCATGCTTGCGGGAAGACCCCCGAAAGCGTTAACCCGTACCCGAACCGTGTTTATCCCCAAGAAAGGGGGAAGTGGGCCTGGAGGCTATCGACCGATCTCAGTGTCCTCGGTAGTCTTCCGCCACTTCCAAAAAGTACTGGCATCTCGCCTCCAGGTGGCTGGTGTCATTGGTGACGTCCAGAGAGCGTTTCGGCCAGCGGATGGCACAGCGGAGAACCTTACAGTTCTCCAAACTGTCATCTCGCTGGCCCGTATTAAACGCCGGCAACTCCACCTCGCCGCTCTGGACGTCGCTAAGGCCTTTGACACAGTCAGTCACCTTGCCCTGACCGATTGCCTTCGTGGTGTCGGGGCCCCATCTCGATTAATTGAGTATGTGGCCTGTCTGTACCATGAAGGCGTGACGGTCCTCGAGGCAGGGGGTGAGGTATCAAGGGATATACGGATCGGGCGTGGGGTACGCCAGGGGGATCCCCTATCACCACTCCTCTTCAACCTGGTCGTGGATACGGCCTTGGGTAAGCTGCCCACTGAAGTAGGGTTTGATCTCGCCCCTGGGGTGCGAGTGGGAGCATTGGCTTTTGCCGATGATGTTATCCTACTCGCAGAAACCCGTGAGGGCTTGCAGATCGCCCTCAATGCATTTGCTAAGCAGCTAGCCAGGTGTGGACTCGTGGTTAACCCCGATAAGTGTGGGTCGGTCTCCTTGGTCCCGTCGGGTCGCCAGCATAAGGTGAAAGTTGTGGATGGGGGTTTTGTCATAGGACAATCCCCCATTCCATCTCGATCCGTGCTGGAGGTTTGGCGGTACCTTGGAGTCGACTTCATGGGGGTGGCCACCATTACTACCAGCCGTGTGGACCTTGGTAGAGCGCTAGCTCGCGTTACCAAGGCTCCATTGAAGCCACAGCAGAAGCTGCGCCTCCTCCGCACGTACTTACTGCCAAAGCTGACCTATGGGTTAGTCTTTGGCAGGCTTACGGCGGGGAGGCTGCAAGAATTAGATCGAGAAATCCGCTCTGCTGTGCGCTCTTGGCTGAGGTTCCCACCTGGTGTCCCAAGTGCCTATTTTCACGCACCGGTCAAATCCGGTGGGCTTGGAATTGTGTCTCTCTCGGCATGTATCCCTTCCCTGCGCCGCCAGCGCCTGCTAGCCCTTCGAGGGTCGAGCTGGGAGGTCGCCCGTGCGGCTGCTGATCTTGATTTTGTCAGGCAGCAGTTAGCATGGTGCGAATGAGCAACACCATCTGCTCCAAAACCCAGTTCGTCTGCTGAGTTTGCTGCTGCCCTGCATGAGTCAGTAGATGGTAAAGAACTCCGACAGTGCTCCGAAAGCCTTGTCTCATCCCAATGGGTAGATTGGGCTTCAGAGGGCATTGGGGCCCGTGACTACCGACACTATCACGTCATCCGCATGGCAACTCTGCCAACTGCGGTACGCAGAGACAGAGAGGTAGTCGCGGGACAACCCTACCCCTTTGCCGTGCCTGTCGGAGTGGAAATGAACATCTTTATCATGTAGTGCAGCAGTGTCCTCGGACTCATGGGGGCCGCATTCTACGTCATGATGAGGTCGCCAAGCAGATAGCAGGTGCTTTGTCATCTAGCGGCTGGGATGTTGAGAGGGAGAGATTGTATCACATGCCAAGTGACCAGGGTAAGAAGCCCAACATTGTTGCCGTCAAGCCCGACCAGTCTTGCATTATCCTGGATGTCCAAGTTGTCAATGGCAGCTTGGACATGGAGCAGACTTGGCGGGCTAAGATAAGAAAGTATGACAGAGATGATTTACGGCAAGCGGTGTCGGAGCTAAAAGGAGTGGCACCCAACAACATCAGGGTGATGGCTGCAACCTTGTCATGGCGCGGGGTGTGGTGCGGGAAAAGTGCCACGGAGTTGCGCGAGTTGGGCATCTCAGTAGGCGTACTCCGTGGTATCACCACCCGTGTCCTGCTCGGCTCGTATTTGAACTGGTGGTCGTTTTACAGAGGCACTTCCCTTCATCCATCTCTCCCACCCCCACCTTCCTCATCTTCCCTCATCCCTAGGGCCGGCGTCGGGTGAGTCCTGGGCGTCCTCCCCATTATACTTGATTTATTTATTTATTTTTCATTTATGGCGTGCCCCCTCCGTCAAAAAAGACATTTTGTCTTTGAGGGGAGTTTATTAAAAAAAAAAAAAAAAACAAAAAAAAAACAGCCGTAACAGTGGCGTGTGAGGTGAGGATCTCAAACTTCAGCCAAACATCCCACGATAGGTCAGTCAGCAATGCTCTAGATTCCCACTCAGGAGTCCCAGGTTTGAATCCCAGTCAAGCTAAAAAATTTTTGATCCAATCACTACCGCACTTACATTTTTCGTCCGAATTTGATGAAATTTTCTAGGATTGTCCAGATTAGCGTGTAGATGGTCCCCTATGAGGGTAGTGAAAGGTACTTAGAGATTGGTGTTTTCAGATTAACTACTATGCATCGGATCATCTATATAATCGGGTTATGGATACGAGGAAGCTATGTGCCACACCCACTTGGCAGACGTTTTTTTAATGAAAAAGAAGTTTTAAAAAATTGATTTTTGGGAATTATTCCGTTTTTTAAAGAATGGAATGGGTGATGGGAAGCAAGTTGGGGAATTGAAAAAAAACATGTTTAATTTTGTGGGAGACACATTGACATTGCGTGGAGACAAAATCATAGAACTTTACAATTTACAATGCTAAAAAGGTCAGATCGAAAAGGAAATTGAATAAAGAAGAATGGTAGATTTACCAGCTTTATTTATACGTTATAAACGAAGAAATTATAAAGATACGCGGTATAGGTACTATTCTTCTCAAAAATTAAGCGTCAACCTAGCGAAAATTAAGCGTGGGTATTGCACATCTAACCGCTCAAACCACTTTATAGCAACATTTTCGCAAAAGCCATTTCCGAGATTTTTAAAAAAAGCGTAATCATGGTTTCTCACTTTATGGCAAACCGATTGAGTAACACTTCCCTCGTTATTAAGACATTAAAAGGGGTCGTGACCCCCCCCCCCACCCATAATATTCAAAGAGCTAAAAATCCTGTTTCTGCTTCCATGCTGTTTTTATCCGAGCAGCCTGTCAAATAGTAAAATTTACTATTTAAAATTTTATTTAAAATTTAGATTTTGCATACCTACCCATATTTAATATGGGTAGGTATGCAAAATCTAAATTATTGTAAAGCTCTCTGAACAATCTTGATTCTTTGTCTAAAAGTGTTGCTGGGCATAACTGCTAAAAAGTTTGTAACATCGACCCACTATTTTGTTAAAAATGCAAATAATTGGGTATCAGTAATCGGGACAATTATACAGTCGATCAGGGGGCCAGAAGCAGAAAAGAAAGAATTATTGTAATGTTAATGCGGCAACAAAAACACTCATTAAACAATTTAGAAGAATATAATTATATGGACGTAAAATTGGCTATACAATTATAAAGGTATATTTATTCTTCTAAATTGTGTAAATTGTGTAATCAGTGATTTTTGTAGCCGCTTGATGCTTTAAATAATCTATTCTTAGCATTTCACTTCACAATAGTTTTTTTCTCTACTAGTTCTGGTCCCCTGATCATGAAGAATAACTTTGTCGGTATTCACCAATACTTGGTGCTCCCTCCTTGTTCACAACCGCCACCGAGCCCTGATGATGGAAATATATTTTCCAAAAGCTCGGCAGTAGTGGCGCTTTTGCTCCGTTTTGACCTCATTCCTGATGTTCTTCATTCCTATAACTTAGGTACCCAAAATCACGGTCAGACTTTGATGAAAAATGTTCTGGGTTTGTGTGGAAAAGACGATAAATGGTACCACGTCGCTATGGGTCCATTTCTTACAACGTAATGAATCAAAAAATATGCCTTAAGACACACGTTATTTCGCCTAAAAACTGAATTTTCTCAAAAAAGTTCCCTCTAAAAATTAAACTGACAACCAATACTGTTATAGAAAGCTGAGAACTTGGGCTACTTTTGGTTCATTATTTTAAATAATGAACCTTTGGAATAGACCAAGGAAAAACATTCTTAGTTACCATAGACCGATTTTGATGAAATTTGGTACATGGGCTCCATTTGGGGTCTAGTTGTGGCTCGAAGCTTTTGGTTGATGTCAGTCACTTCTAAGGGTGGAAAATGTGCTTGTTGAAAAATAAGGGTTGAAATTTTGAAATCGCGCTAGCTCAAAAAATGTCAATGTAAAGGTATTGTTTTTTCATGAATTTAAGATAGTATTGTAATTTTAGATTCAAATGAGGCCACCTAGAGCTTTGTAACACCAACCGATCAGTCCCTATGAGAGGGGTTGTACTTACGATAAATCAGAAACACGAGTGTGAATCTCAAAAGAGGCATGATTTCCGTTCATATTTTAGCTGACCAAAGCTGTACTCTGTTTTGCGTCCTTAGCAACCAGTAATCAAATTTCCAACCACAATTCCCTGTTTCTTCGAACTGAGTGTGAAGCGTTTATTTCTTCCAAATAAACTTGATTGTGAAGCAGGTATGTGGTAGGTAAGTTGGACCTATGGTTGGTATAGGTGGTGACAATGGCAAAGCCATGTTCTTTGCAGACGAGTGATCTATATAGAAAAAATACACCTTTGTGTAATAATTTGCAGCGTTGAGTGCAATAGCAGCGATGGTGCTATTTATTACTCAGGGTTTTTTACGTATACATTTGTGTCCGCTTTAAAAAATTGCGTTTCCTCTAGAAGTACAAGAAATTTACGCTCTTTCCAACGGTATCCTCGTATTTGAGTATATCATGTAAATTAAGGGAGTTGTGAACATTTTAGCGATGCAAGGTCGAAAACACGAAAAAATTGTGGAAGAAAAAATCGTTGGATTTTAAGCGGACAAAAATTTCAATGTCAAAAATTTTGCAACAAATAATGTACCACATGTATTTGAACAAAATTTTTGACAAATAATACTACTAATTTAATTAGTAGTAGAATTGATCCTTTAAGTATGGTCCACCTCAACGGTTGACACCCTGTATGTGTTGGCAGATCAACTTACTGAAAACATCACCATATTGAAAGCTTTTTTTCCTCTCTCGGCGTATGAGTACTGACGATATTCTTCTTTGGAGAGTACTCATGGGAATAGAAGTGATTGTGTCAAGCCTCGTTCAAAACTACAAACACGTACTCTATCCCATCAAGGGATATGGTTTTCAAGTCTGCCTTTTGTGCTGAATCTTCTTGCTTGGTCATTACGTGACTGCTGAAAGCCCAACATTATTATTTCGTAATGGTCTTTGGAGGTTTTAACTGAACTACTTATGCAGGAATAATCCCTTCCTGATGGGATTTTTACTGGCGAGAGGAGTGGATAATGCTTAATGTTTTTACTATTAGAATAAAAATGTAGTTGTAAAGATGAGATTCCAGATCTGAAACACATGAAACGCTCTTTTTGTAAGTAGTGTTATCTACCAACGGCCACAAATGTCTAACGAGAGTTCTAAAGAGAATTAGAGTATACAATATTTTGTGATTTTATTAATAATTTGGAGATTGGTGGGATTAGGTAGGTACCTACTTACAAGTGGTGAGGTTTCTTTGTGGTACTCGTAGATTGGTTCTTTTCAAAAGAGGGTCCAGTGTTTGAAGTGTATACATGAGCTTAAAGGATGTCAACGTGTGATGGAACGCTGAAACACTTGTCACTTGGATAAATTTGTGTTGGCGTAGTTATACGGGTATAACAAAGAGTATTCGAGTGGCAACCTAAAGTTCGTGAGTTTGAGTAACAACGTGAATTCTTACGTGTCCTCCTATAGAACGATTGGGATAAAAGTCTACACAAATAATACCTCCTACATCATGAATTAAAAATAAGTAATTTGCCTTACTTAATTGTAAAAAACGGAGGATATCATCGATATTAGACCATCAGACTGAATCAAATTCACGAATAAATGGCAGCTCCACACCCATACAAAAACAGGGCTTCGGACGTATCCTTAAACATCAATTTCTCTCGAGTTAATCGCCTGATATTACTCAAATTGGGGGGTGGGGTTCAGTCGTGTTGATGTTTGTCTAGTAGACGGTGCACCAATGAATCATTTTTACAATAACGAATTCTGAGGAAGCAAAAACAGAAGGAAGAAAAATTGAGGAAGCTGCACCAAACTTGGTGGATGTTTCTAATCGATGAGATAATTTTGAAGAGTGTGTTATTGAAGATAATTGATAGCGCGGTAGCAGCCATGTGTGGACGGCAAGATTTCAAACATGCTCACGTATCACCTATGGTAATTTAAAACCTTTACCATTTATCTTCCTAAAGTCATCAAAAAATTATACAGATAATACGTTTAAGGAGCCTTTTCATATTCCTCCATGAATAATTATAGGTCTCCATTAATAAAGATCAGTGTTCCTATTAAAATTTGAATTATTCGATTTGAAGACGGGGTCACTGTTTTGTGTATTTCGCATTCGCCTGGTGACTGAGACACTTGGAAGCTCTGTCGAAAGAAGCTGATATAAGGTAGAGGTCTCAGGCCTTGTAGGGAAGTGTCTGGCTTATGTAGGCCAGGCCACTCACGCTCTGATGGCGCCTGTATCGGTTATGTCTTCTTAAGTTAATACATACTGCTTTTCAAATAAACTAGTTTAGCATAGTTAGGTATGGAATGGCTTAGTGAATGGTTATGGAGATCGAAGGATAGTTGACGGAATAGGAAGTGAATCTGTTGAGTGATTCCGAAGGAAATTTTTTCCATACTATGGCAAAAACATGTTAAGTTTATCATAGAACAACGTAAAACACAGAACAAAAAATACTCCCATCATTTTGCTTCCTTACTATCGAAGATAGCAGGTAAAATAAATTGAGAATTCCAAAATCAAAATGCATACATTTTGCGTTTTAGAACCTTTTAAACAATCGTTCTAGTCTGTCTGTATGTCGGTACGTATGTCAGAGGTACCTACTACTAGGCATAACTACTCGAAAACACTGTGCAATTTTTGATGAAGTGTACACGGTTTACGAAGTTAAACTACTGTCCCCTACGAAGTTAGACTACAACGAACAAACAGCGGTTGTTCATGACCAAAAAATGGTGGAGATTAGCTAGGAATATCTTATAACGACTGCCAAACGAAATGACAGTACCACAACTCCTACTAAAATCCCACTACATTACAAACCTAAGAAACTAGGTACGATCTCACATGACAACACATCACGAGACTACGATCTTTTCAAACGGTGATGTCTTGGAACTGATCGTAATCTGATGATAATATAATTTAGACAAAAGCGTGCCATAAATGGACGGTTCAGCAGCAACGATATATATTATGAAGAATCACCCTACATAACATAATAATGATACATAATTATACTTACTGACATAGATATTTTCAATAATTCTCATATTTTTATCGAGTACCATGTGGTTGATGTTTTACTGATACCAGTAAAATGTATGAAATTCATGAACAATATCAATGTTTCCTTGGCATTTTCTATGCGTACAAATATGGAGTATTGCATTACAAGTATCTGTTTTCAGTTAAAAACTTTAAATAAAAAAATAAAAACGCTGCAAATTATTACACGAAGGTTTATTATTTCTATATAGATCACTCGTCTGCAAAGAGCGAGGCTTGCCATTGTCACTACCCTCCTACTACATACCTACTTCACAATAAAGTTTATTTGGAAGAAATAAACACTTCACACTCAATTCGAAGGAATAGGGTGTTCCTTCATAATATGAATATTATGTATTGGAATGTAATATAATAATATGGAATATAATATAATTTTTTTTCTCAAATTATATTTATTGCACCAAGTAATTCAACTTATTAGCAACATTTCTCTGACAATGTATATAAATAACTGAAAAGAGAGTGTGGTACATAGCACACCTCCATACTTCATTTGACGGCTATTTTATGTGTCTTTTGACGCACAAGATTCACAGGAGCGCACATCACAACACTCACTGAACAACTTCATGAAAACACCACTCCCTACTGCCACAGATCGTGAGGTTTTCGTCTTTTCAGCCGCCTGAGTAGATCATCAACATCCAGCAACTTCACAGCCTCCTCGTTGATATGACCTTGTAGCCTCTGGTGATGGGCTATTGCTTGAGTTTTGATGACTTCATTTATTGTGGGAATTTTAAGGTCCTTATGGATGTCGTCATTGGTTGAGTACCAATACGCATCAACGCATGAGCGCAGTACTTTGTTCTGAAAACGCTGTATAATGTCACGATTGCTTTGAGAGGTGCAGCCCCACAGTTGTGCACCATATGTCCAGACTGGCTTAAGGACCTGATTGTATAAGGTTAGTTTGTTCTGTATTGACAATTTTGATCGTCTACCAACCAACCAATACATTTTTCGGAGTTTGATGTCCAGTTCTGTTCTTTTATTTTTCACATGCACCCTCCAGCGGAGTTTCGTATCCAGAGTCATACCCAGATATTTTGCCTCATTAGCATAAGGGATGACTTTGCCATTAAGATATATTGGTATATGTTTGATATGGCGGTTGGTAAAATCAACATGGACTGATTTGGCTTCATTCATCTTGATTCTCCACTTAATTGTCCAGTCATGGAGTTTCTCGATGGATCTTCTAAGTTTTAAAGTTGATTCGCGATTGTCTTCACCAATATCAAGGACTGCAGTATCATCTGCAAATGATGCCAGGGTGTTACCCTCGTGTTCGGGTAGATCGCTAGTGTATAGGACGTACAAGAGGGGGCCAAGTACGCTTCCTTGCGGGACTCCAGCATGAATCATTTTTGCTTCTGAGTATGCATCATCTTGTTTGATTCGGAAGTACCGATTTGATAGGTGTTGTGTTCGGCGTGTCGGCGAGTGAAGGAGACGACCTTCTCGCTGCGGCGTTTTGACTTTACTTTAACTCCTACTCAACCGAAGAGAGACTGTCCCTATCCTACCATGCAGTACTGTCGCATCGGCGGGTCAGACCCATACCGGCATGCGGAGTACTGTGAGATGCGGGCTAGCTCGTCAACCCCGGCGTTTCAGGGAAACCTACCGGCGGGAAGACGAGATATTTACTTGGTTGCGCCTACAGCTTCGAGGAGATACCTTGATGAAGGAGAAGTTGGAGAGCGAAATGAACAAGACGAGAACTGGACTAGATTGGCATACTCGAGCATCCCTGAGTGAGCTTATATACTAGTGTGATTAGTTGAGGGAGAGAGAGGTGGAAGGGTGACGTCATGCGGCGCTTACTCCCCGTACCTCGGCCCTCCCTTGCGGGTGGTGGCTCACTCAGGGATCCTCTCATACTTCTTTATTTAAGAACTAATGCTGAATTTAAATGTGGGTCATAACAATAGGTATGAGTGGAGCAATTCAGCATATTTTGCTGGAAGCATTTGTCTGAGCTTATGATCAAGTCCCTCGTGCCAGACTTTATCGAACGCCTATATAATATAATATATTATATTCCATATTATGGAAATTTGAATACTGGTTGCTAAGGACGCAAAACGAACAACGCTGGTCAGCTAAAATTTCAACGGAGATTAAGCCTCTATTCACACTCGTGTTTCTGATTAATCGTAAGTTTGACTCTTATGTTTTCGTAGGGAGCGAACAGTTTGTCCTACAGAGCTCCGGGTGGTCTTTAAACATTCAAAAATTTAATAATATTTCAAATTGATGAAAAAAACGATACCTTTATATCAAAATTTCTTGAGCTAGGGCGTTTTCAACATTTAAACCCTTATTTTTCAACCCTTAGAAGTGACTGACATCAACCAAAAGCTTCGGGGCACAACTAGACCCCAAATGGAGCCCGTATACTAAATTTCATTAAAATCGTTCCATGGGAACTAGAAAACGGCGGACGGATGGCAAAATTTTTATTCGATTTTCGGATTCTACGCACCTACTTTGAAAGGTAAACCAACAAATATTGAGAGGGGGTTAACATTTTTTCTTGAGCTTCATTACTTATTGAAAATAGTAAACCAAAATATCAAAAATAAATATATAGATAGAAATATATAGAAAATAGATACATCAAAAATAAAAACAAATAAAACTAAAAAAGGTTTATTATTGGAAGTAATAAACCATAACGGATAATAAAACAACCAATTAAACTATAAACATTCAAATAACATACTAATTGCCTAATTTTCAGTTTTTTGAATTCTGCCTCCTTGGTGATAAATTGTTTTTCAATAAATACTTTCACGTTCACCTTGTGTTCAGTTATTTTTTTAAAATTCTTCTTCTTTACCTTAGCATTTTTAAAATGTTGCCTGAATACGGAAACATTGAAATGAAATGAACTACCTAGTTATTGAAGTGGGTAGTTATGTTTCGCTACAATATCGATATGATACCGTTTATTGAGTAAACGGGGGTATCAAAACAACACTACCCGCTGGTTTTCTACGAATTTCTATAAAATTTCACGGAGAAGATAAATTGACAAAGGCTGATTGATGATGGTGTATTGCTCCGCGAGACTTCACTGAACGCAAATCTCTTTTATTATGTGTTCCCCCTGGTGAGTTTACTCCAGACTTCCTCTAAAGCCCAAAAACTGTTTATCGAGATGTACGCTTGAAATACGGAATGAGTTTCGTTATACCTACTAACTTTTTGGGAGGTCTCTTAGCCGTACGAGAAGATCTTGTGGTTTTGATCCGTGTCAAAATAGAACTTCACTCAACTGAAAGAAAAATTATCGTATTGAAATCTATTCAAACCAACTGAATTTAAACCAGTAAAAACTGCATGATTGTAAAAAGATTATGAATACATTGGGATTAAGTAGGTGCGTGCTGGGTATCTCTGATCCTGGACTTTCGAGTGGGGTTCAATTTCAGGAATTTTATGGATGCTGAAACGTTGTTACTACAGGTGTGAGCTATTCATATACTCCACTAAATAATGCTATTTTCTAAAGTGAAGTACCTAAGCATTCTAGTCACCATCTACAAGACCGTAGCATGAAATGCATTTCTAAATATGTAGGTTCTTGAACGAAGGTAGATTTGAAAGAGTCAAGTTTTTTGTCAAACTGAGCTTCTATTGACTCAATCCTGGTGTCAATGAAGAGTGTTTTAGATTTTAGATGTTTTCGCCCTCAGTATAGAATTTTCTATGAGAGTAAAGCTTGCATTTTTCGTGCAATTTTGGAAAAAAGTTGGAATTTTTCTAATAAATTGAGTATTATTTTCCTATAAGTAACTATTAAAGCAAAACTTGAAAGCTGACAGTTATAATAGCAATGTAATAGAAAAAAAGTACGTCTAAATTCATAATTCACCGTGAAAAGTTGAACTAGCGTCGAATTGATCGTGTGGGCGAATCGAGGTAATTGATTCATTGTGTACTGGATCTATGCGTTATACACGATACGAGGGCACTGCATTATTCATGTATGTAAAGTTGCAAAGTCGCCTACCTAGGAATCAACCTGTCCCTTTAGACATGAGTTTCTAGTAAGCTTTGTAATTGAATGATTGGAAATTGGTTTTAGGCGTATTTACCCTTCTTCTTCGTCATGCATTACGTAAAACGTTCAAATGATGTATCATGATAGGTAATTAGGTAGGTAGGTACATAATTTTCTTTATACCGGATCTACTGGAAAGTTTGACTTTTGTTAACTTGCTGCAATAAAACAAAACTAGCAAAAGTTTGTAAGGTCACCCGAAAGTTGATATTTACCTAAAGTTCGATGCTAAGTAGGCAGTGAGCTTACACAAATATCAGTTGGTTCTGAGTAGTGGATTGAAATGGTAAAAAAAGTTGCCGTAGAGTGGTGTCCTTTCTAAGGGATTTAGATGGTGCTGAATCCTGAAAATGTTTATTTTTAGGTCATATAAAACCTCTTGCTTTTTATTATCGTTTAAATTTAAAATATAAAAAAAAACTGTGGTCCTCCAAAGTAAAAATGTTTAGTTTTAGAGTAACTGCGGCTCTGTATCTATAATATAGATACAGAGCCGCAGTTACTCTAAAACTAACTAAAAAAATAACTAAAAAATAGCTAACTAGCTAAAAAAACTAACTAAAAAACTAACTAAAACTAACTGACATAATATTATTATGTCAGTTCTTGTCTAGGGTACATCTATTCAAAATCATGAAAATTTCAGGGTTGTTGCGGGTTAACATGCCCTATGAGACAACGTTGTACAAACAGCAGCTTGTGCTCACGCGGAAACGTGATTTTGACTAAACATGTTATTTAACGATAAACGATCGTTAGTTGTTTTTGAACCAGTTCCCGTGAGATCACCATATTTAAGACCAGTCGGCTCGGGAGATTATTTGGTTTGGTGACCTCTCGAGGGCGGGATCGCAGCTCTTGATAATTTTTTTGTTGGTGAACCCTCTCACTAGTAGCCATGAGCGAAATCATCAGAACCAATTCTGATCTCCGCTTTGGAAGACAGCTGATCCGCGACTTTTGGTTTATTATTTTCAATAATGAACCTTTAAAATCGACCGAGAAAAAAATTTTAATCCCCCTCAAAATTTTTTGTTTCATGTTTCAAGGTATGTAGAATCCAAAAATTGACTTTGCTTAGTTCCCATAGACCGATTTTAATGGCATTTGGTATGTAGGCTCCATTTGGGGTCTAGTTGTGCCCCGAAGCTTTTGGTTGATGTCAGTCACTTCTAAAGGGTGAAAATGAAGGGTTGAAATTTTCAAAAGTGCCCTACCTCGAAAACTCTCGAAATAAAGGTATCGTTATTTTCACCAATTTCGCTCCCTACAAAAACTTGCATAATAATTTGCAGCTTTTTTTTTTTTACTGGGCAGACTTTTTTATTAACATTAAATATCATGATATTTCAGAAATTAGACTTGGTTGAGATTTACCGTGGCTCCTACTGATCCGATCGTAATGAAATCAATATGCGCGTTTATTTTGGAAGTAAACCAAAACTACCCACCAAATGATGTTTGAGGAAAGTCACTTTTGCGTACGGGCAAGAGCTACTATTATAGGTACGATGGCAATGAAATTGGCAAAGGACCGTCTAATAATACTAATAACCCAAAAAGCCATCATTTTGCGGATTCAGCACTCTTCTAATAGATAGGTACATCTCCAAAACATCTCTATCGGAATTACAACATTTATTAAAGGGGCAAAAGTTGGCTTACCTGTAATAAGCTTTGAAACCTCAAGATGGCTCCTCAAGTTAATTTGTTCAAAGCTTGGATGATTTGGATGAAAATCGCTGGGGCAGATCCCCCATCAGTGAATTTTCCATACGCACTGGCACTTCTCTGGAAACTCATAATGCTGTATGGAAGCGTCCACTACGTCATCATTATGTTTCTAGCAATAGTCGTTGGAGATAGCGCCTTTCACTTGAAGCTTGAAGCTGGGCTCTTCCTTCTGGCTGGCATTCCTTGCTCCTACAAGCATTTCGTGTTCGTCATCAGGAAAAACAAACTACACGAAGTAATCGATCGTCTGAACACATTGCTCGAAGAAGTCGAGGACGTTTATGGCACTGAAACTCTGGCAGGCTGGCAACGAATTTGCAACATGGTTATGTATTTTTACTCCACCCAGTTCACAATGCTTGTGGTACCAGTATTTTCATTTTTTTACTACATATACTACTGGGAAGGGGTTGAAGCTACTCCCTACGAGGTCTACATTCCTTTCGAAAAAGAAAACCACATCCACCGAGTGATGCTATACGAATTGCTATCCTTCCTGGGGCCAGCTGCTGGTCTGATTACGGGCAACATATTTTTTGGATCCCTCACAGTCGCCGTGTCAGGAGTACTCCGGAAAATTCAAGAGCAGTTTTCTCAGGTGTCCCCGTCAAATGCGCAATTTCTTTTGCATCGGACTATTCGATGGCATTCCGAGATAATATCGTGAGTGTTTTCCTACGAATAATTTCCAATTTTTCCATTTCGATTTTAACATTAATTAGTATAGAAAAAACAGAACTATAACTGTGCATGAGCTAACAAAACAATAAATTCTAGTTTGATGCTACGGAACAATAATATAAATTTTCTCCTATCTCAAACATAACATTTCACTCTCAAGATACTCCATAGTCTGAAACAGAATTCTTTTGCTTTGTTATTTTCAATAATGAACCTTTGGAATCGACCAAGAAAAAAAAATTTTAATACCCCCTCAAAATTTGATGGTTTACGTTTCAAGGTACGTAGAATCCAAAAATCGAATAAAAATTTGGCCGTCCGTCCGCCGTACGCGGCACTTTTGCCACTTAGCATTGACCGATTTTGATGAAATTTGGTATGTAGGCTCCATTTGGGGTCTAGTTGTGCCCCGCTTTTGGTTGATGTAGGTCACTTCTAAGGGTTCCAAAATCAATTTTGAAATTTCAAAAACGCCCTAACTCAAAAAATTTTGGTATAAAGGTATTGTTATTCCTTCAATTTAAGATTCTATAGAATTTTTAGAATTTTTCGAGACCACGCGGAGCTCTGTAGGACAAACCGTTCGCTCCCTACGAAAATTTAAGGGTTTATATTGAAATATATATATATATATATATAAATCAAAACACGAGTGTGAATCGCAAAAGAGGCCTAATCTCCGTTCAAATTGGAGCTGACCGAAATGCGATCGATCGTTGGTGATTTTGATTTTTTTTTTGAATTTTTTTTTATATTTTTTTTTATTTATTTTTTTTTTCTCTTCATATTGGATGGTTGGTGATTTTGTAGACGAGTGATCTATATAGAAAATTATAAACCATTGTGTAATAATTTGCAGCGTTTTTCCTTCCGAATGGAATAATATTACTTTCACACAGACGTATTGTAAGTACCTGCTGGTTAATACAATACGTTTTTCAACCTTTACTTACAAATTACTGAATAAGTGACAATAAAAATACTATCAAATAATACTATTTCCAGTTTCCTTGCGTTGCATGCATTGCATGCATTGCATTACATGAGTGATTTGGCACTCAGACTGGTGAATTAACCGCATCCTTTTTCCGCAGAGAAAAACGTAAGTAGAAGAGGTAGTGTAATTTCATCATTCAAGAATTACCTACCAGTAGAAAAGTTAGCTCGAGTGCTCAAGGAAGTGATCTGCCATCCACACGATGACTCCTATTGAGGTCGCCAACCATATTCATTCAAAACTGCGAGAATGTTACTTCCAGTATGTTGTTAGTACAAGAAAGTTGAAAAGTGTAAAAACTAGACAGCTGATTTGCCTTCTTCCAATAAGTTCTAGTGGTCCCTAGAAGGCTGCGTACATTTCACTAATCTAGAAGAATGTAGAAAAGTTAGCTTGTTTTATTGTATCCATACGATCACTAACTTCTACAGGAAATTTGGAAGGCCTACCTAATACCTAAATTCTGCGCTCTATAATGAACTAGAAAGAAGTTGGCTTCATCGTTCATGTAAATGATCTACTTTTTCCCAATCTCTTCCCAGAGATCTCATACATCTCTTACAAAATGAATCCTAAACGAGAAAATCAGTGTTTAATACGGTTTTAGTTGAGTAACTGCTCATTTCATTTACTGAGTTCCAGAAATTGTAGGTCAATGTATAAGATTTCAATACTTTCCATTCGAGTCAATTTAGAGGTGGAGGAAGTGGAAAGACTGTATTTGTAGACTGTATTTGTTCCATATTCTTACGAGTAAAATTTTGAATTTAATTATTAAACATTTTCAAACTTTTGTCAAAAATTGTGGTAGAAAGCAAACATTGAAATATTGTATAAGGCCAGCATCCGCTAAAAATTAATATTAAACAAGTATATTTTTCAAGGGATTTCGTGCATCATCTCGTACTCTAATTTTCGGTTCTTATTTCAGGATCGTAGGGGAAACTAATAGACTGCTTGGTACTGTTTTCGTGGTTGAATATCTACTCGCCATGGTCTACATTTGTTTCAGTGGTTACATGCTGCTCAAGGTGATGTATGAGACTACGGAACCATCGTATAGGTGTACCTATGTAAATTCTTAGGATAAAAAATATTCGTTTCTTTCACAGTTATAAATATTAAAATAAACTTGTCAATTTGCATTGATATGTAGGAAATAAACATAATGGTGATGGTTTGCTTGTACTTCAGGTTGGATCAGCCACTGAGGACGTCAATTTGAATAAAAACATCATCTTGTGCATAGTCTGCATAGTTATGCCACTTTTCTACTGCTTGTGTGGCCATGTTATCGTTTTGGAAGTGAGTCCGAGCGTGACACTAATAAACTTACCTATATTTATGCCTAATACAAGTTATGCCGGGATATAGACGCAGTTAGACTGACAACCATAGAACAAAAAGTGTTCAGAGAGCTCCAAAGTAAGAAACGGGGGTGAAAATTTCGATTTTGGAGGTTTTATTCATTTTAAGCTCTTGCATGAACACAGAGCAGTGAGGAGCGACATTTAGTTAAAGTGGTTTCTCAAAAGTTGATATACAG
>CM019182.2:25747562-25787463 GCA_009739505.2 Apolygus lucorum | reverse complement strand
ATTATTGAAAATAATAAACTAGGGATGGGTATCGATACTCGATATTTCAAAATATCGATACTTTCGTACCGATACTCGATATTTTAGTATCAATACTGCACTATCCGATATTTTTGGATATCGATACTTTGGATCCGATACTTCTAAATATCGGAGATCGATACTGTTCTCGCGGAAAATTCAACATAATGGCTAAAAAATGAAGAAGATAGAGAGCCTTTTGGGTCATTACTCTTTGGTTGCACAAATAACGTTTATATCATGGAAAAAATCACTCTGCTTGGACTCTTAATAGTGAAAAATGAATAAAAGTTGTTGAAAAAATTATTTTTCTATTGAAAATTGGATGATATTGATAGTTTGTGACACTAAAGTATCGATACTCGATATTTTAAAATACCGATACTTATGCCCAACGATACTTGGGATATCGATACTCGGATACGATACAGTATCGATACAAAATATCGATACTTTTATAGCGATACCCATCCCTATTATTCGTTTTATCCTCGAGACTCAATAATCGATTATTTTCGATATCAAACATAACCTTCTCAACATAATCTTCTCTGACCCGATCAGCTGGTCGTGAAGGGGCGCCATTTGCGCTCCTATCCAGCAAGGTTATTCTGTTTACATACCAAGTTTCGTGGTATGCAAACAGAACGATGGTGATAATATTCTTTAAAAGCAATTATGTAATCGTTATTATTATGTCTCCCTTGTGGGTTATATGTCTGACAAGAAATTCCATACTCAGTATGTGTCTTAAGATACGTCTCTGCGGTGGTTTAGACCCCTTGAGCAGAGTGTTGTTGAGTGTGACGACGATTTTCTTGACATAACTCGCGAAGATCTCGTGGAGTATCTTGTATTGAAGACGGATTTCATATCCCTGAAGCAACTGAAGTGCTGCAAATCTTTGGATCCGCACAACTTCGTTAATTCAGGGCATGTGAAATCCGTCTCATGCAAGGTACTCCCAGGTGACAAGGTTGTGGTGTTTGGAAAGGTAAGTAATTCAAATGTTATCCAATTATTATTAGGTTAATTGAAATAATAACGATGTATGCCATGTTTTGGGCAGGTAGTAGATTCAACAACAGTCGTTTGATGAAAATAATGTTATGATAGCATCCCCTGCCCATTGCTAAGTCAACATTGTTATGAAACTTTGAAAAATCATGGGAAAAGATCTACTCATGATAGAAGAATCCAGTTGATACCAAAACTCTCAGTGAGGGCTCTACTTTCAATTAAAAATTATAATAAACCACTTTCCCGACTCTAGCACGCACCCTACTTCGAGCCATGAAGCAGTACCATATATGTATATATTGACCGTTTACTCAGTTTTATGGTTCGAATATGGATAGATTAACATGCAATGGAGTCATTACTTGAAATTTGAAATTCAGGATATGAAGTGCATATTTACGATCAATCGTACATTGATCATTAAATGATTAGTAAATTTTACTAATTGAACTTCAAAACAATCACGCAAATTGGTTCGAAATTATCTTCCAAGGAACTTCATACAAATCAAAACACTTGGACACAAACAAAAACATTTTGTGAAGCTCGTCCAATGAGGGTAGGTATTCTATTATTACTACCTAACTACTGATGACTGAAGTAACGTAAGCACATTAAAATGTGATGTATTTTTATTCTTACCGGTGTTGAAATGCCGAGAAGAAACTAGTATTTGTTTGGAGTTTAGTTGTCGCCCTCTCAAATTGCGATTGATTCGAGCGAGCCACCTTGCTCTTCTTTTTTCTTATAGGTCTTTCGTCTTTTCACATTGGCTTCTAATGACTTTTGGTAAACCATACAACGAAATACTGCTCCCGTGATGGGAAGAGCAGCCAAACACTGGACAAATCGGCATGTCTAAAAAAAATCTTTGTTTACAACGATGGGAATTCAGTCAGTTCATCGAACATGGTTGTCAGGAATACTGGGAATCAGCGACGCCAAAAGGCTGATATTCTTATTTTTTTGGAAAGTTCTCTTGTCTTTCCACACTGTTTCTAATCACTTTTGCCAAACCAAAAAATTAAATACCGCTTCCGGGACGAGAAGAGCAACTAATAACTGCATAAATTGGCATAATGAAAAACTGTCCATACAATCTTTGATTACAACGGAGTCAACATGGCCGCCTTTCAGCGAGATTCGAATAACCGTTCGATTAATCGAAGAATCGATACATCGATTCTGTGTGACGTCACACGGATAAAAGCAATAAACCAAAATTATAAATCTCTCTCACATCTCCCATTGAACAGCAGTTCACTCATAGAAGGCTCAACCCAAACAATTCCAGTGGCCAAACAAAGGAAGGCCGCAATAACTGGAGTTTGGATGTCCCAGTAGGTTTGACGCCTATGGAGATCCTCAGGTGGACGTTCCATCCCCATCCCAGCAGTCACACTCCAGCAATAGAAACTGCTCTGGGCAATCCCGCCAAAGATGGAGAGGAGACAAAAATCAAAATAAATACAAAAAGAAACGTTATTCGAGAAAGTTCTCTCGTCGACTGTACGTTGGTTCATTGATAAGTTAAAGTAATTTGCAACAGGGGAGAAAGGTGTTGAAGACTAGTGGTCCTACGCATTACCACTCATCAACCACAAACATTGCTTCTTAGTAGATGGGAATCATATTAATACTCTCTATGTTCGAAGGTATATATCACATTGACATGATCACATTGACATGGAGTCGATCAAAATTTCTCTAATTCAAGGATTGAATGCAATACTCTTACTGCAGGTATTAAAATCTGGGCTTGTTGATTGAAGAACATCTGTCCATAATTGGACCAAGGCTCCCTATTACTCTATTAGGAAAACGTGCAAACTGTTTATTGCCCAGCTCTGGAATTCCATGCCTCCTCATCTCCGCGCCAAATGAGCATAAGATATGTAAACAACCCGCCTAATTGGTGTATGCGGGAGATGCCTAATGACACCTGTTAGTCCTGTAAGAGCCTGTTTGAGCCTTATCCAGTCGAGGGCTGCAAGTACCAGAACATAACAGGCCAGAAAAGGTGGGAGGGGAGAGTGGGAGCACCGTGTGTGGCTTGAGTGGGCAGAGACCCGCGGCCAGAGCGTCTCCTCCAGCGCAACTGCATTGGTCGGCCTGAACTCCGACTGTTCACAAGGGTTATTTTCAAATTATTCATAATAAATTAATCAAAATTTTTCCGAGTGTTTTTTTCTTTTGTTTTTCTGTTTTGATTTTTTATCCGACGGCTCTACGTTTGCACCGGTTTCGCCCGTATTTTTGGAATTTCTTCTTGAGCTCCTCCTCTAAGGAATAACAACCCATCGGTAAGTTGGTACTTCATTAATAATTATTAATATCGTAAATAATTTCCAACTTTGTGGCGTGAAACGATCTTATCATCCAAAACAATAAATAAAATTCTAATTTAAAATATTAAAAAAGTCAGCCAAGTTGGGTAGGCAGCTTTCTAACATAAAATAAAATGAACGTATGAATATTAATTTGTTAAAAATCAATTGATTGTAATTAATGATTAGATGAATTTCTGAATTATTTAATCTTTCTAATTAATTAATTATGAATTAATGATTAGATGAATTGAACTGATAATTTATTTTCTATCATAAAATATGGTTTCTATGATCATGTTGATAGTTTTTCATATAGGGTTTCTAAGAGGGTTTTTCGAAAATTATCGAACAAGTTATGTAGATAGCTTTCTGAATTAACGAACATTAATAAGATTGAAAAGTTGTTCCCGTTTATGTTGGCAATTTTCCAATTTCTCTCCTGTGATATCCCTACTGATACTGTGATGCCATTAATGAGCAATTTTTATAAGGTCAGCCCCAAACAACTAACGAAATATGAGGGAAATTTAGAGGATGATCAGCACAAATCCTAAAAATTTCTTAAAAATCAAACAATAATTTCCTATAGTAAGATATAGAAGGAGCAGAGAATTGAACGCAGACCTAGTTATGTAGAGTATAATTATTCTACGCACCCCTTAGGTCTTCGCACCTTGACAACTAACGGGCAAACAAGAAAACAAAATTGTTTTGAATCTCAAAATACTAGTGACATTTTTGATTGCGAGAAAAAATTGTTTTGGCCTTCTGTACGAATACAAAGCTTCTTACGTTTGGTGGTGAAGAAGCAAAAGGATTATATGATTATAATAGGTTTCAACTTTCTGGTAGGTACTAGGTAAACACATTTGACGTGCATCTATCATTTCATTGTTGATAACTTCAGTTAAAAGTAAGAGAATATAAAGAAGCATCCACTTAAAGGCAGACAATAAAACTTCAAATGAACGTGCCAAATCTTTGGTGAGATAGGAATGTTGGTAAACTATGACTAAGCTAATCCATCGCAATTACAAATGTTTTTCATGACTTTATTTAAAAGTATTCCACAAAGACAGTATATTTGAGCCAATTATTTTTGAAATTTCAAGTTTCAAACAAACCCAATTTTCTATACGATACTTAATTTTTTGTCTATATTTTATTCTTTTACCTTTCCACATTTTTTAAATACAAGTAACTACGAATAAAATATGAAATCATGACGAGATACAAGTTTCGTTCCACAACAAATGTAGGCCAGGTTATAAGTTTAATACATTGTTGACAAACATTTTGGCTGGTCTGTTGAAAGGCGGAGGCGTAAGATGCACTTCACTGAGATAATATTCTTCATTCGTAAAGAACAATAACATATCTCGAAAATACTATGCTAAAATACTATGCATTAACTCTTACGATGGATAACCAAGGAACTGGAAACTGAACTTAAAAAACCTTGCTCCAATATTTTTTGGGAATAATTGTACTCGTAGGAAAATTTTACTCTGGTGAGTACTATTTTGAATTTGATAAAATTGCAATCTTCTTTTCCCGAGTAGCAAGTCGGAGTAAACAGATTCTTGGGAACCTGCCTCCACCAAAACGTGGTTGGAGATTGTAGTATCATAATTATTATTCGTGACCATAATATGTCCATAAACATATTATGTTTGTGAACCGTTTTAGATTCGATCTTACCAATGTAAGGAACCGAGAACGATAAGGCAAATAAATTTGGATTAACCTTGAAAACCATCAGTTGGTGCAGTGAAATCATGTAAATAAACATGCATATTTTGGTTTATTAATTTCAATAATGAACCTTTGGAATAGACCATTTGTGAGTATAGTAGAATGATGGTGGATCAAGGAACAATCATAAGCATCATAATCGTTAGTTATTAGATTCGAGAAGGTTGGTACTTTTCCCCTGTTTTTCAACTCGAGAACCCAACATAAAATTTTAATAATTCCCTCTTCGAGGGTCCTTGCTGTTAACTTGACGATCATTAACTTAACTAGCTAATTACCTAACAATTTCGAAAAATATTGGCTAAAGTTGTATTCGATAATTGGAAAACATGTTGAGATTTAAAATGTTGTCGATCATCAAGTACTGGTTGAATTTTACTTTTCAATTCGAAAAACCAGGATCAAATCGTGACTTCTGTGCGATTTATTCTCGTGGGTGTTTTATTTTCTAGGATGTCCCAGAGTAAGACTTGAGCGTCCTCATGGGATTAATCTTGGGTGAAGGAGGACAACATTTAACGGATTTGAATGGTCCTTTTGGTTCTGTCCAGTTGTGCAGTACATCGCCGGAAATCTACCTAGTTGAGTAACCGGAATTTCTATTCTCGCCTTTGGAGGTGTGGAAAAGTGCTGTTGATGCTTTTAAGAAACGTGCGTTTTTGGGCATAATCTTGTTTACTCCGTCTATTCCTAAATGTCTCACTAATTTGCGTGTTTCTTTTTTTGTTCGACGCACTAATCTATCTAGTTGTGCACTTCGTCGCCAAAATGTCGAGATTGAAGTTTAGAAAGGAGGAACGGGGGTTACTTACTGAAAATAAAGCCCATTCCGACGATAACTAAGCGCGCTGCCTCAATTCTCAACCGATGTGCGTGTTTCTGTTCTTGTTCGACTCAGGCAACTTTCCTGTTCCTCATAGTCCTGGAGCCGAGGCTGAAAATCGCTGTTCATTTAGAGATAAGATTTGAAGACAAATTAGGAAAATCTTGTCCATTCTGAGAGAGAAAATTCAAGTCTGCCACTCCAAAACGGCTGCTTTAAAAAATGACAGCCATGAGAAATGTTCGAAAATTGCGAAAAATCGTCATATCTCCAGCATGGATGGAAACTCCGTGAATGATAGATTATGAGTCATAATTTATGACTAATCATGGATGTTTTCGTCAATCTGCCACTTTTCAACAGCTAATAACCCACAGCAGACTCCATTTTTAAAAAGATGTTTACATTTGTGCAAAAATTCAGTGGTTGATTTTAGACGTATACTAGAAGGATTTGACACTTTTCTGCCAATCCTAGGCAACTGTCTGGCAGGACCAGAGATTAATTGAAAAATGTCAAATTTGATTTCAAATTTATTCAATTTTGGGGTGGTTCAAATTTCAACACGTTAAATTATGAGTGGTATGTAAACATGGAGCATGGTCTGCCTTGGATAGTCCGCTGTCTGCAATTTATTGATGGAATTTCCTTGATTTTGCGATACTCCAAATTTTGGCTCAATGCTGTACTCCTTTATTGAAACTCAACCAGCGTGGTCTGCCTTCAGTAACCCATAGCTTATATATGGCTGACTAAAATTGAAAAAATTCAAATTTGAAGTTCAAAATATATGTATTTTGGGAAAGTTGAAATTTTGGCATGTGGTACTAACAGGTATGTAAACTGTCCAACTCCTCCTCTCCCCCACCAAAATATTAATTTGAGTCTGCCATTGTCTCTATTGTTTTACATGCCACTCATACTTGTTGAAATATGAATCATCCCAAAATCGACCAAATTTTAAATCAAACTTGACAATTTTTCAATCTAACTCTGCCAAGACTCTGTCAGTACAAGTCTCAAACCCTTTAAGTGGACGTCTAAAATCCACCTGTAAAACTTTGGGACGTCCCAAACCCAGAATCTTCGCACAAACAGTGTATAATGTTTTTAATTGAGTCAGCCGTGGGTTAGGAGCTGTTGAAAAGTGGCAGACTGATGAAGACATCCATGATTGGACATAATTTATCATTCACGGAGTTTCAGTTTCATCCATCCAGCAGAAATGATGATTTTTCGGGATTTTTGAACATTTCACATGGCGCCATTTTGAAAACAACCGTTTTAGAATATCAGACTTGAATTTTCTCTCTCAGAATGGATAATATTTTCATAATTTGTCGTAAAATCTTATCCCTAAATAAAGAGCGATTTTTGGCCTCGGCTCCAGGACTGTCATTACTTCACCACAGAATCGAAATTAGCATTCGGAGTGGGGAGAATATTCACCAAATACACAATTTTTATTATTTCGGTTCCTAACAAGGCTTACTAAAGGAACCCAAACATTGAAATTCAAAGAACATAATCAATATACCTCAGGATTTTCATGAACTATTTTTTGTGCCACCGTGCTGTGGTGCCATGTTGGCACCTGGTGATGATGAGGGGGCGGGACTAAAATTAGCATGCTGGGTATCTTAGATCAAGGATTTTAAAATGCTGTTCAAATTCGGGATTCCAATGTCACTAGAATTGTTATGGCGGTTAAAGGCGAGGGGTGGGGATTTAGGCACATGTTTGAAACCTTTTCATCGATGGATTTCCGATGTAAAAATATCCATTTTTTAGCTCTTATAATGCTGAAAGTGATTGTGGTACTTTCTCAACAAGTGACTTTCAAAATTACGTTGGGAAATTTTGTGCAGTAGAAAGATAAATAAAACTGTATGTTGGATTTGAAATCCCTTACTGGTTGGATTTGAACTAATTCTTATCCAATGGGACGTCCCCTGAAATGCATGCATTATCATTCAATATATTTGAATATTGTACTTTCTTCTGAATAGATGGTAGCCTAATTGATCTTAAATGCCTTTAAAATAACCCATAGAAGTGTCATCGAACACGTTATGAGCTGGCCCCCCTCGCCCCCGCGGTTTTGGCGACAACAAGTCTGCCCACCAGGAAGAAGTCCTGATTCCGTGGAGAAGTGATTCTCCAGCCCACAGCTCTCGTGCTGCCCACTAACGATTCGTTTGAATTATGGAGGCCGATGCTGGCTGGATAGCCCGTCAGGAAGTTTCCTCCAATCCGTGAAAATATCGAGTGTAGGTAGGTAGTGATAAGTGAATGAAGTTGTTCTTTTGATGTAGGTACATTATGATGTAGTACTAAACCAGATTGTAATTACAGCGAATGAGCGGACAATGGAATCCCAAATATTGAGAAGCGTAGATTCACATCCAGCTATACTAGAATGGTATAAGAACTGTTGATACTTTGATATTCATCCGTTGTTAGCTAAGCGTAAGGAGGGTATTGTTTGGTTCGCATACTCAATAACTGGGTATTTGCACATACATGCTTCCTATACGCACTCTATTATTGGTAAATGTTGATTCAGTACACATATCTGAATTGGAGATGACTAACTCTTCAAAAACACTAGAATAGTCAATTACATCAATGCATAGTCGATTTCCCGATGAAAAATTCATTCATGATAGCAATTGACCGCAAATATTTTTCGAAGTTAACAAAGCAAAGTTGCTTTTGTTTTTTGTGAGTGCACTCAATCAGGAAACCTTAGTAGGTATCCAAAATTTGCAGTACAGTTTTTGAAATGTCTAAAACAAACCCTGATATTAATTTGAGAATATTTTTGATGGGTATTTCTTCCGTCTCTTGTCCAGACCATTATTAGAATGATGTAAAAGAAAGAACTTGAGATGGTTCGCGAAAAAGGAATCGATAGATAAGACTCCTGGTCAATATAGGCCTCGCTAGTAATTATTTACTGTATATCAGAACCTTTTTTTATTCAAAGAGGGACCAAGCTGGTGTCTTTTGTACTCCCAAAAGTTGAATTAACCCATATTCAAGTCTTGTAGAATAAATTCTACACGATCATTATGTAAGAGAACATTAGAGAATCAACGTGAAAGGTGTTTTTACTAACTCCAAACTGTTCTTCGATGAGATCCATATAGATTGATGAAATCCAGTCGAGAAAAGTGATTTTTCGCTCTTTTCAACTCCTTCGACTACTATCGCACTCGTGATTGCTTACATACCTCCACTTACGGGGATATCCAGTGGGTCGTGACTCGTTAGATATCGTAGTGGAGGCGAAGCCGTTAAAACGCCCGTAAAATCTTCTGCATTCAGGATCAACGGCTGTTCTGTGAAAAAGAAATGATTGATAATTGGTAAGAGGCGTTCGAATCGAAAATTAAACTGTAAGCAAATTTGCTCTTATCTCGGATTGCACTGGTAGTTTAGCTATCAATTGGTGTCCAATTTGTATCCAAACATTGCGTGATACGAAATGCTCCATTGCGGAACACATTAACTGGGGTTTCTTAGATCACTTCCCATTTTACGTTTTTAGCAGACTGCCATAAAAATGAGTTTGTTTAAATTAGCATTTTAAGGGAAAAAACAGACTTTATGAACTTTCAAAAATAGAGTGGTCTTTCAGGGCTCCTGTTTCTCGTTTATCAATCTTCAGTTTATCAAGCCCTGGGTTGGGACGAGGGGGAACTGCGACTTGCCCCAAAATATGCTCCCGAGGCGAGTCCCGAACTCACGGCCCCTGCAACCGGTTCGAGTCTCGTCTCCAGAGACACATGCCGTAACTCGCTCTTATTCATATAATATTCCTACTTCACATGCAGGCTAGAAGGTTCTATCAAATCAGTTCTCGCCCAGCCAGATATTTTTCATAGATGCTCTACATATTTTCTTTATCCTATATATCATTACACGTTGTATACTGAAATACAGTTTGTCTGGGAGGGCGTGAAACTCTTCTGAACTGCTGACGTGTTTTAACGCCCAAACGGCTGAACCACGTTAAAACGTTTAAAACCACGTGAAACGTTGAAGGAGTTTGTATGAAGAAGCGTGATCCATCCACAGCTGTGGCCGTGCTCGTTACGGCGTGCGTCTCTTAGCGACGAGTCTCGGACCGGCCGCGGGGACCGTGAGTTCGAGGCTCGCCTCGTGAGCGTATTTTCTTCCGAGCCGGGCTCAGCCCCCCTCGTCCCAAACCCCTGGTTGAGGCAATGGAAAGCCATGAGCGAAATCATCAGATCAAATTCTGATCTTCTTACCTTGGAAAGACGCCGCGACGCCAGGAATGTCAATCGGACGAACATCCAACCTGAAATGGAATGGATGATCCATCCACATGGTCGACACAATGGTGGATACTATACTATTAGGGTAGCTATGATATGAATTAGTTGGTAACGGCTTGATTAACTCGTCTGAAGAAATTTCGAAGTTGGTACCTGGTTGTTTAATAACCTTAATTTAATCGCTTTTCCATCACATGTTTCAAAATGAAGTGATGACAGACGTATAAGTGCTTTGTTACAGAATGGTGTGTGGAATTATTTACTGACTAATGTGCTCTTTTATTATCGATGTGTATAACCGACGTTGTGTTTAGTTTAGCTTACGAATTCCTTAGAAAATGAAGTAGGTACAGAGCTCCTCATTTGTTGCTTTTCCTCTAACTTTGAAGGAATATCTTATCTAGAAACGTCTATCTTAATCAGAGTTCACCCAATCGGCATCAGCAGTTTTTCTAGTGGATTTTGGTTATCGGGAACAACCCTTCATGATTTAGGGTTTCCTTTACATTCAAAAGTCGTTTTGTATGTGGTGTTATATCTGGACTAGTGTAAATCATGTTGTTCTTATGGTTGTCCAGAATTCCTGAGTTTCATTCTAAATTTGAGTGATGGCGCTTCAGTGTTTCCTTTGAGTAGGTAGTCCTTCTGGGACACGAATAACTGTCCATAGTAGGTATATTTAACTTGCCTCGTTGCCCCTCTGTATAGTAGTTGTTTACGGGTCGAATCTTTCTACACCCGGTATAGTTCACCTTATATTGGGCTCTGACTCCATTGTACTAATTTCAAACTCGAAAATTGTCCATCTCAAATGTCTGAATCTGACCTCCAGCTTGAATCATCCAGGGAGAAGTGCGGTGGAAGAAAATCATCCTAACGACACACTCCGTCGTTCATTATTGGCCTGATTGCCGCTAGTTTCGCGCTACGACGTGTCTTCCTACGCCTGATTAAAACTACATACTTCTCCCGACTCGAGCAAGGTGATCCATCGACGTTTTGAATCTTTGTTGAACGAGCGATGATCGGACAGACGCCTATTTGGCGGCATCTTTCATTTACCTGTAGCTGAGAGTCCGTGTGGACGCGTTTAAGTGCCCACCAAGGGCGAGTTTTTTGCCTGGTATACGTCGCCTCAACGCCGATAATTTGCATCCATGTCGACCTGGGGAGTCGACAGTTTCCGCTCGATCCTTTTTGTGAGTTGGCACCCACGGATTCTGAGTCAACTCTGCCTACCTGATCGGGCCTACTCAGAAGTTTCATTCTTTTTTCACCAATGAGCTACCAAAGAAGGTGTCCAAGGTCACTAATTAAACCATGTTCCTATTAATAGTATTCAAAGTTCATAAGTTGTTGTAAACTTGCTGATTATTAAATGATGCCAGTTCTTTTTTTTTAATCTCAGCTCAAGAATTCATTAAAACCAAGAACTGCTAGATACTTATGCAATCCATTGTAACCAATCCAATAATTCATAAAGAAATATCAGTTTTAGTTACATGTTTTAGGGACATTGAATTGCTCGATTTTCTTCAAAAAATTTCTTTAAAACAGAGAAACACACTGTTTCAAACAAGATCTGGAAATCGCTAGAAAATCCTTGTAACCCGTGAAACATAAACAGTTTAGAAAACAAAATGGTTATCAGGTGAAAAACGGGTATCACTGAAAAAGTTCGTGGAACTAATCATAAGCTGACCCATTCATTGCTCATGTCATCTATCAAAACGTGATGTGGGTCACGCGCGGATATTTCGGGGTCGAACGCCGCTTTTCTGCGAGCATCAACTACTAATGAGTGATCCATGGAGAATATCACTTTCCAGATACGGATCTATTCAAAACGTGCTAATCCCTGAGTAACCGACTCCCATTCATAGGAGGCCCAGAATCGTTATTAGTCACTGGAAGATCTACTTGTATCTAATTACACAACTGAAGATGAAAAACTGGAACTTAGTGAGCAAACACAAAATTTATTAACAGCCATACAAAAGGTGGGGGAGGGGGGGGGAAACCCATGAGCAACTCAGGATATTTATCATTCACATATGTGAGAGTTTCAGGGCTCAGAACACGTCTCACATCAAAAGCTTGCGTGACTATTTTGAAGACTTGACACTCGTGTTACTGTCAATCCTGAATCACCAAATTGTGATACGACTGTGGAAAGCTAAGAGAATCATAACTTAACAACTAAATTTATCTTTGACCTTACCTATTTATGCTAATGCTTTGAATGAGATATCGTGATGGTTGGACTCTTGAGGCGTTGGGGATTTTTAGTTTTAGATTGAAACAAAAAGACAAAACACTTTTCGTCGATTTTACAGAGCTTGTGCAAAAATGACAGCTTTCCGTGACTGCCATCAATTTCAGGGTCGACTACTAACCGACCAATATAATTTTCTCGTTTACTTCCGACTAAATAGTAAACAATGCGCTTCCCAATCAACATTAGATGTCTGGCTGGCTTCATGAACTTTATTTATCTGTAACTTTTGAGGATTCAAATTAACGGTTGGGTATTATTGTTTTCAATTCGTCGCAATGACGCCCACAATTTTTTTAAAAAGTATTGAGTTGTTTCAGTGACTCCAAAAAATCTCGTTCACCAAAAATATAGGTACCAAAATATAGGTAATATACGGTACGAAAGTATTCCTCGTGAAACACACTCTTCATTAATTCAGTTTCTCATAAGACAGTCCTGGTGCCTTTTTCATTATTCCAATTTTGCAATAACGTAAATTGCAATAACATTTAATGTAACTTCAACCTTTATTTATCAGTATTTATTTATGGGACATATACATGGCTAAGTACGTTACGGCTATAATGACGAAGTTTGAATAATTTTATAAGAAATCGTTCTGTGTGGCATTATCCGGCTTTGGGTTTGAATTATTTTCATTATTATCAGCCACTGGCATTCTAATTTGGAGTAATATTTAGTTATTTAGCACCTACCTACTTCAAACCTGAGTTATTCCTAGTTTTCTTGGACTTGAACCTACACCACATGAATTTTTGTTTATCAAATTATCTACAACATATATTTAGTTGCACTGTGGATCGAGCGTAACACACAATAATAACATTAGTGGCGAAGAAATTGTAACAACCCGGAAAAAGTACCCGCGCGTATCCTCGAGATGTGACTAATTGGTACAGTTGTTGTCTCTGTTATCAAAGAAAGTCATAATTAGTTACGCAATGCGCAAATCGTTCAGTGTAAATCTAATCTCCCTCTCTCATTTCACTGGGATTAAAAGAGAAGCTTGCTCAACGAGAGGAAATTCTAAAACAGTTCTTTTACTAACTATACTCACTGAAAATGCTGAATACTGCGTTAAATTCTCCAATGATTTCTCAACCATCGAGAAGTGATCGCTTGGAGCATCGTGTAGTAATTCGCCTTCTCTAGTTTCTATTTTATCAATTGGTATTTGTATTATTACCAATTCAATTATAATTACCTTTGTACTCACAAAATAAATTACCAATTTTTCCTGAGTTTGTAAAATTTTGAAATATTACGTCTTAAAGCGGAATTTCATATGCAGTGAGGACATTGAGCTCCACAGTGAAGTTTTACGAATAACTTATCAAGATTCCTACTTGTTTTCTCTTCGGTTCTTGGAAGGGTGTTTTATTTACTTTTCTCCTTCTCCTTGTCATGTGCATACTTTTTCAGAAAAAGGTGATGAAATTAGTTTCGGACTTTATTCATATGAACTGAATCCGTCACCTGTTACCCAGGACATGGATTCAGTCATCTTGATAAGAAACTTAAGTGAGTGAGAATGCTATTTACGTATGTTGTAGTGCGTTCAGTGCAGAGAGTGGATACATTGTTACATAACTCTCCAACTCTCAAACCATAAAGCCAATTGGGTACTTTTACATACAACTGTTCATTGTCTTTAAAGGACTCACACTTGGGCACTATCAGAATTACACACACGAATACTAACTTGCAAACTTAGTGTGGTGATAGGTGTTGTTAACCCCTAGCACAGCTCATATTGCCACCAAAAATTAACTAACGACAAACTATTATAGTTTTAAATGAGCGATCGATTGGTTCTTGTTTCGAGGCTAACTGCTGATCCTTGAAGTCTTCATTCAGAACCAATGAGGTAAGCCTATAGTAACATGAAAAAATGGCGAAAATAAAAACCTACAATGCTAGTGAATGTTAGATTATTTGTCCTGCTTCGTTGGGGGTACCACGTGAAAGTAAATAAAAGGTACCTAGGTACTTACTAAAAGGTTTTGTAGGTTAGGTATTCAGCGGTGTCAACCCACACGGTCAAGGTTAAGGCGCCACATTCCATAGCGCGGAGGGCGACCCGAGTCCTTCCTTGGTCATGATTATACAGAAACAGCTTACCTCAACTAAACTCAGAACTTCCAGAATCCCCATTAGTCACTGTTGAACTTAGTCCAATGCGGTAGAGCACTCTCTTGTGCGGATAGAAAAGCTGCAAATAGTCACACCTTAATTACAACTTTTTTGATGTCTCCAGAGATTTTTTTGAGGTTTACAAGCTGATGCGGCCTTTTTTGTGGTTTTTGTTGAATTTTCATGTACTATCATATTTTAGCAGTATCCACAAAACTGAAGCTGATTCCAAAACTGAAATTGATCTTATTGTGATAATTTTTCAACTTGGAAATATGTTATGGAGTAATCTGAGCGGAGTCTTGGGGTTCTATTACTATTATATAGGTATCTCTGCCTGTAGAACTTTCGAGTGTTTGTCTGCCTGTTACTCAATTTAGCTCAAACTGCTATACCGATTTTGATGGGGATTTTCGCAATACGATGCGAATGGAACACAGGCGTAAAAAAGGTGTCTAAAACCTCCTCCTCTATAGTGAAAAAGTCCGTTATGCAGCATGAGCTAATGAGCGAATTTTCAACAAAATCTTTAGAGCTATTAAGAAAATCGAAATATTAGCTATGTGACAGAGTAGTCGGTCTTGTGGGTGTGCCACATAGCACGAATTGTTAAAATTAGGTGTACAATCAACAACTCGCTACAAATTTTTAAAAACTCAAAAAATAATCTTTTCATCACCCAGAACTCATAGAGTACCCATACGTATTTTGTTATTTTTTTAAACACAGAATTTGTTTTTATGGAGGTTTTATTGAACGAAAATATCCATTTCCGCGTCCGTATCCCATCATGTGAGATTTTGGTTTATCCTAATACCTTGAAAGATTTGTTGATGACGACGTTTTCGTCGACGTCACGGAGGTCGTCATTCCAAGGTGGAAAACATCGCCGAAAAACACATTGTGTGTTTCATTGGTTTGATCCTTGATCACTACCTTGACAATCCGGGGGTCTGGGGGTAACCCCCACATTCTACAATACATAAATCTATCATTATGAACAAATTACTACCACTGGCGGCTAGACACCCCCAAAGGCAACGATTTTTTTTCTCGATTTCCAGTACACCTCACCAACAAGTTACTCGTCTCCACGGACTAATTGAGTGGGTACTCGGTTATTTCATTTTAGGGTACGATGAATATACGAAGGTTTTCATTATTTATATAAATTGTATATATTTGTTTATAATTTGTTTATATAAATTGTTTATAATTTTAATTTTTCTAAAATTATGAATCCGAATTTTCGTGGTGAATCCGAACATACCATATGTTACTATGATTATGACGGTAGTATCCACCAAATCCTGAAAATAATTTTTTGGCCTATTTCTAAGAATTTGGACCTCTTAGAGTTAGGTTGTTATAATAAATATTCTGTTAAAAAACTTTAAATGTTTACGAATCAATTCAATAAATCGTTCGGAGTGACACATAATATAAGTAGGTATACATACGATTTTTGGAAAAACTTCAGGAATCGTTTTAAAATGTTCCAAAACGGATTTCATCAAAGAAAAAAAAATCATTAAAGTCCACGCTAAAAATTTTGAGTCTATTTTAAAAGCTTCAATTTTTTGAAAATTTGCTAATTGGTCTTCTTAAATACGTTCAGTAAGTCAATCATTCAGCCCACGCAACTTGGCAGACGTTTGTTTCATTTAGCGTCTAGGGCTTACCCGAGAAAAACCCTGAAATTTCTACAAAGTCAGACCATAATTTCAGACTATGTTTATGGTGCCCGTGGCCTTCCAAATAGACAACACTTAATTTCCAAAAAAAAATCACCTATAATACAAAGCTCCCGAAAGGTGTTGAAACCAACACTTTGTAAATCTCAACAGCATTCACAGCCGGTCTAGTTATCTCAGAAGCAAATCTTATTCAAGTTCACCACTAATCAACGGACTGCTCCAAATGCCCGTTTATGTACCACAAGGGCAATCCAGTCTGGTTACCCAATCCTCTTAACGACAGCTACGTCATCCCCAGTTTGACAGCCGTCATAATGACCCAGGATTCGGCCGAGTTCTCTCACAATTGGATCTCTTACTGCTTCTGTCCCCGACTCGAGCTAATGGCTAACGAGAAAGAAGGTGATGAGTTCTTAATGCTACCCGATTAGGTTCCGTTTTTGGTAGTAATTATGCGTAAACTTCATCCCAAGACACGAAAGGCTTCTCCACCTCCAGGTGATGAACACGTTTCCAAGATGTCCAAAGCGAGAGGATTAATTTTTACTCGAGAGCAGAAAGAGATTTGTTTTTTGGTTTATTATTTTCAATAATAAGCCTTTGGAATCGAGCAAGAAAAAAAAATTTTAACCCCCCCTCAAAATTTTATGTTTTACGTTTCAAGGTACGTAGAATCCGAAAATCGAATAAAAAAATTTCCGTCCGTCCGCCGTACGCCGTACGCCGTCCGCCGTACGCCGTCCGCCGTACGCCGTCCGCCGTCCGCCGTACGCGGCACTTTTCTTAGCAACACTGGACCGATTTGGTTCAAATTTGGTATATGGGCTCCATTTGGGGTCTAGTTGTGCCGCGAAGCTTTTGGTTGATGTAGGTCACTTCTAAGGGGTGAAAATTAAGGGTTGAAATTTTCAAGAGTGCCCTAGCTCGAAAACTCTCGAAATAAAGGTATCGTTTTTTCACCAATTTTAAATAGTACAGAATTTTTAAAAATTTTTGAGACCACCCGGAGCTCTGTAGGACAAACCGTTCGGTCCCTACGAGTATTTGAAGGTTTTCCTTCGATAAAACAGAATCATGAGTGTGAATCGCAAAAGAGGTCTAATCGCCGTTCAAATTTTATCTGACTAAAATGCGATCGCTGTTCATTTCTTCGAGTTGTATTCAGTTTTGCCTTCTGCGTAACCAGTAATCAAATTTCCATATCAAGCTTTCTATTTTTCGAATCGAGTGTGAAGCGTTTAGTTCTTTCTAATAAACTTGATTGTGAAGGTGTGAAGCCATTATAGTGTGGTAGGTAGTACCTACCAATAGTTGGTAGGTAAAAAAAATTGGTAGGTAAAACAATGTTTGTAGGTAAAAAACGCTGCAAATCATTGCTCACTGATCAGATCACTGATCAGCTGAGTGAGCTCGAAAGCCATTTTCAATCCTATTGAATGGAAGTGCTCTTCCAGGCGTCTCTAGCATTCGAGGAGATCTTCTTCACTCCTCACATCACTGATCAGCTGAGTGAGCTCCGAAGCCATTTTCAATCCTATTGAACGCAGGAGCTGAAATTTGAGAGGGAAGGTCAAGGGAGAATACAGATGGTGGTAGGTGCTATTGATGGAGAACCAGTGATCTATACAGAAGGATGATCTATACATAAAATAATAAACCTTTGAGCAATGATTTGCAGCGTTTTTTTTTTTTTCAAACTCAGAAAAGAATTTCTTTACAAGGAATCATACCTATCATCCTGATGTCATAAACATTAATAAAATTTGTCATCAACATGAAATGAACGTCTATCACGTTGGGTGAGGAGTAAACCTTCCTCACAAAGAACTCACATACTCGTAATCTGTTGGTTCGAAAATAATGGGTTGATTAGAGAACTAATAGGTAACTAAATTCTTTGTCAAAAACTTTCGTAAATTTAGAAAACACGCCACGTCATAAAAACGCATTCGAATAGATACGCAAAAAGTGAGTTTTCGAACAATTTATCGGTGAAAATATTCTTTGTAGAAAGATCAGGGTTCACACTCGCTATTTCATGACTTACAGCGAAAGAAGAAGTTTTTGAATGAGAGTTTTTGGGAATCTCAGAACTTTATTCAATGAACCAGCTTGTGTAAAAGATGAACTTGATTAAAATACGTATTCACTTGAATATATTTATACCATACCTGCTGAAAAAAGTCAACTCCAACTTGGGAGGTTCTTTTGAGCCATTTTTTTTTTGTCCATTCATAACAATTCTCAAGAATGCCGCATGGTTCTTATTGAATATTTCGATCAATCAATCAACTTCTATTCATACTATAAAAGGACTTAATCAAATCAATATTCTCTATACCAGCTCCACACGACACGTGTCGCTAATAGTACCTTTGGGATTTGCAAATGAATGGAACGCGCTGTGTGCATGCGTGCCTATTTCCGTTACCCCACTCGCCGGCGCTCTACGCATTGAATCCCTACGAAAGCGGGTACGCTAATTCTGCACACAAGAGCTAAATTAGTTCCGGGGTCAGCCGCGGGGCAAGGTATGCCCGCTGAGGGGTAACTTTGTTGTGATGCCGGTTGATTGTAAGGAATTTTCTTCGGTGTACCGTCTGTGGAAACTTAATGATAAAGCAAAAATCCCTCATTGGGTTTGATGATTTACAACCGCACAAGGTGCACATAACTTGGAGGTGCACCAACCAAGAGCAATTTTCGAGAGTTAAATTGATTTTCTAGTTCTATAGATAATCGCGAGAAACTCCTCAATCCTGGTAAAGTTGGTCAATTTGGAAAACGATCAACAAGAACGTCAAAATCAGCAATGATTTTGCAATAATTTTTACACCAACGAAACTTATAATTATGTCCACATGTCCATATTATTCGGTGGAAGCAATACTGTCCTCTCAAACTTTTGTTTGTCTACCCGGCTATTGTAAGTTTGTTTTCCTATGATGTTGATAAAATTCTTGAAGGCTTCTTATGAATTTCACCGCTACCTGATCAATAATTTTTGGATCTAAGCCCCCATCACTGCTTACTATTTTACTCTACAGAATCGCATTATCTGAACATTTTAGAAGACAATTGGATCAAGTACGTTAAAATTTGTTCCAAGCAGTAGTTGGGTGTAATATCTGAAAGGAACTTGTTCTGCTCTTCTGTTCGTGCTCTAACGTTTTCATATTTCCTATAGCTTCGACCAGCTTGTTCATCGGCCAGCTAAAGACCAAAACTCTGGAAGTAGTGATAGCCAATATTTGCATAAATGAATCTTTTTGTCTACCAGTGTCTTATAACAATTGAAATATTCAAAAGATGAATCGTGAGTAGGTGTGGCGGATGGGAGTTGTCTTGTGGAGTGAGAGGAAGTGAGGCAGAACGCTTAGTAATAGATAGTTCCTACCTGACACCTCTTTATCTCACTGTGCCTCGGATTGAAGAGTAGGCGCATTTTCGCTGCGGGAGGAGTTCGTTATCACTAAATTTTCAAGAATAACTCAACAGTTAAATTGAAACAAAAGTCCTATTAACGTTCTGCTATAACTTTTATGGAGTCCAAAATTAATTCCTATTGATTTTTAAAGTGTAATTTATGGTACGGTCCGTTGAAAGTTTTGATCATCCATCACACTACCTCCGTTTACTTCTTCAGATTTTTGACCAACAGTTGACATTTGATAAATGGTTGATCTTTAATTAAATGGTAATTAAGCTACAGAATTGTATTGGTCAACTATGAAAAATTTTCAATTATTTAGCCTTGGAAATGCTACTGATTTAGAACTATTTTGAATATTATGTTCTATAGTACTAATACTGCACCCAAAGGAAAATTTACAAAGATTGTCCCTACCCTCCAACAATTTCCGTATAATATATTGTGCTGCAATTCTTCCTCAATACTTCGCCCAAACTCCCTGCTAAGTGGGTGTTGCTAATAGTTTCCTTGCACAAATCAGAGAAAAGTGTCCAGATTGCCTTAAAAATGTCATCAAAATCGAATCAAAATGGAGGAATGTTTGGGGTTTTAATCTAATACGGAATAATTTAATGATGTAATTTTTTGATGAGTTTCATAAAGCTTCTAAGTACATTTCGAAATTTAGCGAAATTGATGGAACTCAAAAATGGTTCCTGAATTATGGTTTTAAAAATCGGACGCAAATGTGGAAGTGATGAGTTGCTCTTGGACACTGAAATCGACATACACCTACAGTTCAGGCAGGTCCGAAATTTCAAATGGCTTCCGCCTCCTTTATTGACTTGAACATAAAACATTCCGAAACAGCCCAGTTGAGCCAGGTTATTATAATATTCATTATAATCGAATTTCCAACACCCATCGTGGAGTCTGTAAGTTCCTTGAAGTGTGGCAAAAAGCCCGGAGGCTCTGGTATAGATTAATAGGTTACTCAGACAATATGATCGGCTGAATTCGACTCAAGGACGAAGGACCTCAGAAATACAGGATGAGGCCGAGTGAGATTTTAAAGGAAATAGTTCAAGATAATCACATTGTGATTTGACCCTCCGGTACGCATTTACATTACCTCGTCGAGACACCCTGTGGAGTGCTTTTCAAATCACCTTCAGGAAAAGGTCGTCATCCTTCTCATCTTATCTGAGCTTCATTGGGTTTTTTTCGTACAAGGTAGAGAGCTTGTTTTCGGATCCACTCCTCTCAAGTGCTTGCTTCCATCCGAGTTGGGGCCGTTTAAAATTCGAGGAGGGATATGAGAGTGAACTACTTCTATTTAACCTGAGAAATTAACGTTAGGAACCATAAACTGATTAATAAGTATATATTGTTAATTTAAACATAGCCTAAACATACAACAGGAACTTGGTGATCGTTTTTAAAAACCTTATGCAAAGCGGTCCAGCCTTTAAGAAAGAAAAAGATAGCTTACTAAACGAAACCTTTTCGTTTTCTGAACCACCTTAAAATGGCAGTTAAAATCCTGATTTTCAAGAATGTTTAAAAGCCCAAATTCCTAAATTATGCATTGATGAAGGGGGTAGGGGTGGTTTCTTCTGATTTAGATCATTCTAGAATAATGTGGAATGGTCAAATTTTAAAAATAGGGGCAAATATCGCTAAATTCGTTTTTAGAAGTTATAAATTACCATTTTATATAAGAGTAGGAGGTACTTAAAATCCCATTTTACATAATTTTACGGGCTTAAAATCCCATTTTATATCATTTTACGGGACTTGAAATCCCGTAAAATCTTTCTACCAGTTCTAAATAAGTCATGGTTGAAAAATTTATAAAAATCTGCTAACGTGTGTTTATAATTTGATCAGACTGCAATGAGATTTTGAAGTAGTTAGTTTCTCATCCATATGTTACCAACGAAAACTATCCCTGCTTGCTGGACGTCGTAGCTCTAGGATATGCGGAACTTTCAAGGTTGACCCTCTCACACCCTGCCTCCAAGACAGTAGACTCAACCTAATTCATCAATTTCCGTCCAAAACCTTGATTAATCTCGTACGCTTCCTACTAACAATACATCGTTTCATCACTCTATCATAAAAGCTGGGGCGCGTGATCCCATCCGAAGGACCTCTCATCACATCCTCGAAGACAAACACGAAATTCCTCTCCGGGCATTTTTCTATGTACGAAGATCCCCGTGAATAAGCAAGGTCAACCTGGGAGGAGTCACCGTACGAAGTATCAAACTCCAGGTGGACGTTCGACTATAATTAGAAGGGCATTGAATTAATAGAAGGCAATGGAGAGACCAGTGCGCTCCTACTCAGGCCTCAAGGTGCTTCGAGGTTGCCCTGCGTTTGTTACCATATAAGTCTTCCCAATTCACGACTGCCTCCCCTTGCACAACACCAGACGGCCTCCTTCCTTCAATACCTTCTTCAGACATACTTTTTTCTGCCAACGAGCCCATGCCCTTATTTTTTTCGCAATTTCTTAAAATCAATTCGATGGATTGTTGGGCAATGTTATCGGAGACTTAGCAGTGCTGACACTGCTGATTTGATGGATTGTTATTTGGAGAGTGAATGATGAATGTGGATGTTGTAGTTTGGTCCATCTGTGCATCGAAATGAGCCCCTTCCGAAGGTTTTCCTGTTTATACTGGTCATTTCGATTTTATTCGTAATTATGGTTCAACATGCTCCCTTTCTACCACAACAGCAATCTTCCTGCCAGCACTGTCTCTCAGTTTATCGAAGATTGGGTTTTGCAACCTAACATTGGCAAGCTCAACGCCACCATTGATTCCCAGATTGACTTACTTACTTTCCCAGCACCATTCTTATTTACGCAATTGGTATCCATGATCTACGAGGCTGCTGTCCTGTTGGGGGACTGACTATTATTAATTTTCGAGTCTACCACGTTTACGAGGACATTGTTTTCACGTTGAGAGATATAGAACAATTCCTCCGAACTCGGAATTTCTGCTGGCATTTCTCAAATGATTTTAGTTTTGTGTCCGCTGGGGGTTCGCTAACAATTAGTAATTACTGAGAACAGAGTTTGATGAAATGTTCAGGAACTACGCGGGTTAGGACGGGGTTCTCTACGCAATTATTAGCTTCCGAGTACGAGCAAATGTAAAACCCACCCAGCCTCATTTTCTAAATACCTGCCTTACATCGCTCAAACGTAGGAAAGAAAAGTTAGGAACTACAAGCTGACTACTTATATTAATTTCATCGCGATTGGATCGCTGGTAGGTGGCAACTCCGCACGCAAAGTGAAATACTTGGAACTAAGCAATTTTGTGAAAATTTTGGGATTATGCGGGGTTGCAAATTTTATCGTTTGAGAACCTGCCTGTCGTATTATAAGCTTTAGAACATCACAATTTAATTTTCTTGATACCAAGACTTACAATTTTGTACCAACTGGTATGAAAATGACGTTCTGATGGTCTCCCATTTATGAAACTGAAATCCTAAATAGTACCTAAGTGTTATCAGGATAAAATATGATGGTCCCTTATCAATTTCTTTTCTTACGATTGATTGTAGTTAATCAGCATGCGCTAACTCAAAACCTGAAGTTATACAGCCTACTGGTTGGACATTAGCTTTTCCCATGTAAAAACCCAAATTTTCTCGGTAGGCTAATGGCTCGACCCCCACTAGGATTCGGTGGTACCTTATGAATGTGGTGAACGAGTATATAACTCTTCTGTATACATTTGTATGTTCCTGTGAAGATATGTTTTCGATTTGATCATATTTCAACATGATATTAAGCTCGAGTAATTTAGAATATTATCCTTTATTTTATAGAACAACCTTTTTTCCAGGTTGTAACCTAGTATTATGGAGATTAATAAAATAGCTCACGTTATTAAGTACAACCATTCATTTACCTAATGGGTTTTCATAAGTCCGGTTGTTTCTACGATGTTAGCAACGTCGAATTACGTGTCAAAACGATCTCCTCCACAAAAAGTAAATCCGGTCGGCAACACAAGACAGAGATACAAATGCCAAAGAAATCCTCTGGAATCTGGTTCCACCCACCAGAGGTCCTTCCTAGACGGCGGCGCACTAATATTAGCCGCCTTGTTAAAATTGTTCACATCTCTCTATTACCTGTTATTTAGCCTATTCTTTATTTTGGTCGAAGCCCTCGTTCATCCCACGGGGCTAACTCAATCTGACGAATTGAGTGTCCTACTTTTCAAACCCTCCAATGAGATATTAAACCTATTATTGACCTTGGGTACCTAATAATTTATCTGACCAAAAGAGTAGAAATATATTAAAAAATCAACTTTTATTCTTCATTCTTTTAAGACTCCGTTTGTCAACGGTATAGAATGTTATGAAAAGAGATTATACCTAAGTATTAATAGGAAAAGAAAGACTCAATCTGTCAATTTCCAATAGATTGAGGATCTCAGTCGGTCGCCGTTCGTTCCTCGTTCCGGTTTAGAACTGGCGCTCAAAGTTTAAAAATTTTATCGAAATTTGAAATTTTCAAGCATTTATGAAATTCATTAGTGCATCTGAATAGGGAAAGAAAAACTAAAAGATTGCCACTGTAATCATCAAAATCGAACAATAATTGCAGGTGAAATGAGGGGAAAACAGTTAGGTAGTGAATAAACAGTTTTCCCACATTTCGCCGGCAATTATTGCTCGATTTTGATGATTCCAGAGGCAATCTTTTAGTTTTTCAATCCCTATTTAAATGCACTAATGAATTTCAAAAATCCTTGAAAGTTTCAAATTTAGGTACCTACAATTTTTAAGCTTTGAGCGTCGGTTTTTGAGATAAATACTAACGAACGGCGACCGACTGAGACCCCCGAATGACTGAATTAAGCAAAAAACTTAGCAGAACCTGTGTTTAAAGACATTGTTTTTGACGCATAATAACGTCTAGGGAATAAATTAAATTCTACTTAAAAGACACTAAAAACCATACACAATAGCCTTCGTTATCTGAAAATTCCTTCAAGGTCGACGAAAGAAAACGAAAGTGTCTCCAAGCGTTGCTCCACATTAATTCTGTAAACCTTCTATTTTTCAACGTTTGCTTCCGAAAACTTTGTAAAAAATGGTCAATCAAAATTGAAATATTCATTTGCATTTTGCGTTTCAGAGCTTTCCGGGCAATTTTGATTCCCGTCCAAACCTTGGGGGTACGGAATGAAAAATCGAGAGAATGTCAACGCACTTGACGGCTAGGATTGAAACATTGGTTTCTTCCTCATAACCCTCTAAATATTCAGAGGAACGAAAAGTGGCCAATGATACCTCTGTTGTCGTAGTAACGAGGAAGGAGTGGCAGCACGTGGGAAGAGCCTTATAATTTTCTAAACCAGCGTTATGCCCTCGGATTACGCAACTTATCATTGCTGGTTTTCCGAAACACGTCTCTCTGCATTTCGTTTTCCTCGGACAAAGAGGACTGTGAGCCAAACAGCTTCACAGTTGTCACCGGTAAACCTCTGTTAATAACATAATTCGACCAATCATTATTGGTTTGACGTTTGAACGAAGTCACAAGCTGAATATCTTCCCGATCACAGGCTGGGTGAGTTAAATTCGCTCCTGTTGGTCCCTCGAGGCTGAAATTTCACAGGGTGCCTCTCCGGGAACACCGAAGAGCTGGCAAGTAGGTTGGATGATTAAATTAGTAATTGTTTCGATAATAAAAATGTACTAGCAAAGGATGAAAATTGCCAGCTCCACTTCCTAGCATCCTTGATTGACACATATATTGTTCTTACTTGCTGCTATGTAAATGACAAATCATTGTTCAAAAGTGCTTATTTCGTTTTATTGTTTCAGTTAAAAGATGGCGGCGGAGGTCCACTCCGACCTGAACCTCATCCAAGATGAGGACGTCCTAAGGAGAATGGTGAGCAACTACTGACGTTAATTCTTTAGTGAATACGCTGATAGCATCGTGTTTTAAGTATCACTGAATTTAAATGGATTATATCGCATCAAAAATTTATTTTAGGTAGTACCTTAGTACCTACCTTTAAAAATTACTTTGTACTTAATTTGAATACTTATGTAGTAAAGAAGAGAGAATGATCCTATTCATATCGATAATAAAATAGCTCTTATCGATCTCGGAAGGTAAGTAATGAGTAGATATCTAGTTTGGCAGATAGCTTTCTTTTTTTTTAGGCAGATAAATTAAATTCTTTTCAATAATTATTTTTCAATCATTTTTTAAAATAGACTAGCTCAAATGGAATTAGGTAAAACTAAAATAAACTTAAATTTTTGGGTTTCGAAATGGGTCTTTTTTGAACGAGTGCAGAATCCGTACCTATCGTTTTTTATTGCACATAAATTTTATGTGCAAAACAAGAAAAATAGTCCTACTCAAATAGGAAGGTAGTTAAATTTTTTCTTCCAAATAACGTTTGGAAATATCTGTTCCATAATTTTATCTGTTGGAATCATGAATTCATTGCATCGAATAAAAACTCGGCCTTTCGGGTCTCGCCAGGGGGCAAGCCCCCTGGACCCCCGGATGCTTTTCGTTCAGAGCCAACGGCTAAAATTCAAGAAACATGGAACATGCTTCAGCCGCACTTTCTTATTCTGTTTAATTTTATTTTTTTATTTGGAAGAATGCGATCAAACCTATTCTGCTATTTCCTTTTGAAAAATCAGTCTTCAGACAGGAAGGTATTTTATATTTGTATTGAGATTACAACATTATCTCATAGTTAATAGTACCTAACGCATAGGTTACACCACGTTACACGATCCTTAGTCCCGCATCAACGACTAAGCAAAATTTCGTGACTCGATTACGTTCCTAGTACCGTTATCGAAAAATGTAACACTTTTTGCCAGTTAAGTCAAGGCTAAAGCATGTTCCATGATAACAATTATACATAAAATCAAAATTAGTAGGAACAAGAGACTCCTTACTGATTTCAGCGTATTGATATTTGATCGATTTGTATGGGGTGTTCAAATATTCAGGAAATAATTAGATAAGTGGTTCAAGAATAGGTATTTCCCTGATTAATGTTCAAGTTTTTATCAATTTTTCCCCAGGAACTACCCTACGTTTTGAGGGATGAATAATTTTGGAAACTTTTAGATCCTGTTGGTACTTATCAAAGAAATGTAGACACAATTGATAAAATATGCATTCTTGATACCAAAGGAATTAAGATGTAAATTTATGAGTAAAAGTTGGGAGTGAGAACGGTTGGTCTCCTGACGGAATTTAGAAGCGAGACAAAGGTTTCTTTTTGGAACTGACTCACTTGAATGAACTCGGAAAGGTAAATTTTATTTTTCCGGTAACTTGATCACACAGTTAATTTGCATATGTATCAGAGATCGATTGATGTTTCATATCCGTGGGTAAAGGCGCGTCGAAATCACGAACTTTTCAATTCTTGACAAGCTAAGGCGCTCAGTGTCAGGTGTCGACCGTGAACGCTCCGAGGTCGTGCGGAGGTGTATACTCACAAAGGTGACAGGCTGGAGCTGTCTTGAAGGAACCTTGTCTTTTTACAATGACGAATGTCTATTTCTAGATTCGTTTTTACGGATGTATTACTACTTCATTTCTCGTATTGATACAGGGTTGGTACGTAGATTTTGCGGTATCGTTCACCTACTTCTAGTTATCATATTGATTTAAAACATCCACATTTCATATAAGTAGGCATCATTGAAAAATACAGAACACGTTTGTTTTCAATAAAATTCGTAACATCTCTCACAACAAATAACTCGAGATAATTACTGATTTAAAAAAAATTTACTCGAGATGCCTGATTAATTCACCTAGTAGATTATAGCTAGTAGATTTTAGCTTTAGTAGCAGCGGCCAGCCTGAACGAGAAAGCAAGTGAAGCTGTATCAAGCTGAAATGCCTGAATATACAGGTTATAGTATAATACATTTCACATAGGATCACATGATTAACAACGGACAAGCCCTTTCACAGTACTGAATATATTGAGAAAATCAGCCGTGAGCCACTCCAGTACTCCACTCTCCACTAGCCCTATCCGTTGAGCAATTCCCATGTAAAACAAAAATACTCGATACAACACGTAATTCTAATAGGTAAAATGGAACAATAACAATAGGAATAAAATTAGCCCCAAATGCGAGTTCCAGAAATGGGAAGTATGAATTAATTTATATTCATGTGCGAAATAAGGTCATGAGTAAAAGATATACCTAGTTACTAGATATAGGTACCTAAATAACGGAAATATTTTTCCCTTCTCAAGTCTAAATTTTTTGTATTAAATTGGCTTTTTATGAGTGGTTTTTCTCGAATTGTTTGCAAACTTGTAGGTATGGTTATGGCGTTTTGAGAGCGTTATTTTCAAAATAACGTTATATTTAATAGTTATGTATAATTTGCCTTGTTTTGTTACCATCTGTTTGAATATCATATTAATGATTTATCATTATGTTTCAGTGGGCGGATACCCCGGATTTCGGAAGAAAGAAGGAAATAAGGGCACGAATGTACAAATTGAGAGAGCAGAGGTTGAAAGATTTCTACACAGCTGGAGATGTATCCCAAATAACGAGGAAGCAACAGGCGACAAGGCACACAGAATCGATCGGTGATCAAGGATTCTTGTCGATGAAAACTAAAGAAATACGAGATTCAGAGTCACCGACGAGGGATTTTAGCAGGGCAGTCATTTCCACCACTAATGATAACACTGGATACTGGAACGCTAGACAAGAAAACAGTTCAGTGACTCAAGATCTTGAAGGCGGTGGTTTGCTCAGAGAAACTGTAGAATCCACAGATGGGAGGGGGATTATCCGAGGAGAAGACTGTGAGACTGAATTGGCGTTAGGTTCAGAAAATAAGCACACCAGAGTCTCCAAGAAAGACGATAATTCTTCTTACGAAGCAGAAGCTCTTAATCAGTCGTCTAAGATGGCATCAGTGACCAAATCTGACAATGGCACGGTTTCCTCTGCGAAGTCGGAACAAGTCCAAGTGTCAAAGAGTCACGAGGAAAGTACTTCAGCAGACCAACAGTCAACGACCAAGAGTTGGTCAACTTCTTCTCGTTCTGTTAGTTCCTCGTCCAAGAAGATAGTGTCTTCTTCCACTTACCAAGTTAACTCCGATGGTAAAACATTGCAAGCAATTACATATGACACGATCGAAGCTCCTGAAATTCTCCAATCTCAGCCAGAACATCTTTTAAAAAGAGTTGACAATGATATCGTCGACAGAAGTGAACAAAGTGAAACCAGATTTCAATCAAGAGTGAATCGTTCGGAGGAATCGAGGAGTTCCGTCACTCAGCGAAAAGATGAGAACATCAGTGAAACGAGTGTTGTACAAAGATCAGACAAAAATGAAGTCAACAACAAGTATTTGGACCAGACAGATGATGGTGTGGAACAAATCAGCGTGGTTAAAACCATTACAACTGAAAACCAGAAAAATCGTCTTGCAGACAGCCAAATTAATTCCCGTCAGTTGAAAGATGAAAAGTATTCGAAATCCAGAGATGTCGACATAACCGAAACTGCTAAGTCAAATGACAACCGAGTCGTTAACAATCAATTTTCGAAAACTGAAAGTGTGAAGAGTGAAACGGAGTCTGTAACTAACCAGAAAATTATGAGTGAAATCCAGAAACTTGATAGTTACCTTTCAACTCATACTCCTGCTCCTTCTACCCCAGTAAGTCCTCGAAGCACCACCGATGTTGCTAACTGGACGATAGTCTCGAAGGATAACAGAGATAATGAGTTCACTTATGAACCGAGGAGTACTAATCAAGTACCAGAAAATGCACCCGCGTCACCACGTGCACCAACTGAACGGGTCGACAAGAACTTGTCAAACATCGATCTCCCTAAAGATGCTACTGAAGGTCAGTACGTTACCACTTACCAATCTCATTACACCAAACCCGGTCGTATCAGCGTGGATAATAGCCCTTCCCACGACTATTTCGCCAGCACCTTGAGATCAAGTCCAGACCGACAGACTCCTTCTCCCAACAAGAAAACGGCATCCAGAAATTCTCTGGACCGATCTAGCCCGGAGAGAAAGTGGAGACAGAGCCCCAGGACTGCCAAATCACCCAGCGTTGAACGAGCTACTCCTGAGTCTAGACCTCAGTCTAGGCCATCGGACAGAAAGAGCCCAGAAAGGAAACAGAGGACATCACCTACCAAGTCGCTGGATCGAGATACGACAAGGAGATCGCCCGTCAAAAGCCCCGAGCGGGAGAGGAAACCCAGCACTAGTAGCTACACTATTGAACGTCCGAGATCAGAAACCAGGAAGAAATCGGAAGTGATTACCGATAACAAACCCAAAAGAAAGTTTTCCTCAACTCAACAAAAACAAGCCACTAAAGCTAGAGCGTCAACTCCAGGATCCAGCCCAACACGCAAAGACAACCCTAAAGATTCATCAGATTCTGATTCTGATAACTCACAGGCAACCTTCAACAAATCAAAATCCGATATTCGTTCAACCACAACAACAACCGAAAACCGAGAGACCACAATAATTCAGAAAGAAAACAGTTTGCCAAAAGAAGAGAGCTCTGAATACTTTTCTGAAGGTTCAGTCACCAACGAACTTAAAAGACAAGAGAGTCCCGAAAGGAGAGCTTTCACTCCGATCAAAAATTTCAGGACAAACCCTGAAAGTGGCACTTTCATAGTGGGAGAGAGGAGACAAATGATTCAGGAAAGCGAAATTACTACTGAAGAGCTTGATCAAAGATCTTTAGTTGACGATAGTACGGAAACTGTGGAGTTGAGGAAAGATAGCTCAATCAAAAGGCAGAATTCTCCATCACCATCTCCAAGTTTGGGAAAATCTACTCCCCAGACTCCTGGAAAGCAGCCTGTGGGCGATATGACCCCTAAACCTTTGTCAGCAAAAACTGACAGGAAAGATAGCTCTAAACAAACACTCGAAACAAAACAAACAACAGTAACTGAAGTTATTGGCAACAATAGAGCCACAGAATCACGCAAGAAGACCAATACTGATTCTGATAGATCAGCTTCAGTAAGTCCTGAACGAAAAACAACTTACAGTGAAAAGAGATATTCGCCCGAGAGGAAAGAGCCTGGGCCCAGGGGGAAGCCGTCAAGAGATTCTCCGGAGAGGAGCGGTACTTCCACTAGAGATTCTCAGGAGCCTAAGAAGAAGACTCCAAGAGATTCTCCAGATAGGAAAGAACCATCCAGGAAAGCTTCCCAAGAGCCTCAGAGAAAGGCCTCTCAGGGTTCTCCGGATAGGAAATATCCTAGCGCTCGCTCTAGCCCAGAAAAATCTCCTTCGTCGAGTCCAGAAAGAAGAACCAAATCGCCTAGGAAAGATGATATTGGTCTATCCCCTGACAGGTTTTCCAAATCGTCATCAGCTAGTCCAGAAAGAACAACCATCAGTTCGTCACCCGATAGGAAGGCATCCAGTCCAGTGAGGAAGGTCAAAGAAGTTACCAGCACTAAAGTTGACTCGACCACCACTCGCTTAACTCGCAGGAGATCCAGTATTCCTACACCAGATAACAGATCCATACCAAATAATGCTCGAGGGAAGCCTCAAAGTTCAACTCCAGCTAAATCAACCCCAACCAAACCGGTTTCTACTACACAAAGACCGACCAACATTGCATCCCCAAAACAGACCACTCGTTCAACCCCTAAGCCATCCCCTCAATCGCAGTCTCCTCAGACACCTCAAAAACAAGCTCAACGCACAATTCAAAAGCCATCAACTGTCAGAACTCAGAAGTTATCTGAGCATAATGTACGAACCCCCCCAAAAACAAGTGCCACTTCCACAGTGACAACTCAAAGACAGGTGACCAAAGTTACTACAACTAGGGTCACAAATGTTGCCAAGACCCAAGATAAGCCTAAGCAAACCACTACAATTTCCAAGCCCCATACAATCACTATTGTGCCTAAAAAATCACCGAATGTCACTCCTCACAAGCAACCTGTACCCAAAGGTACTCCTGCGTTGAATAACCGAACTCCCTCAACTAAATCAATGCAGCCAAGAGTTCAACCAGCTAAAAAAGAACCTGAGACCAGACTCAGCAGGGGACAGGTTCCAACTTCAAAACCTAAAACTTCAACTGTGAGACAAAGCAACACAAGATCCAAAACCGTGAACCAAGTAAGAACCCAGGAATTTATTGAAAATGAATGTGAGTGTTTGGATGAATCAACTGATCTAGAAGATGTGGCGCCACCAGATCACTTTGACGTTGAAATTGATGAAGATGAACCAAAAGAACAATTTGAGGAGATTGATGTAAAGACCCTCATTAATCGAAAAATTCAGCGTAAAACAAGCAAAGATTCGGTTAAGCAAGACAGAAAGTTGAAAAAAAGAGGAATTAGCAAGGAAGAAGAGTCTTCTTCATCTTCTGAGGATGAAACTGATCGCGCTCCTGTTAACAGCGTTTCAAAAGGCCTGTTGACTGCAGACCGCGCTAACCAGGATTATCTCAATGTTATAGTGCAACACCCTAAATCTTCCAGAGAATCTTCACCAGGGTATCCGAGTGAAAGAATTCCTGTTTCAACAACCAGTGACGATGGCGAAAGTAATCCAAGATATGCTGATTTCATTAGCGAGCCTGAAGATGTGGAAATATTTGATACTCTGAGAGGAACTAGAGGCCCAATACCTTTGAGAGAAGTGCAAACAACAGATCTCGATGAAGAGGATGATGGTCCTAGACCTTCCGTCGCTGACAAGGTGAATTTGTTCTTGGAAGCAGCCAAAAATTCTTTGGAACCACAAGAATCCCATCAACCTGTTGAAATCGATGGTAGCCACAGCGTACGAAGCGCAAAAAGTTTATTCGAAAATATATCGAAAACTCAAGCAACTACTGTTCAGACTAGCAAAACTGTTGATATATACGAAAGGAACAAGGATGATACTCCAAAACCCGTTGAAGCTGCTCCAAGCAGCGTAAAACCAGCTGAGCCTTGCAATGTTTCGCCATCTTTCACTGAGCCAATGGCAACAAAGCCTTCTGAAAAATCGGACAAGCCTAACAATGAAAAATTGGATGAATCTCCAGTAACAAAGACGTATGCGTACGAAGATCGAGCTGTAGTGAATGAACCTGAATTCACCCGCAAGAAAGCGTATGAAACTCACGAAAGGGAGGTTGTCAAGGAGACCACGGAGTTCATGAAACATGAGGTAGAAGAAACGAAGAAGCCAGAAAGGAAAGTTACGCCTTTGCCTGAACCATTGGATAAACCCAAGAATAAGAAGGAACCCACTAAGAAGCCGTTCACGAGGAATATTTCTGCTTCTGCAGACGTGAACTCGAAAAGGAGCTTCTTTGAGAGGAAAGCACAAGAAGAGAGCAAGCCAAGGAAGCAACCAGAAGAGGAAGTCAGACCAGTGATCAAGGAAACGGTTCGAAAGAGTAGCACTGGTTCTTCGGACTTCATGAAGAGCACTGTGGCAAGTTCTGTGAGAGCTCAGAGCCCAGAAAAAATCCAAAAGCCTGAGAGGAAGAGGACTTCTGAAAATATTCTGGAAAATAGGCCGACCAGCCAACCGTCAGATGTTGGATCCAGACCGGGACAAGATAGAGAAACTTCTCCAGTTAGGAAACCTCTTTGGAGACAAGAAGAAGTAGAAAGAAAGACATCGACTGACATCACGACCAATGCTAAAAATACCACAGAAATCACTTCTACCAGAACAGCAAGGAAACAAAGCCCAGCTAAGGAAGTTACACCCAAAACTACTCCTAATAAAGACAAAATCTCCACCGCCAAATCGTTTGATCAAGAAGATGATCTTCGTTCTCCTTTGAAAGTACGTGACAGTAACACGATCGTGAATACGATTGAAACAGAAGAAATAAAAAAATCCACCGGTACTTTCGGAGTCACTTTGCGGAAGACTCCATCAAATGCCAAAATTCTTCCAGCAGTTACAGCACCTCAACCGAAAAAAACAAGTGTTGCTGGAGAATCGATCATAATAGAGGAGATTTTTGATCTGGAAGTTTTAGAAAAATTGGTGAGTAGAACGCATTTGAGATAATCTGAGTTTAAAAAATCAAGTAATTACAAAGATGTCAATTGTAAATACTAATATAAACAAATTGATTCTAAATCAACTATTGAAGTATACGTGTGTTTTCTACGATGAAATCCGGTTGAACTGGTTGCAATTTCGTTTTTAGTCACCTATGTAAGAAGTATGAATGACTGCCTACAGTTACGGTGTGTTTTTGTAGTCTGGCTCTCTAAGAAATATGACCAGAACTTTTGATAAATAATAATAAGTATTATGGTTTTTCGTTTAGCTGATCAAAGCCGTTGGATACGAAGAGCGACGAAGCATCCGAGCTCAAATCAAATTAGTGAAGAAGAAACTGGAGGAAGAACACAACCGTAGTGGCACCGGACCGACCAATCCTAAATCACCAAAGCCTAAGGTTTGAGCCTTTTAATTCATTAAAAGCTTTTAAATTCAACTTTTGTTCAAACCTAAAAAGTCACTCCAGAAATCTTCAGGTACTGTGTCTAATTACATAGTAACCTTCCTTTCAATTACTGTTGAAACAATGCTACTCAGTACGTATTCACCCTACGTTCTTCCCTATTAAGGACAATTGTCAAGTTGATGCAGTCACTTTCCTCCAGACAATTTATTATATCAGTATTAGACGTAATAGCTCAAATCAATAATGGAGAAACAGTTAAAGTTTCATAACTAGTCCTTTTGATCAATAAACCGTACATTTACAGACTTGGACTCCCAAAGAAAAAACACCTGAAAGAATCTCCAGCTCCACGGCATCAAGGAAAATAGAAGAAACCACCAAATTCAAAGCAGAAGAGAAATGGAGACCAAGTGCCCGTCAAAGCCCAGAACGAAAACCCTCGACTGAATACAAACAAACGACCACAACTACCACAACTACCACTACCACCACTCAGTCAAGGTGAGTTGTGAAATGTTAAGTTGACATTTTAGGAAAGAGAAACGAGAATTTTAATTATCTTTACTAAAGTGTAAGTTAGTCACCGAAAACCTTGCTGATCTTAGACCTGTTGGTGTAACCCGTTGTATCATGGGATTCAGGTGTCAGGGAAGAAACTGTCTGCGAGTATTATATGCAGGGTTGTACTAGGCTTGCTGTTGCCCAGCTTCTTGGCTATCTATACAACTATTTCTATTCTATTCTTTTACTATTTATGGTCCTCCTCAATCTCAAGATGGCTTGACGAGTTTGGTATCATGTCCTATGTAATTATTCACGCAGAATCCAACGGCGATACTTCCAAATAATTCTGACTGCTAGAAAGTGATTTTTCGAATAAAACCTTTGTTTTTCGAAAATAAAATACGTATTATTCGTAGATGTGGTGATGATCATAAGGTAATACCTTTCTACTCAATAAAAACATCAATTAGCTGGAAATTTGATGTTTCATTGAGTAGAAAGGTGTTAATTTAGGCTCACTACCATATCTACGAATAATGCGTATTAACTTTATGTACGAAAAACGAAAGTTTTCTTCGAAAAATCCACTTTCTAGCAATCAGAATTATTCGGTAGTATCACCATCGGATTCAGCGTAAAAAACTACATAGAAAATGATACCAAAATCGTCAAGCCACCTTAAAATCGAGGGGGACCATAAACCGCTTAAAACACTGGATTTTGTTGTAAAACACGTTTTTTGGCATTCAAACTTGATTTACTCTTCCAATTTGAATTTTAAAAAGAAAAATTGATAGACCGTTGGAAAGCTGACAATTTTGAAATGTTTTTTCCGAAGAGCGCTCATTGAAATAGCCAAGGATTCATAGTGAAAATTTGACTTAAAAAAAGTATGTATACATATTTCAAAAAAAAATTAAGTTTGCTTTTTGACTTGATTTTTGGTTTATTATTTTCAATAATAAGCCTTTGGAATCGAGCAAGAAAAAAAAAATTTTAACCCCCCCTCAAAATTTGATGTTTTACGTTTCAAGGTACGTAGAATCCGAAAATCGAATAAAAAAATTTCGCGGCACTTTTCTTAGCAACACTGGACCGATTTTGTTCAAATATGGTATATGGGCTCCATTTGGGGTCTAGTTGTGCCGCGAAGCTTTTGGTTGATGTAGGTCACTTCTAAGGGGTGAAAATTAAGGGTTGAAATTTTCAAGAGTGCCCTAGCTCGAAAACTCTCGAAATAAAGGTATCGTTTTTTCACCAATTTTAAATAGTACAGAATTTTTAAAAAATTTTGAGACCACCCGGAGCTCTGTAGGACAAACCGTTCGGTCCCTACGAGTATTTGAAGGTTTTCCTTCGATAAAACAGAATCATGAGTGTGAATCGCAAAAGAGGTCTAATTCAAATTTTATCTGACTAAAATGCGATCGCTGTTCATTTCTTCGATTTGTATACAGTTTTGCCTTCTACGTAACCAGTAATCAAATTTCCATATCAAGCTTTCTATTTTTCGAATCGAGTGTGAAGCGTTTAGTTCTTTCTAATAAACTTGATTGTGAAGGTGTGAAGCCATTATAGTGTGGTAGGTAGTACCTACCAATAGGTAGGTAGGTGTGGTAGGTAAGAAAAAATTGGTAGGTAAAACAATGTTTGTAGGTAAAAAACGCTGCAAATCATTGCTCACTGATCAGATCACTGATCAGCTGAGTGAGCTCCGAAGCCATTTTCAATGCTATTGAATGGAAGTGCTCTTCCAGGCGTCTCCAGCATTCGAGGACATCTTCTTCACTCCTCACATCACTGATCAGCTGAGTGAGCTCCGAAGCCATTTTCAATCCTATTGAATGGAGGTGCTCTTCCAGGCGTCTCCAGCATTCGAGGAGATCTTCTTCACTCCTCACATCACTGATCAGCTGAGTGAGCTCGAAAGCCATTTTCAATCCTATTGAATGGAAGTGCTCTTCCAGGCGTCTCCAGCATTCGAGGAGATCTTCTTCACTCTTCTGATCACTGATCAGCTGAGTGAGCTCCGAAGCCATTTTCAATCCTATTGAACGCAGGAGCTGAAATTTGAGAGGGAAGGTCAAGGGAGAATACAGATGGTGGTAGGTGCTATTGATGGAGAACCAGTGATCTATACAGAAAATAATAAACCTTTGAGCAATGATTTGCAGCGTTTTTAGAAATGATTTGTTGCTGAAAGATTTTGGTTTTACACTAGGTAACTTGGAAATTTAACGCTCTTCTCAACGATATCCTCAAATTTGAATTTACTTGGTAAATTACAGGAGTTATGACAGTTTTAATTACGTAGGGTCGAAAACGCGAAAAAAAACTTCGAAGTGAAAAAAAAGGTATTTTGAGTGGGTTAAGAAAAAATTGCTAAGAAACATTGTGGAATTGAACCATGAAGTTATGCCCAACTTAAATGTAGACACCCTGTATACTGCTCTTGGTTGTTTTAACATTGTCCACCCTTTTACCAAGCCTTGGAACAACGGCCTCTTGTACCAAATCTAAGCAGTCATTTAGCGAGGCGGGATGTAAACTGTGGATATACCAATTGGTCTTTCACTGGTCTCGTTCCTTCAAAAAAAGCCCCCTAAGTATCTTTACAGCATTTTCCCCTGAAACTCCTCCGATATTTCCAACAACCTCCCTCAGCCTATCTTTTCTTCCAAATCTCTTTCCATTATTTATCTTGTTCTTTCTGCGTAATTTGTCTTACCGTTTTCTGTAATTCCCTCTCTAATTTCAACTCCATCAAGCTGTATTCAGGTATCCCAGTTTTATGCTTTTTTATTTTCTTTTAAAATCACATTAGTATTTTCAAACATTATTATTGCAGTACATTTAGTTACATGTACGCTCCAGAAATTGAATTACTACGTTCACTCAATTAAATTAATAAATACATAGTTAAAGGTTAATCACTAGTGGAGAGTACACCAACCACAATATTATTTTTAAATAGGGAATCGCCGGAGAGGCGTCTTACCACTCAAAGATCCAGAGAGAGCCCCGAGCGTCGCCTGCCGAAACAGCGGAGCAGAGACAGTCCAGAGAAGACAGTCGTGCGTCAACCGTCGAGGAGCAGCCCTGAGAGAAAGACTTCTTCCCAAACAACAAGCGTCAAGTCCGACTCGAAGGAAGTCAGCCAAGTTACCACATACCACGCTACAGGTAAAATTATTATGACATCTTAAAAATCTGGGAGTAGATATACGATACAAGTCTATGATTTGTCACTAACTACCTGTGTAAATGAAACATTTCGTTACATTTTTACACATAGAAATGTCTTTTGTCTTTTGGTCAAGGAATTTTTCGCGACACTTTTTTTGGCACAAAAAATGCAACGTTTGGCTGTCAAGGTATTTTTCACTTTTTTTGCCACAAAAATGCAACGCGATACCAGTAAACAAAATCATAACTACATATCGGTAGCTATGAAGCAAGGTTTTCTAGAATACTGCAACATATTACGTGCGATCGGATTGTTTAAAAAAATCTGTTTATTCATGAAAAAAGTGTAATATTGTAAAGTATGATTTAAATTAGCTTCACATAAAGTATTATTTCGACATTATTTCTTCAAAATTCTATATAGTATGGTGATGTTGATCCTTATTTGAATTTCATTTGATCAATTTAATTTCCAAATTACACCTACAACAATAGACTTATCCATGATCTATTGTTTTTCCCTCTAAGGGAGAAATTGATAGCCTCTTGAGAAATCGTTGTATCGTATCTGTCAGGTGAGACGATAGACTATGAGACGTTACACTTATAAGAAGAACCCCACAATCTCACCCATCCCTCAGCCCCTCCCTATTGATTCGAAGAATTCACCTTTCTTATATGTTAGGTATAGTCTCCTAAGTAGCTTGGAACCAAACATTTGAAGTAAAAACCGAAATTTCACTCTATAACTAAAGGTCTCAAAATGCATGTTTGGGATTTTTTAAATAAAATTCATGATTAGGTCTGGTTTGACGGAATTAAGTGTCTTTTAGGGGTTTCAATTCACTGAATAGGATAATTCCTAACACGGTAAATTAGTACAAGGCCTCTTGATGACCACTAGGGAGTCAGGAAAGTCAAATAAGCTATGTCAGGGGATCTCTCCTACATCATAAATCCTGGAGACCACTTAAGTGATTGGAAGTAATAATTACTTCCAATAATCTGACCTCTTATAATTATTATAAGAAGTCAGATCAGCTATTTGAGCGTTGGAGTTCTCCTGATCATTCGAAAGTCGTAATATTTTATATGCAGCTTCTCGGGGATCCCTGGAAGGACAAAAAGAAGTGATACCCTCCAACCAAGCACTGCGAGTGAAAAATGTGAACAAAAGAAACGATAAACGAGAACTGGGTCCTTTCTGCTTCCTCCTTCACGTAAACCTACAACATGGCTACTGAAGGAGTATAGAACAAAAATGCGAAGAAATAGGGAATTGTGGGTTCTTTAATTAGAAAATTCGATAGCTGGTTGCTAAGGACGCAGAACTGAGTACAACTTGAAGAAAATAAAACTGCGATCACATTTCGGTCAGCTAAAATTCGAACGGAAATTAGGCCTATTTTGCAATTCACACTCGTGTTCCTGATTTATTGTAAGTCCAACCCTTAAGTTCTCGAAGAAAGCGAACGGTTTATCCTACAGAACTCTGGGTGGTCTCATTCGATTCTGAAAATTCAATACTGTTTTAAATTGATGCAAAAACAATACCATTATACTTAAAGTTTATGATCAAGGATGTTTTAAAAATTTCAGCCCTTATTTTTCACCTTTTAGAAGTGACTGGCACTAACCAAAAGCTTCGCGGCGCAACTAGACCCCAAATGGAGCCCATATACCAAATTTCATCAAAATCTATCCATGGTAAATTAAAAAAAGTGCCGCGTACGGAGGACGGGGGAAAATTTTGGTTCATTATTTTCAATAAAGAACAATTGGAATTGATTTTAAAAAGTTAACCCCCCCCCTCAAAATTTGATGTTTTAAATTTCAAAATATGCAGAATCCGAAAATCGGATTAAAAAAAATATACATGCAGCTCATCCTTAAAAAACGCTGCAAATTATTAGAGA
>CM019182.2:25696177-25747462 GCA_009739505.2 Apolygus lucorum | reverse complement strand
AGAGCATTTTTAAATCCATGATCTACGGACACCCAACATGCGAATTCGAGTTCACGCCCCCCCCCCCCACCTCCCAACGCCAACAATGGTGCCACTCTGGCACAAAGCGGAAATACGTTGTAACATTGATCCTTCATCTATTAGTTTTAGTAGGTAGTTCCGTCGAGGTTCACATCCGTATTCTAGGTGAAATAGAACTGTTTCACTCGATGTAATTATTTATTACTTTAGGCAAGAAATACTGACCCCCCCCCCCCCCACAATTATCCACCTTAACATTTCTAGCGGCATGGGAGCCTCGAATCTGAAGAGCATTTTAAAATCCATGATCTACGATACCCAACATGCAAATTCGAGTTCACCCCCCCCCCCCACCTTCCCAACGCCAACAATGGTGCCAGTCTGGCACCAAAGCGGAAATACGTCGTAACATTGAACTTTCATCTGTTAGTTTTGGTAGGCAGTCCGTCGAAGTTCACATCCGTATTCAAGGTGAAACACAAAAAAAAAAAACACAAAATAAGCGGTTTATGGTGTCCTGGCACCATGTTGGCACCACTATTAGTTCCATGGTGGTACAGAGAATAATTCATGAAAATTCGGAGGTATAATGAGAATTTTTCCTCAATTTCAAAGCTTGGGTACAATTAGTAAGGAGTAAAGGAACCAAAATATTGAAAAATCGGATATTTTGTGAATATTATCCCCCCACTCACCCCCTCCCCTTGCGAATTTTGGTACTCTGGTAAAATCATGTACAACTCGGAAGTTATTTGAGTCAAACAAAAAAAGAAACACGCAAATCGGTTGGAAATTGAGGCCTGGGCAGAGTTTACAAGATTATGCACGCAAACGCACGTTTTTAAGCATTAACCCCCCCTTTCCCCCTCTTAAAAAGCAAATCCGAAATTCCGGCGCCGTAGTGCACAACTAGATAGTATTACGCGTCAAACGAAAAAAGAACCACGAAAATCGTTTGAGAACTAAGGCCTGGGCAGAGTACACAAGATTATGCCCAAAAACGCACGTTTTTCGAGCATTAACCCCCCCTTTCCTCCCCTTAAAAGGCAAAATTCGAAATTCCGGCGACGTAGTGCACAACTAGATAGTTTTCCGCGACGAACAAAAAAAGAACCAGGAAAATCGGTTGAGAACTAAGGCCTGTGCAGAGTACACAAGATTTTGTTACACACACACATACACCTATACACACATACACACATACACACATACACACATACACACACACACACACACAGACATACACCTATGGTTTTTTTCGCGGATTTGGATTCAGAATGGTCTAAAACGGATTACTGTGTGGTTATTTTTTTTTTCTGTTGAGTGTTGTCTTCTTTCACCCCAGATCGATCGCATAAGGACGCCCAAGTCTTACTGTGGGACGTCCTAAAAACGTTGCAAATTATTAGACTAAGGTTTATTATTTTCCTCTGTATAGAAAAACCACCACAACCTACTAACCGTATTTTCACTTCACGATCAAGTTTATTTTGACGAAATAATTCTTCACACTCAATTCGAAGAAATAGGGAGTAGTAGTAGTAGTAGATATGAAAAATTTTAATACTGGTACCTAAGGAAGAACGGCGGAGGGACGGTCAAATTTTCATTGGTTTATTATTTTCAATCACTAATCTTTAAAATCGACCAAGAAAACAAAATGTTAACCCCCCCCCCCCAAATTTGTTGGTTCACGTTTCAAGTTAAGTACGTAGAATTCGAAAATCGAAAAAAATTTTGCCGTACGTCCGCCGTACGGCATTTTCCTTAGTTACCATGAACCGATTCTGATGAAATTTGGTAAACCGGCTCCGTTTGGGGTCTAGCTGTGCCGCAAAGCTTTTGGTAGATGTCAGTCACTTCTAAGGGGTGAAAAATAAGGACTGAAATGTTCAAAAGTTCCCTAGCTCGAAAACTCTCGAAATAAAGTTTTGTTTTTTCACCAATTTGAAATAGTATTGAATTTTTAGAATCGATTTAGACCACCCTGAGCTCTGTGCGATCGTTCTTTTCTTCGAGTTGTACACAGTTTTGCGTCTTTATCAACCAGTATTCTGATTTCCAAATGAAGGCACTCCTAATTCTCCAAATTTAATGTGAAGCATTTAAATTATGATGCATTTTTTATTTCTTCCAAATAAACTGGTTGGCAGGGAGTGACAATGGCAAAGCCGTGTTTTTTTGCAGACCAGTGATCTATATAGAAATAATAAACCTCTGTGTAATAATTTGCAGCGGTTTATTCGATTTTCGGATTCTACGTACCAACGAATTTTGAGGGGGGGGGGGGGGGGGGGCGGGGGTAAAGTGTTTTTTTCTTGGTTGATTCCAATGATTAGTTATTGAAAATAATAAACCAATAGTCGCTTTGCACCGGTGAAGCAGTTGTGTCACTCCAACTCGGAGTAAACAGTTATTCAAATAATAGGGAGCGTTTGAAATGACGAGTCCGCAGTTATGGGAAAAAGGTGCTCATTGTCCTTTGGAAGTCCGAGTGGAAGACGGAGCGGCTGGAAGGATGTAGCGACTTGGAAAGAATGGCAAAAACTGCCGAGTGTTGCCTTTATTGTGAGATTTTCCCAAGAAGTTGTTTCGCCGTTTGTGATTATCTAAAATGGTACAAGGTAAATACTGAGGGTGATTCCTTCTCCGCTATTCTAAAAAGCTTATCCTCTCTTTTTCAAAGCAACTGATTTTCTCTGACAGCTTTCCAAAACGTCTGCCAAACTGAGTGACCAGTTTAGTATCCTGACTTGAGTAACATGGTTGTTCAGTATTGTTGGGTACAATCTGAGCTCTGGTAAATTCATTTAATTCGAATGAAATTCAACAAGATCTTCAATTGACAATCCAGTTGATCGTTTTCTAGAATCAGAATTTTTCCCCGTGTATGAGGATTCTTCAGAATATGTGCTGATCAGAATCCTCTCTTGCTGATCATATCTCGGTTAAATTAACTTTCCTCTACTTACCCTCAAAATTAGACAAAGTGGGGGATGTATCAACGCTTCACGCTGATACCTTGTGGCATGACAAGCCTTTTTGCACTGAATAGGTATTTGTAGCATCGCTACAGTCACAATATTACATAAAACGCTGCAAATTATTACACAAAGGTTTATTATTTTTCTATATAGATCACTCGACTGCAAAGCACACAGCTTTGCCATTGTCACTACCTACCAACCATAGATATACCTACCTACCTATGTATGCCTACTTCACAATCAAGTTTATTTTCAAGAAATATCGCTTCACACTTAATTCGAAGAAATAGGGTGCCTTCATTAGGAAATTGGATTACTGGCAGATAAGTACGCAAAACTCAGTACAACTAGAAGAAATGAACACGACCCCATTTTGGTCAGCTAAAATTCGAATTAAGATTACGCGCCTCTATTGCGATTCACACTCGTGTTTCTGATTTATCTTAAGTCTGACCCTTAAGTTCTCGTTGGGAGCGAACGGTTTGTCCTACAGAGCTCTGTTGTCTAGCTCTGGTGTCTATAAATTCTAAAAATGTAGGTAATAATATTCAAAATTGGTGAAAAAACGATACCTTTATTTCGAGAGTTTTCTAGCTAGGGGACTATTGAAAATTTTAACCCTTAATTTTCACCCCTTAGAAGTGACTGACATCAACCAATTAGACCCTAAGTGGGCCCATATAACAAATTTCATCAAAATCGGTCCGTGGTAACTAAGAAAAGTGCCACGTACGGCGGACGGACGGTAAAACTTTTATTCGATTTTCTGATTCTACGTATCTTGAAACGTAAATGAACAAATTTTGAGAGAGGGGGGTTAAACAAATTTTTTGTTGGTTGATTCCAAACGTTCATTACTGAAAATAATAAACCAAAAACATCTTCAGTATACCTCATAACCGCCCATGGTTATCATACTCGCAATGTCAGCACGTCGTCAGCAATGACCAAGTAGATGAATTAAGTAATTATTGATTCAAGTAACTCAGCTATGAATATAGTGGGGGGTCCGGTTAGCCGTGGTCGTTCGCCGGCGCGTTTTCTGATTTTCCAATTCTACATACCTTGAAACGTGAACCATCAAATTTTTTTCGGGGGGGGGGGGGGGGTGAAATTTCTTTTTTATTGGTGTTATTAAACCAAAATACAATGAGGTTTTTTGAGAGAGGTACTACGTACCTTATACAGGTTAGAAAAGTAGCGTATAGCCACAAACCAGTTGTTTGACACTTTCGTAATCCTTAGTTGTTATTTGTACCGACTAGTTGAGGGAGAGTCTATTTATTTCCAGGTGTCGTATTGTGCAACAAAAGGACATAACTTGGCGATATCCACACTCTCAAGTTTCAGTGTAAGATCCCGTCACGTCACTGGAACGTGAGAAATGACTCCAATTCTTCTTTTGCGAGGGAAAACCTGCTTCTATAACAATTTGACCTGACAAGATGATAAAATAGGTTAACGACACTGCTCAAGGTCGGAAGACTCTGTACTCAATGCGTAGTCAAGATGTAGTCCCTTTCTCCCAACCAAGAAGCCAGACCAATTTTAAAGTTCAGTCCACAAAATTCCTTTAGACGTCAAGTCTGGTAATTTGGCGGAGGTCTCCAAATTCATCCAATCATCACTGGAAATACTGCTGTTGTAACTTCCTTCCAGGGAAAAAGTATACCTCTAGGTTCTGTCCAACGACTGTTCCCTTTCAAACGCGAATTTTGAAATTTCGGCAATCCGGACGAAAAACATTATTTTTGACCGACTTCAATATCGCCGATGAGATTCTCTTTTCGGTGTGTCAAGATACGACGATTTTTTTTTTTTTTTTTTTTTTTGTATGTCTGAACACATTGCATTTTTAGGACGTCCCACAGTAAGACTTGGGCGTCCTTATGCGATCGATCTGGGATGAAGTTGGACAACACTCAACAGAAAAAAAAAATAACCACACAGTAATCCGTTTTAGACCATTCTGAATCCAAATCCGCGAAAAAAACCATAGGTGTATGTCTGTGTGTGTGTATGTGTGTGTGTGTGTGTGTGTGTGTGACAAAATCTTGTGTCGTCTGCACAGGCCTTAGTTCTCAACCGATTTTCCTGGTTCTTTTTTGTTCGACGCGGAAAACTATCTAGTTGTGCACTACGTCGCCGGAATTTCGAATTTTTCCTTTTAAGGGGGGGAAAGGGGGGGTTGATGCTCAAAAAACGTGCGTTTTTGGGCATAATCTTGTGTCGTGTGCCCAGGCCTTAGTTCTCAACCGATTTTTGTGGTTCTTTTTTTCATCGACGCGGAAAACTATCTAGTTGTGCACTACGGCGCCGAAATTTTGAATTTTGCTTTTTGGGGGGGGGGGAAAGGGGGGGTTATTGCTTAAAAAACGTGCGTTTGCGGGCATAATCCTGTAAACTCTGCCCAGGCCTCAATTTCCAACCGATTTGTGTGTTTCTTTTTTGTTTGACTCAAATAACTTCCGAGTTGTACATAATTTCACCTGAGTACCAAAAATTTGCAAAGGGAGGGGGTAAGTGGGGGATAATATTCATAAAATATCCGATTTTTCAATATTTCGGTTCCTTTACTGCTTACTAATTGTACACAACCTTTGAAATTGAGGAAAAATTCTCATTATACCTCCGTATTTTCATGAATTATTCTCTGTACCACCATGGAACTAATAGTGGTGCCACCATGGTGCCAGGACACCATAAACCGCATATTTCGTCTTTTTTTTGTGTTTCACCTTGAATACGGATGTGAACCTTGACGGACTGCCTACTAAAACTAATAGATGAAAGTTCAATGTTACGACGTAATCCCGCTTTGGTGCCAGACTGGCACCATTGGTGATGGAAGGGGGGGGGGGGGTGAACTCGAAATCGCATGTTGGGTATCGTAGATCATGGATTTTAAAATGCTTTTCAGATTCGAGGCTCCCATGCCGCTAGAAATGTTTTGGTAGATAATGGTGAGGGGGGGGGTCACTATTTCTTGCCTAAACTAATAAACCAAATTACATCCAGTGAAACAGTTTTATCGCTTACCAACTGGTTAACTGATATAATGCTTATCCAATGGGACGTCCCCTGGAATGCATGCATTACTAAACAATATGTTTTATTCTGGTGTTACGAAGATTTCACGATTGGAAATTTTGTTAAGTTGGGTATTGGGTTGAACTGTACAAGGAAAGACTTAGCTTTTTCTTCTCCGATAACTAGAAGTCTTTGGAAGAGTCCATAACAGCTTCCGTTTTGCAGTAAATCCAATTTTGTGGTGCAGACTCAGATCTCGGTCTATTTTGGCTCCAGAAAGTTCTGCTTCTACGTTAGATTGAGGAAAGTGAAGGTTGATGGTCGTTTTCCTGAATCCATGTTCCTTGCCAAATTTCTGGTTCCGATTCGGGTGAGATAACCCCTCTTTGGAGATATGTTGATTGCATCTTGCTGCTCTGATGTAAATGAGAATATACCAGTATGATTAAACTGATAACGTAGGTATTTGAACGGAGATTTAGCAAAGTCGGGTCTTTCAGTTAAAACCAAAATGGTAGTAGAAAAAGCAGGGTTTGTTTGGAACTACATAGACACTTCTTATTCTTGCTTGGCAACTTTTATATTTAAACTTTTTTAAATGAGATCAGAAGGTGAATATTTCTCAATATGTCAACGATGAACGCCTACTTCAAATAAAAGCACTTAAGGCATTTCAGGGGGGAAAGCCGTGAAACTGCTCCTGTCTCGATTTCACCTGAAGTAACGATAAAATAGGTGAATGACACCTATCAAGGTCGCAAGTTTCCTATCTGGAACTTCCTGAGTGGAACTTGAAGATAATAAAGAGCGTTCAAGTTTCGAGTTACTTAGCGCTGAGGTTCTAGTGATGACTCAGGAACCGGTTGTTCTCCAAGAGTTTGGGTGAAGGTCGTCGCACTCCAGTGGAATTGCAGCAGACGGACCAACGGGATTGATTTCATATTAATTCTGAGCATTCATCCTTAACCGGGAGACATTACTAGTAGGACATGCATGTATTCCCATGTATAAAATTAATTCCTATACTAATACTTGATAATGTTTTGTTAGGACAATAAGTAGCGTTGTTCCTAAGCTGTTTGTAACTCTGCGTGCTTTTGATGCATCACCTAAAAATAGCTCATACTGTCCGAAAGATTGAGATAAGGTGTGATCCTCGCAGCGGATGTGTGCTCAGATATTCAAACATAACGCGATCTGTTGAACGTGGTCAAAATACAGAATGCAATAACATGGGAAGTGGGGCTCAACGGAGGGTTCCAACTAATAGTTCAATGATCTCAAATTCCTGTATATGAAAAATTCCGCCAAACTTGAGCAAATAATGAGTGGAAAGACAGAGTTAAAATTAATGGTTCTAAGACAAATGTCTGCCTATTGTTTGAAATTCCATAATGATTAGACAATAAATGGATGGGAACATAGAGTATCAACAAATTATTGGATGTTTCAAATTGCTTCAAATTCCTTTGAGGGCTTGGGTGGGTCTTAGATTTCCTGGGAATAACAATAAAATCTGCAAGAAGTAAGTGTTTTCAGGACACCTTTTATTTAGGTTGCATCACAAAACTAAATAATCAGACATTGTCCTCTCACCGCAGCTCGCTGGTACCAAACATAATTATTGTATGTGTATAAAATAACACCCACGCCAAATTCATAATTGTCCCATCACTCTGATTACCAGCCACGACATATTTTGTAATTTGTAACACGATCCCTCCATTTACATCGCACTTTGTTGTTATTAGTCGGATTGAGCAAGGACACCTGTCACATTCGAGGCATCCTTGATCCTTCCATCCCGTCTCCCTCCCAATTCATCGTCTGTTTTAAATCCCTCCAGGTGATCTGTGTTTGTAGACATCAATCTTTGCAACCTTGGCCCGTTAAGAGATCGTGAATAGATGCCCGCGTCCAACCCATTTATCAGCAGTGGAATTGTCATCTAGAAACATAACATGATAATAGAGAGAGGCACGTTCGGTTCCATTTTCATCTTATACCCGCATTGTATGGTAATACGTACTGATCTAGGAAGGAATGCTGAAATCAGTCTTATTTGATTGATTCAATAATCTTGGGCCTTGAGAAGGATCAGACGTAATCATGTTGATTTTTGCTTTGACACAACGGAAGGCAGGCAAGCGATGTGTTCGTGTAGTAGGCATAGAATCGCCTACCAAGTTAGGTGGGCAGTAAAGCTTCCTTACAAATATGGACACACAGAATATGTTGGTTCGAAAATGATTGTGTTGATAAGAGCACTAATACGTACCTACATTAGTAGGTATTAGTAATTCAAACTCCAAGATTCTCTATTCAACAATATGGTCACTCCATCAACATTTATCAATTATATAGTCATTCCATACACCCATCAACGTATTAATAATAAATTAGAATCTTCACGATCAAGTTGTTGGTTTTCTATACCTACCTAGTTAAAAACAACCTTCATCATACATCATCATTGAAACTTCATTAATTCATGGCCTCGTTACCTATTGTATTGTCTTACTCGGTTCTAAGAATCTCAGACACGAGAACGCAAAATGCGATTAAAAATTTTGAATTTGGGGAACCCAATTTTTTTAACCTGTTGCCCGAGTACTGATGCTTTCCTTTCCTATCTTCGGTAGTAAAAAACCAAAATAAATTTCAAACAGCCTATTACTTTTTATTTGTACACCACATCTTTACTGCAATATTTGGCATTGAAAGATCTGGGGAACCCCTGTCAACTCCGGACATCATACTCACACAATACAAGCCCCAGGTAGGTTTTCGGGTGAAAAAAAGAGGACCCCTACATCAGATGATACCTGGGATGAGTTGGGAAGCTGATGATGGACAGGGCGGGGTGAATTGGAAGGAGGGTGAACCGTTGCACATCACACCCGGTCCGTTCGTTGGGTCGGCAGTCGACTCTCAGTTCTCTCGTGTTCAGGAACTCAGGACGTGCAGGGAGTGGAGTGCAGGACGCGGTCTTCGAGGGAGCAGGTGAATTCTTTCACGATCCACTACGTTTCCTGTTCCTTTGTATACAACTAGCATGGGGATTCATATCCACGAGGCATAACCGTCCGGAGAAAATACATTACCAATCAATTAAACTGATTAACTAAACGTACGTCCAGAATCCCAAAACATGTTCTGGTTTTAGGACTCCATAAAAGTAATTCTTGCTCAACACTGATAGATTGAGAATTCCACCAATATTTGGAGCCAAATCTATCAAATTTCCTTCGATTAGTATGTTGAAATGCGTCAACCTCTTCACTTTCCTCTATATTGTTGATTTTCGCAAAAATCCCCTTAATTCTATATCACTGATTTTCACCAAGTCAATATCAATAATTGTTTACTGGTATTGAACTGTTTCGCTCCTTTTAAGGAAGATAAGAAGCTTCGGATTCGAGGTGTGGGTCAAAACGATTGGGGTCCTCAAAATCACCAATCGCATATCTCACAACGTAGTCGTCTGATTTTGCACCAATTATTGGGTAGTTGAAATTTGGTTCCAGAATAGTTGCCAAGAAATTTCATCGCAATCCAATCAGCTGGCAAATTTTGAGAAATTAGCAAAAACCAAGAAAAAATCGACATAAATCTGGAAAAAGTTTCATTTGTCAAGTTTAAAAAAAGGTATCTGTCAGCGCAAAAATTTTTGAGCCAACAGATTATGTAACCATGTTATCCTTTGACAGAAAGCTTTCCTGCCCACCTTACTCGGCAAATGTATTTTTGAACAATTGAATCAACCAGATACGGGGAGAATTCGGGTGCTTAGTTAGGACAATGACAACTTCTTATCAGTATAGATATTAATTTTGAATCATTTAATGTATATTTCCTCTAGATGAAAATGAATTATTCAAATACTAGGCACAGGAGCTCAACAACCTACACAATTATTGTCACTAAACTAAACTGTCCCAAATTTCCCTTCAGCAATTTTCCGTTTAGAGTGGGCGGCCGTGTTGCTTCGAGTGCCTTGTATTTAAAAAAACCAATAGCTATAAACGATTTAACCCTCCAAGATAAATTCTTGATATCTTGAAATAACAGATTTACAATCCGTGAATTCCAGAAACCGAAATTATGATTCATCTTCAAATATTTGTCTGGGTCTGTTTGGCTAATTCTCACGATTTACCTCTAATTCTGTTTTTCCTTTATTGTTACAGTAAAAACTCAATCTACCAGAAACGTTACATCAGAAGTGAAGGAGGCGTCAGCAACTGACTCAATCACTTCTTCGTACGGCGTCGGGCCGACCGACGATGACGGGAAGCCGCTTTTCGGTCTCAGGGCTCTTCGCAGGACCAACACCAACAAAGCTCTTGAAGGTCAGAGGATTGCCCATTCACCTCATATAATGAAGAAAAACTTATGAAGAAGAACTTATGAAGAAAACTCTGTAAAGCTCATCCATTAGTCGAAACTCAGGAGTTAATACTGCACAGTTTGACAATAATCGAGTCTAACTTGTGATTCATCATAATTCACGAACTTGATAGTAGCAAACTAGGAAACAAAATCCTGATAAAATACAATAAAAGCTAACTTTCACAACAATTTACAATGTCTCATGCTTTTGAAGTTGAAGTTTGAGTAGTGCCAACCAAGTCCGCTTTCTTCGAAAATAGAACTTACAGGACCATCTGAAGACCACACGGAAAAAAGGGGGAATGTCCATTTTTCCTCTTTTCGAGATAATCACGATTTCAAGTTTGGGACTGAATAGTGCTTCATGAGGGCCCTTGAATATGACTAAATGATATTTCATTGTTTACTATAATAATGTACTAACGATCTATGAACAATTCTACGGGTTATGAATACAAAATAATTTGAAAATGAAGTTTTATTCACAAAAAGTAGTATTAAATTGGCGAAAAAAAATGAAAAAGGGGGAATGTCCCCATTATTAATGCCTTGACATTCTAGAATGCTTTATTTTTATTTATGGTTCTTGGTTTTGCCGTGTCTGAGCCTGGTATAATACCTCCTAGCCCTCATAGTTGCAATCATTCATGGTTGCAATCAAACAAACAACCTGTGACACATTCCCCCTTCTTACCGTGTTTTACAGACCCCACAGAGTAACGGAGACAAGACCCTCCTCGTTCATTCCATGGACGAACCGACCTTCCCCGTTTTTTCCGTGTAATTTTCAAATGGCACATACCAGTTTGACCCACTTCCTCCTCGTTTTTCACATGTTTGGTCTTTTAAGATTAAACTACAGCCCCTGGAGAAGTTGTTACCAACCTTAACTCAATTTCGAAAAAAAAGTGACATTCCCCCTTTTTTCCGTGTGGTCTTCATCTGTTACATCGTACCATTGAATTTCTCATATTGTAATTTCTTATATTACAAAGAAATCGTGAGATATTAAGTTTGCAAGATATGCATACATTTCGGGGACACCCCTTTACACCATACTTGCGTACTTCCAACAGATAAGAAGCTGTCCATTACCACTATAGGATGTTACTATAATGAGTGGTACTGTAACATTCATGACAGTCATTAGCATTCATATGGATTCAAGATTAGCATACATAACTCGTAAACGTCCCAGAATTTCATTGACCTTAATGCAATATACTATCCTTAATGGTATTTGGTGCTTAAAGAGGTCAAAGAGGTCCTTCTGAGTCTTGAGTGTTGTGTTTGTCTGATGTTGTTTAATAGATACGCTCAGAAAGATAGACACGGATTTGGATGCTGGAAAGTCTGAAACGATTGCTTAAGAACGTCTTGTTCCACGCAGAAACATTTAAACATGGAACAAAGTCATCGCCAGAATCTTTGATTCTTGAGTTTTTGATATTACGACTATTTATCATTTTGGACTTGAATAATCTTCGCCATGGTCACAAGTTATGATATGTCTCGGTTACTTTTCATGCTAGAATATCTCTGAGACCTTGAGACAATATTTCAATGCTCAGACTAAGCTATGGTTTTGAGTAATGACTGCCATATTTGGTAAACATAGAAAGTACATGAGAAGATTATGTAGGCGTCTGTGTGTGTGTGGGTGGTATCTGAGTGGTTACAAACTTAGTTATATCATCAAAGTTTCAGTCGATTTATTTAATGTCGTTAGCGAATAAACGTCTGATTAACGTGTTCAGGAGAGCCTGAAGAAATAGAAGAAGTGGTGATTGAGAAAGAGCAAACAAGGAAGGACAGTACGACGGAAGATATCTTGGACTCCTCGGGAAGACCACTGTTTGGAGGACTCAAAGCTCTGCAGTCAGAAGCAATGCCAGCACCCACTAGTCAACTCAAGGGTCTGGTGGAACGGAACCAATTCCTCGTCCAAGGTCAGTTTATTTGATCGAAACAACCCAACATTACCCCCACTTTATCCGTCTCAACTACGAGTCGTACTCTACCTGAATCTATCTCTAGTCTCGAAATCCATAAGATAAAACCTACATCTTATTGAATTCATGAGATAGAAGCAATATGAACAAAAACGGACGTTTGCAGTTAATTGATAATCTTTTTGTTTTGTATATTAGGAGGAAGTACGATGGAAAGTACGAAGACAGTCGTAACCTCACACTCATCATTCAGCTCGGACGGAAAAGTCTCTCATCGACGAGAAGTCGTGCGAGGTAAGAGAACACGATTTTGAGCGCTCATTTTAATTTTCAGGTTTTCTTGAAATAGTTTTATTTCAGGAAAATATCTTAATATTTCGGTAAATCTATATGAAGATGGAGGTTCCGGGTTTAACTGGAGTCAGTAAAACCCAGCATGAGGGGTTTTTCGTAAAGTTCAAATTTGTAGGGCTTTTGGAAGCTGAAAAGAACTTGTTGACTCTAAATGGGATGCATTGTGTTTATTTAACTAAGCCATCCTAATATGGAATTCATCACAATAAGAAAATCAACTCGTTACCTATCGACCTTATCGTCTCTTCATATTACTTTATGTGACTCTTGTTCAGGAACCAAACTAATGGGTTGTTCTAAGTGGTTCAACTAACCGCTTCAAGAAGGCCGGACGAGAAAAACGTGTTGAGGTTGAATGAATAGTTGACGCGCGTCTCATAGAGAAAACAGTTGAGCAATTTTAGCCTTCAGCGATGAGTGTCGGGGATTTATTTTTACCGGCATAGCTCACCTGTGGAGTTACAGACGCGTTTGTCGATACCAGAGTAGCTTGTCGATACCTTATACCAAGGTAATAAGAGAAGTGAAAGTACGAGAATAAGTTGGAATGAGGATGTGTTTGTGTTAGGTTGAACGAAGGGTCGGTGAAAAGAACTTTGAAAGTCATTAGCGAATTTCGAAAGCCTTGGACTTTTCCATTGGGTCCAAATATCAAGGTCTTTGTATGAAATATTTTGGAGTATTAGTACAATTGTTTTGAACAATGTTAAAAAGAGTCCTAAAGTTTAACGCCGTTTTACTTCCTTACTGTCGAATACATTGTCGAAAAAGCGGGATCTTCAAAATAAAACATTGCACTTAAATTTTGAGCTTTAAAGCTTTTAGAATTGTGGGTCTGTCTATCTTCACCCAAAGCAGTTTTTCGGGCAAAATCTTACACAAATATAATACGATCTCTCGGAATTTTCAGGAAATTTGCGTTTTAGTTCCTTAAACAGTAGGTACCCAATGAGTTTCATCTCTGAAACGTCTGGTGGAAGTTTAAAATTGCTCACTAAGTTTCTATGCAACAAACTTGCAGGGTCAGTCGCTCATCAAACGAACGTACAAACATCTTCACTGCCAATACCTAAATCGCAGAGGATGTCGTTCATAAGTAACCCACTTTGGAGAGGAGTTTGAAAAAATAAGATTTTACTTTCACGTTGGTGAAAGTATTGTAGTTGTATGGCAGTATTATTACTTCCAGACTTTTTAAAAATCTTTAAAAAAAATTGGTGAAATTGATGTATTAATTTTCACAATATTGATAGTTTTGTTATTTGAATTGCTATAAATAATGTTTTCCTGATCAGACATTTTTCAAGATTTTTCACATGTTGTTTTGTGGTATTAGATGATGGCAATACTATGCGATTCCTAACCAACCATTTGGAGGAAGTACTCCCAAATTCAACCAGGCTTCCGAATTATGATCGTTAAAATTAGTTGTTTCAGGAAAATCGCGCAATTATTTGTCCATGAAATTCCAGGTTCTTCCAAATAGTAGACGTGCACGTTCAAAATTGTTTCAAAGTAAGCACTAAAGTGCAAGATACAATGAAAAATTTTGTTCTTTGAGGACACTTTTTTGGAGTGTAACTGAGGAGCTTGATTTCAGAAGATACCTATATCCATTTTGGTCGAACGTGAGAAAAACGCGAAAACCTATAGCGACCTGAAAAACGTGCTGTAAACAAATGATGTTATTTTTCATATATTTCTAAATTGTAATAAATATTTTTGGGAAAAAATGGTAAATTAATTTGAAGTTCAAAATAATTTTGAGCGAGATTTGAAATGTCAGATTTATGGATAATGTACTTTTTGAAACAAAACGAAGTGGATAGAGTACTTTTTCAAACAAAATGGATAAAAGTCCACCGTTGTGCTGGATATAGTACCTTTTGAAATTAAACGGAATATTCACCCTCGTTTCTCAAGGGAATGGATTCTCTTTTGCTCCAAAACGATCGCATTTTTGTGAAGAACTATCCCCCTAAAACCCTGGGAAAGTGTTGAATCAATTTTGATGAAAATGGTCTTTAGAACCTTTTTGAGTCAAACTCCTCAATGGGGGGTGCGCCAGATTTTTTTTTAAATTTTTAATTGAAAGTAGACCTTGTCCTCAGAGTTTTGACTCAGCCGTTCTCTTTTTGGATGAGTAGATCTTTTTTTATGATTTTTCAAAGTTTCGAATGTTTATGACGTCACGCGCCCCTCCCGCCTGGGCGGGACCCCCAAGCCCACTGTGACGCCATAAACATTCGAAACTTTGAAAAATCATAGAAATAGGTCATCTCACGCTAGAAGGTCACGGTTGGTGTCAAAATTCCCAGAATTCGGTCTAGTTTAGATTAACAATTACAATAAACAGTTTTTCCGACCCGTGCGCACACCCCATTGTTGTTCCCAAAGTTACCTTACTTTTGGGAGTAGATAAGAATGGTTTATTAATAACGAAATTTTGAGATTAAAAAAATTAGGTAAAGAATGCACAAAAGTAAGAGAAATATACCTATCGTTCACTGAATAATATTTTTAAACTAAAGACCCTGGAATTGCAGCTACTCCGAAATATTTACTCATAAACTAAAGTGGTAATTCATGGAGTTAATCCAAACAGAGAAGATCTTTGATTCAATAATAACTTTCAAATTTGATGGCAAAAAGTACCTTCAAACGTTTTGGAGTTTGCATCACTGGTTCTGTAGTCATCAGTTTATCACAATCTCAACGAGTTACAAATTACTACGACGCGAAGTGTAATCACCTGTTCGGTAAATATTTGACAGGAATACTGCTCGTATCGTCATAAATTCTCGACTCAAAAATGTAGGTCACATTCAAACAATGCAATTACCCGGAAAAATCAGATGTTTCAGATTCAAAACTCAGTATAATAATTATTATTCATCACAATTTTCATTATTGGGCAGATAAAAATCCGAGAATTTTTTTTTGATCCGGCTGTAACTACACAAGTAGACAGAATGTCGTCAGTTGGTTGAGCTAAAATGAGAGTTGTGTAAGTAAGAGTGTACTTACTACATCTCCTAACTAAATCTGGATATCCCTACGCAAATCTCTTGGAATTAAACGCTTGTTTAAATCTAAGTTAAGAGTGACTGTATAAATAGTTTTAAGATTCAAGATGTTTACCTACCCGTGTAGAAGACGATGTGACGCTGACGATGCTCCTCCTTGAAAAAAATCGCCTAAAAATAGGACGGAAGTCGGCGGAAGACTAGAAATTTGCGAATGGGCGACAGGTGGTCATTTGGCGCAAATCGGGGTTTCCTTAAATTTGATACAGACTGAGATGGAAGATTCAACTCGCACCAATTTCCATCACGAGTAACTACGTCAGAAGTTCAACGTTATTTTTTGTAATGCACTTGACTCAAATGTAATATGTATTGTTAATTGTTTTGTAATACCGGGAAATTTTTACACAGAATGTGTTTCTACAGAGGTAAATTGGTTTGAAAGTGTCTGTCACGAAAGAGCGGCAAAATATCCCTTGGTGTTGAGAATAACTTATCCAATGGAGTGATACAAGAGTGCCTACTACTATCGAAAAACATGACTAACGGAACGATCATAACGTTAATGATCCGGGGGTCTGGCGGAGTCCACCAGATTGCATTGTACAATAGGTAAAAGTACCACTTTATGAACAAATACTACTGGCAGCTAAACACCCCCAACGGCGGATAAAAATATAGCTAAATATCAGGGTCTTGAATAATTTATTTAAAAAATCTCTGTCGTCGTAGAATATCAATACGCCCAACAACATTGGTATTTTAGTGCTTGGTCAAACTTCAGCTAAAGCATAAGTTAGCTAAGAATAGTAATAACTTCAACTTCATTACTATGTATGAACGCGGAATGAACAGTGTGTAATTCAAAATGGTAAGCACTATAGGCATTAATGCCCATCCATGGCGCCGTAAATATACAGCAGGACGAACCAGCAAATTAGAATTAAACATTGTCCGACCTCAACTTGGAGTTTGGGAAGGAATTTGACAAATACTGGCCGGACATTGAAACTGACTCTTACGAACTAAAGATGTTGAAGATTAAAGTAATAGATACCTTTATGTTTGAGCAATGCGACGTATTATGCCGCAAGAACAAAGGCATAATACTGACTGGAAATAGTAATATTTTCTAATTATATTTTTCCAAACATTGTACATTACGATGCCTATTAGTTTTTTTTATACAATTAACCTTTGTAATCGAGCATGAAAAAAGAAAATTTTAACATCCCCTTCAAAATTTGATGGTTTACGTTTCAAGGTACAGGGAATCCGAAAATCGAGTAGTAAAAAATCCATTTTTTGCCGTACCGTTCTTTTCTTAGTTACCATGGGTCGATTTTGATGAAACTTGGTACATGGGCTCCATTCGGGGTCTAGTTGTGCTGCGAAGCTTTTGATTATATTATTGTCAATCACTTATAAGGGGTGAGAAATCGGTAAGGGTTGAAATTTTCAAAACGTCTGTAGGACTCAGTAGCTCTGTAGGATAAACCGTTCTGTCCCTATGAGGACTTGAGGGTCGAACTTACAATAAATCAAAATTTGATTTAATTTAATCATTACTTTTGCCACTTAGCATTGACCGATTTTGATGAAATATGGTATGTAGGCTCCATTTGGGGTGTAGTTGTGCCCCAAAGATTTTGGTTGATGTCAGTCACTTCTAAGGGTTCAAAAATGAATTTTGAAATTTTGAAAACGCCCTAACTCAAAAAATTTTGACATGAAGGTATTGTTTTTCCTTCAATTTAAGATTCTATAGAATTTTTAGAATTTTTTGAGACCACGCGGAGCTTTGTAGGACAAACCGTTCGCTCCCTACGAGAATTCAAGGTTGGACGTACGATAAATCAGAAACACGATTGTGAATCGCAAAAGAGGCCTAATCTCCGTTCAAACTTTAGCTGACCGAAATGCTATCGATGTTTTTCTTCATGTTGGCTGGTGGTAACAATGGCAAAACCGTGTACTTTGCAGACGAGTGATCTATAGAAAAATAATAAACCTTTATGTAATAGTAGCGTTTTGGATTCTACGTATCTTGAAACGTAAACCAACATATTTTTTTTTTGGGGGGGGGGGGGGTAAAAATGTTATTCCAAAGGATCATTGTTAAAATAATAGACCGATAGGAAAATTTGTCAATTTGACAAAAATTACTCTAAGACTTGATTTTTCACCCATCAGGACCCCGAAAATAGTTTTTTTAGGCAATAGAAATATGGGAAATTTGACGCCTTTCCAACGTTGCCCTTATTTTTACATGTTTACAGTAAATTAAGGTAGTCATGAGAGTTTTAGTATATATAAATCGAACACACAAAACACCCTCAACTTGGAAAAACAAGGGATTAAACAAAATAGCTATGTGACATTTTCTCACTTAAATTAGTTGTAGAATCGACTCCCGAAGTTTCCCGGTCCTTCAAACGGGACACGCTGTATACTAGAAGCACGGTGTATCACTAGCGGCGTCTCTTCCAGGCAACCATAGCAAACACTGTTTGCCTTACTCACTAAAAACATGCAAAATGAATCATTTAAAATTTGTTGAGATTCTCCTATATGTCCATTTTTCACAAGTAATATTTAGCCGATTTTGGACAATTTTTATAATTGCTTCCTCACTACCGAAGGCATATCTTGTATAATGTATGTAATAATGTACGAATAAGCTTTGTATTCGTGAAAGAAGTGAAAAAAAATGTCCTCCAAAATCAAAATTTCCACTTGCTTTTTGCGTTTTAGAGCTTCCCGAACAATTTTGGTTCCGTGTCTGTCTGTCGGTCTGTCGGTCTGTCTGTGGTCAATCCTTGTCCCGGGCAAAACTATACTAACCTGTGATCCGATTTTGATGAAATTTTCAGGGATTGTGCGGGTTAGGTCCTAGACGGTCCCCTATCAATTTCAGCACCTTCGGACCAATAGGAGCGAGTGCGCATGCGCAAACGTGAATTTCCTGGAACCTCGGTTTCTTGGTTTCTAATGAACCGATTTTGCTCAAATTTGGAGGTTAGTTAGGGACTAACTTCTAAGAGACACCCTATAAGTTTCAATCAAATCGGTCAAGCAATAGCCGCTGCGCATGCGCGAACTTTAAATTTATTGTTACAACCAAAACTCCGCAACTATTCAACCAATTTGAATTGGTTGAAAAAAAAAATTTGATTAAATTTTCAGGGATTGTGTGGGTTAGGTCCTAGACGGTGGACCGCTAAATAATTTTTAATAATTTTAATAATAATTTTAATAATTTTCACTTGATCTCGTAATTAATTCGTACACCTATTATAGTTTTAGTATTGAATAATAATAATCACTATCGTCATAACTTCGTAGTTTTATTTTATACCTACACTCTTTCGTTCTTTTATTTCAGTGGTTTATATACCACAACTATTTACAACACTATTATAAACATTAATACCTGCAACCCTATCCCGCATATTATCGCCAATATTTTGGTATTCAATAACTCTTTGAATCATAATTTTTTCGCCAACTGATTCTATACGTCCATGTTACAATGAGTGAGGAAGCTATACTGCCCACCCAACTTGGCAGACGTTTTAGGGACTATTTCATGATTACCAAGGGAGTTAGATTCTTAGAATAAGTACGGATTTTGCCTTGGGTACAAGCCCGCAACGCACAAGAGGTCGGTAGTCACCATCGATTGCGATTGATACGCGAACAAGCGCGGGGCTCGGCGATGCAAGGCAAGCAGTTCAAAATAATGATTTGCGGGAGTGTTTTGGATGACAGGCGACGATCAGCGGGAAGGCGGGTGGTCAGCGTGGTGTGATTTAATCATTAGTGTGAATCGCAAAAGACTCCCGGAAATCGGCCTAATATCCGTTCAAATTTCAGCTGATCAAAAGATATCCATTTGTTTCTATGAATGAAGTTTTGTGTTGCACTCATTGTGGATCCTTAGCAACCAAGAACCAAATCGACAACTGTCGAATGTTATTGCTAGAAGATAATATCTATGGAACGCAATTTTTCCATTAATAGCGACTATATTATAGTCGCTATTAATGGAAAAATTGCGTTCCATGCAGACAGTTAAACAGGTACAGGTATTCTACAGTAAATAATAAACCATTGCGTAATAATTTCCAGCGCTTTATGCTAGGGTCAACGAGGAAGTTAAGTAGGTACTCTCATGAGAGGATTTAGACTATGCATCCATTAATAACGAATACCATTTTGCAAACTATGCGAGTTCTAGAGCCGGGGACATGAAACTATTGGATTTCTCCTTTAGTAACTGTAATATGGTGCTAAAACTCCTAACTTGTACCAGGAAGAAATTCAGATTATAAAGAAGGATAAGAATTCATATTAGTTTAGATTAATTTACCGATTACTACCTACAATTTATCATTGACTTGATGAGTTATAATTTCCATTGTGTAAATTTTATCACTAGTTATGATACCAATTTATTCCTTGGAAGTTCTAAATTGAATGAGTAAGTGGTAATAAATAGTATACGACGCGACCTCTTAGTTCCTATTGAAGATTCATCTTCACGGAACTGCCAAAACGATGCACATCCGGAACTGAAAAGATGGTGCCAAAATGTGTAAGTTTTGTCTGTCACCTTCCCCAAAACAAATGCAGATTTCCCCTTCCCACATCATTCTTCCTTCCCCCTCTTCTTCGTCTCTTAAGGCTCCCGCAAAATGCGTGCAGACCGAAATAGCAGGGACATTGGTCCCCTAGACCCCCAAGTTACGTTTTCAATCTAAAACTCTTCCCTAGCCGACTGGCCAGGTGCCCGAAACCAAACCGGTAATCCAGTTCGGTTCTGGACTCATTCGCGGATCCCTCGTCCTCAAGGCCGAGTCAAATACACATTTCACCACCCTTCAATTTTCTGCACATTTCTTTAGCACAATATTTCTGTCCTTTTTCGCAAACATGTGATCGACAATAACGTTCAAAATGGATAAAAACGCTCAAAGCAATCTTCTTCTATGCTTGACGCTAGGGTTTTTCGGGTTTTATTGGGTGTGGACTCCTTTATTTGTGGCTCTATGTGCCGGCTTAAGCATTGCAGCGTCTCTCTCACCATCAAGACTCAAAGAAAAAGGTATTTTTCTCCTAACCACCCACATTGGCGAATAACTACAATAATTATCACTTATTATCCCAAATAAACTCGTTTGTTTGGACGTGTTTTTCAATCTTTAGGAGGAGTGCTTTTTCCTGAAATGTTCAATAACAAACCTAATAACAAGATTCATGGCTTGTCATCACCGCGGGATGCCATGAAGACACCATTCGATCCCTCCAGAATCGCCTGAAGTATTTCCGGATCGAAGGGTGGGGGTATATGGATCTCCAAAAGTAGACGTTCCGCCCTCAGTGGTTTTTAAATAATTTTACCACTTCCTCAATCACGATTAACGCTGTTGCCAAATTGCTATTGGCTCGAGAAACATTCGCCAATTACGAAAAACAGTTTTACTTATCGTTTCAACTTATCAACCAAGATGTTAGTGAGGAAATGACATAAACGAATTTTGGCAAGGATTTCGGGACGAAGGGGTGACAACTCACTCGGAACGTGAAGTGATTCTAGGCACTGTAGCATTTGACAGATGCGTGTAGGGCTGTTTCAGTACGAAACGTGTGGTAGTTTCGTTCCAATCTTGATCAGCTTATTGCAATCTGGGGTCAGTTGTGTTCTCCAAAATCAGAATTTCTATTCGCATTTTGTGTTTCAGAGCTTTCTAAACAATAATAGAGTGTCAGTGATAATTTTCTCTCGATCTAATTAGATTGTTGCTCTCGACTAGGGGATTATTGCTCATCAATTCATCACCTCTTGAATTGAAGCCAAAGTTGTTATACCTATTGTAAAAAGGGTAAAAATTATCAACTTAATCAAGAACAACTTCTCAATCGTATTGTTGTTTGTCACTAAAAACACAACGTAATAGTAAAATCTGTGTGTTTCATTAAGGCAATGAATGATAGTGCTCTGGATAATAATCAATTATAGTTAAAATAACTAATACCATACGTCCATCATCAACATCAATTAGTTTATATTCCAATAACCAAAATAAAAATGCAACTCATCTATATTTTGCTTTTTGTACTTGATAAAAATAAGCAATAAACAAGCAAAAATGGACTCAATGAAATAAAAGTTGGTAAAATAGTTTAATTAAAAACTGATGCCAAAGAAATCAGAAATGAGGGTAGTCAATGAGGGAAGTCAAGTTTTGCTGAAAATCATTTGCTTGGCAATAAATGTTCCAGTTTTGGCAGGAAGTTGTAGAATTCGTACTCTGAGTGACTGGTCGAGCTGCAGGAGGTCCTTATAATGTGATAATGAAGTTGCCTTCATTGAACTTGACTCAAATTTTCATAAGTATTTTGATACAGGTGGACAACTCTATTTCTTAAAATGTCCCCTGATCTTTTATTAGGTACATCACAAATTGGACGAAGTCTCGATGGTTGATTTTTTCTTTCTAAAAACTACAGAGTTATCCCACAAAGTAATTATGTACTTACAAAGAGATCAAATAAAGCGGTGAAAAGGACTGGAAAGGCAAATTCATAGAAAAGACGACGCAGAGAAGAGCGAAGTTGCTAGTTGCCAATTGTGAACGTAGGACGTTCTAAGTGGAAGGACCACAAAATCAAACTGATTTCAGTAAAGGATTTAGGAAGAACTAATTAACCTCAGCTGATTTGTACATCAACCTAGGATATTGAATCACTATTATAGTGAAATTTAAGACTAACGAATGAGGGAAGTACAATGAGCTTCGTATCAAATAATGTTTTCATTTTAGATCATGGCATTAGTGAAAGAAAATTTCAGCTACAGTAAAAAATTTCAGTTAATCTATTCTTCTTGATAGAAAGGAGAGAAAAAATGAACGACAAAAAAAGTTAGGGTTTGAAGAGGAAGAGGTGGGACCATGATAAAGGACGGACTACAATAGACAGGTAACCTCTACATAACGTCTGGTAATTCGTGCATCCCGCGGGACGAGGTCGAAATTAGTGACGCCCATTTTATGTTGGAGGAGCGTAGATGACCAAGTGATTCTGAGAGGGCGCCGACCCCGGAGTTCAATCCTATGGGATCACAAAAAGTTCATTATGTGAATTTCATCAATTTTTCCCATAAAAGACGAAGATAAGTTGGAAGTTTACCACTTTTATTGCCTTTGGTAATCGTTACTACCATCAATCAGACCTAGATTATTAAAAACCGATTTCTTGCGACATAACGACCAGATTTTGTAACCCTCTGGACGGCCGGATGATGTATAACGTATGTACGATGTATAAGTATTTGCATCAAAAGCACTGAATTGCCATTTGTCATCTGTGTAATTAACCCTTTGCATTTAATTTAATTGCTTGTCTTGTCCGCAGGGGAGTTGACGGCGAAGAATGGAGAGCAGCCGGTAGGACAAATCACGAAATCCAGCTACTCTTACCAGAAAGGCAACGAGAAAGGGGCGACCCCTCAGGTCTCTTCGAAGACGGTCACTTCCGTGATCGGCGGAAGGCGGAACTCAGGACCCAAAATCGAAGAGATCACGGACGGCAGTCAAAACACCACCAGCACGAGAAGGTACCTGTGAAGGAAGTGGGTGAACTTGTACAGGAGAATCAGGCCCAATAATAGTAGCCGCAATGATTGGACTAGTTTTTGGTTTATTATTTTCAATAATGAATCTTTGGAATGAAGCAAGAAAAACCATCAACTCAAAATTGTATGGTTTACTTTTCAAAGTACTTTGCCTCTCGTAGATCGATTTTTTAAATGAAATTTGGCAAATCGGCTCCATTTAGCGTCTCGTTGTGCCCCAAAGGTTTTGGTTATTGTCAGTCACGTCTTAGGGGGAACAAGTGGCCGGTTCTTCCACCTTTCACCTTCACTGACAGAACCAAAGATTCTGCGAGGCATCTCTCTCACCCAGGAGTTTAACATTCGTTGGCTTGGCTGGGTGAGGACCCAAAGTTCGGTACCATAAGTGACTACTGGTCATATTTATGATGGTCTTATAAACTGTGAACTTTGCTCTTTGGGGCAAGGTGCGAAACTTTATAGTCCTGTGCTCACTCCAGAAACATCGATTTCCTGCTACGATTCTGGTTTTCATTTCCATTGAGATGTCGTTGTCTCATGTCACAATCGCTCCCAGGTATTTGAAGTCCTGAGATACAGGGAAGTCATGGTGGAGGGTGCGGGTAGTGTCTGATGGCTGTGGAGGAGGGGGTTCTCAGCTTGTCTTCATACATATATGTATGAGCCTACGCTTGAACGAGACCAAAAATATATATATTAAGCGTAGGCAAGCGTAGGCTCCTTTTTGTAGCTGCTCTCTCGAAACCCTCCACTGATTCAAATAGAGTTGGTACATTCCTAGCAAGAATGTCGACGTCCTCAACGTATGGCAAGTGTTGAGTAATCCAGTTGTATATAGTCCCTCCTGGATTAGTTCTGATACACCGTAAGATGCTCTCCATTGTGAAGTTGAAGAGAGTTGTGGCTAGGGGATCCCCTTAGCGCAAGCCAGTTGCAAGAGTGAACTTTACAGAAAAATAATAAACCGTTGTGTTATAATTTGCAGCGTTTTTCGAATTGGATGGAAAAAGTCTCACTTTTGGTTCTTTTTGACAATTTACGTACCTTCCTCATATAACAAAATAATCATTCAGCCACCATGCATAAAAGAATGCCTTGTCTTCAACCATCGAAAAAATACTTGATCACCCAATAAGTCTTCTCCACATGACAACCACTTCCATGCAACCAGATATTGCTGTATTATTACTTGTTCCTAACCAATATTAGGTAGCTGTACAGTACTCACAAAATTGATTCTCTAGTACTACTCTAGTACGATAAACAATCAGTTCGTTACGATTTTTAGACTATTTTAGTTTAACCAATTTCATTCAATTTTTTAGGTATTCTAAGGAATATACGGTTGAAGAAGACTGTTCAAGTTCAACTGACAGGCGAAGAAGCTCGACGGGACTCAACGAAGACAACGTACGAGCCTTCACGTCCATACTGAGAAACAAGGATGAAAGCGTCAGAAAGTGAGTGGGAAAGATTATCTAAACCATTATCATTACCTACTAACTTCAAGATGAATAGAGTGTCACCAAGCGGTGGGACTTGAGCAAAACTGAGCTTTTAATTTTTCAATTAGAGATATGTATACCTAATAACGGCAGAAATAACACCTACTATCTCAATAAAAGTGCTTGAATCAGAAGGGAGAACCCAAACGATTCATCCCTTCGAAGGTCCCTCAGGTTGAAAGTTTGCATCGTTCATCCGAAAATCAAATCAGGTTGAATTCGTTCATCCTTCACTTTAAAGGTTTATTATTTTTCTGCAAAGACAGTTCCCCTGCTAAGAACACAGCTTTGCCATTACCATTCCCTACCAACCATATTTTCGCTTCATAGTCAAGTTTAGTTTGAAGAAATAAAGAGTTATCACCCACAACTTAATTAGGAAATTTGATTATTGATTGCTAAGGACGCAAAACTGAGTACAACTCGAAAAAACAAACAGCGATCGCATTTTGGTTAGCTAAAATTTCAACGGATATTAGGCCTCTTTTGCTATTCACGCTCGTGTTTCTAATTTATAGTAAGTCCAACCCTTAAGTTCTAATGGGGAGCAAACGGTGGTCCTACAGAGCTCTGGGTGGTCACATTCAATTCTAAAAATTCAATATTATTTTAAATTGATGAAAAGTGGTAGTTACAGGTCAAAATTTTGAACAATATTGAAAAAATCAGTTTAGACTTCTTGTGGAAAACGCCATGAAATTTCTCCCTTAGAGGAATAAACAATAGGTCAGCGACTGAGGAAGTTCTCCTTTGTGTGTCGTCGACGATTTTTTTCAACCTCTAGATGTGACTGACATCAACCCAAAGCTTCCTTCGGGGCACAACTAGGCACTAAATGGAGCCCATATACCAAATTTCATCAAAGTATGTCCATGTCATCTTGAAACGCGAACCAACAAATTTTGAGGGGGGAGTCAAAATTTTTTTCTTGGTCAATTCCAAAGATTTATTATTGAAAATAATAAACCAAAATTAATCCTGAGTTCAAAATGGTCTGGGAAATATCCACATAGACTTTATAACTTAGTAAAAATGCCGTTTGTTTTCTGACAATTCATCAATAGAAAGATAAATGCTCTAAAGTTCTGAACCATTGAGATTTTGAAAAATCACACCCAATTGATCAAACCCATTGATACTGTTTCCAGAAGGATATGAAACAAGAAAATTTCGAACGGCATTCTTACAAAACTTCATACTTACACCACTACTAATTAAATTTTATGTTTCAATTGTTGTGCAAACAAACAGTATTAGTTACACTCTAGGCAATCGGTGTGAAGTTACGGCAGCTGATATTCACCCTCGTGTGATGAGTTATGAATGATAAATTTCTACAATTTCTTTCGTAATTAGTTTAGAAGTGATTCATTTCATTATCAAAAGAAAATGCGTGAGCTAAAACGCAAATAACGTTATCCAACGACTTTATTATCAATCAATGAGGGCAAAATCCATTCCGATGACTCCTCATCGTACCGCACATCTTCGTAGCGACTGCGTTTGTATACTCTTAGCAAACAATTATAACCAAGATTACTCTTCTCGCTTAGGATAATTGAGGGATATTCTCGTTATTTCAGATCATCGATCGAGACTGACGACATGAAATCGCGAACCAGTAAGTCCCACGAAGACTCCGCCAAGAGGACTCTAACGCGGGGCGACTCCATCAAAGCGCTTCAACACAAGTATCAGCAAGCCACAGGTTTGAATAATAGATTAATAATCAATACGAACTCATTATTATGTCAATTAGTATTTTGTTTAAAATATCAATTGAATAATCACAAAAATATTCTCTAGTTCAAGTGTCCATGAGAGTCCTAGTGAAAGAACCTACATAATTCTCGGAGCTGGATTTTTTGGCATACTACTTACTTTGTTTAACGCAGTTCGTGAGAGAGACAGGGGTTTTCATCAAATACGTTACAAATATTATACTGAACTTCTATCTTTAACAATTAACGTCAAGTGGCATAGAACTCGCAGGCTGAGGCTACAACTGTTGAGAACTGGGTTGATTTGCTGACCAAGGGAAAGGAACCGATCTTTGAATGCGGTCTCTACTCCCAGCATCCAGCCCCAACACCGTGTCTTCTTGATCCTCTAGGAGTCTGAGAGGCTGCTCGTGGTCATTCGGAGATTTGGGCCAGGTTTCTTCCACTAATGTTCCAATGAGCGTGAAAAAAAAAACTTGAAACTCCCTATGCGGAGAGGTGAGAATCTGAGGTGAAACGGAGCCATGGATATTTGCGGTGGCTGCATCCATTTTGCAAGAGGTGTAGGAATAACATGAAGATAATCTCTCCTGAGTAGCTCTCTCATGAGTGCTTGTCTAAGCTTGAGACGTCGCTGCTCTGATCATAGATAATCTCCTGGTTAGCTCATCATGAGTGCTTGTCTAAGATTGAGATGTTTCTGCTCTGATCATAGTGATCATAGCTCCACTACGAAAGTTATGCAGACTTTGCCGAATTTAGCCGATTTAGCAGAACGACAAAAAAATGTTGGTTATCTTAGTAAAGTAAAAAACCAGAGTTTTCAGTATCTTTATACGTTAAAAACGGATGTACTGCCACAACATACCTTCACATGGTTTACTAGCATGTCGGCTCGTTCATCCAAGTGATTTAGACTAATTGTTTATGATTTACAGTCTCGCGGGATTTGGTTCAGCTATTCTCCACCCCTTGGAGAAAAGTGAAAAAAAAAGTGTAAAAGTGTAATGAGTTTACTTATCATTGAATAGGTTGGATGAGCTTGAAAAATTTTACTTTTTATTTCCTGTATACCTGACCAATACAATGGGGAATTTGCCTCACATTTTTTTTTTTCGAATGACGGTTTATTTTTATGGAATAAAACCATAGTGAGCTGCTCGAAAACACATCCAAAAAATTTAGAGAATTTAAGGAAGATGGAAATTTTAAATGTGGTGGCAATGTGTAAGAGGCAGCCATGTTTGAAACGTAACGGATATTCTACCAATCTGACTTCAAAGGAGGTTCTGTGGCGCTTACCACAGAAGCGGAACATACACGAACTTTTAGCTTACAAGTACTAGTGCGCACAAGAGTGCGCCGCGAACTGGCAGGAAGAACCCAGACACAAAAGTGACCAAAAGAAACAATATTACTCACTTTTTTACAATACGATTCTACCTACTAGTTTATCAAGCATTATTAGTCTTCATCTTCTCTTATTTAGTTTCAAGTTTTGAATCACATTATTCGAATAGCCATTTCACTGGATCGTTTTGTGTGGCGGTGCTAGAACTCTGTCTGTTGTCGGAGTTGTTTTCGCGTCGTTTTTTTTTCGTATGACGTCAACAATATTCCTCGATTTTTGCGGTGTTTTGTAACAGAGGCTTCACTTGTTTAGGCATTTTCTCCTACGGTAATTTTTCCCCCTTGGTTATTCCTAGTGTTAAACGTTATTCTAGGCCCTATTATAGGATTTGACTTGAAATTCCAGAATCTTAAATTGAGGCAAATTCCCCATTATTATTATCCTTCTTACAGTATTTGACTAATCAATGATATCTTGAAAATGAGTAAAATATTTATTTTCCCAGGTAACCAAGATAGCCCATTAAATGAGGAATGTAGGTATTTCATTTGTTATTAGAATGTCTGTTGGCAGTTCTGTTTTGCGTTTTGAGCCCTATGTGTGATTTGCTGGGTGGTTTTTAAATAACGAATTATTAACAGCAACATTGAGGATTTATTATGTAAATTTCGTTGAAAGTAATGATCCTAATAACTAACTTACATACTTACCTAATACAAGATCATGTAAATATGATAATACATGGATAGTACAAGGAGGAGACTGCCCAGAATGACCCTACCTTCCGTCGTATGTTGCTGCCTCCGTTGGTTCGAAGAGACCCATCAAATTTGTTAACTAATCAACTATCTACTAGACTAACGGGTGTTTGTGCATGTTGTGTAACCACAGAGGCCGCTAACCAAGTCAGCAGCAGGACCTATCCTAAAGCCGGACTCATCCTCAGATCCAACAGTCTCCACGGTGCTGATGACCAAAATCAACGTAAGTTCATTTCATCTTCAACCGAAGTTCAGTTCTACGGATCATAATTGTTGAACAAGAAGAATAAAGCTGTTTATTAATAGCTGTGATCAGTCATAAATGCAATTTTTGGGGACTACGACCGAGTTAACTGAACTTTGCTTCTGAGCCAAATGTAGGTGATAAGTATGTCGGTTGATGGTTAGACTGTATAAAATGAATGGAAGGTAAGTTGGCTTTTCACGGTCACACAGCTGATCAGATATCCTGTCACTGCAGTAAATCTGCTCTCAGAGGGATGAGTGCGAAATCGCAGTGCTCTGGGTTGTGAAGAAAATAGCTTCATTGCTCAAATTGCTAATTCGAATCCAGCAGCCAGTATGACAGTGTTATCGAAGAGTTTGAGTAACAACTATCGGCTCCATGATAAACAAGGAAAAGATAGCTCTTCCGTTCACGATACTGATTTGGTTTTCTTCCAACCATCTCAACCTGGAAACGAATTGTTTGGACAGAGCGAAAGCTCACGTTTCCCATCCTAATGAAATGCCAACTATCGTTGTCCGCCAAGATCTGAACAAACCCTGATAATAGAAAACTTACAGTTCCACTATTCGAAGCTTTGGTTCCATTCACCTAGTTAATGTAAATCCTTAATTGAACCATTATGCCTGATAACCTGGTACTCCTGCTCGAAGATCACTTTTCTGAATCTTGGATTAAATTGTTCAACAATCCAGAGTCCAATTGTAGCCATTCAAGCTCGTAACATAAACATTCAAGATTTCGTAACAGATTATTTTGGAATCAATCGATTGAGGAAACATATGGAGTTGTAGGTAGGTACTAATAAAATAAAGCTACTTGGAGAACTACTCCTAACTCTTCTGAATCAACGTTTGACCAGATTTATTGAGCTTTTTCAGGGCTCAGGAAGCAATGAACCAACAAACCAAACGGGCTTAAAATTGATTTAAAAAAATCTTGCTAAACATTTCCGATGATAGTAGGTACCTATTATTTTAGATATCTGGAAGATACCTACATCAGTTTCTGAATCAACTTTTCTTGAATACATGGTTTTAACGCTTGATTCGATCTTTTAACACAATTTTGTGTAGTTTCACGCTGTAAAAGACGGAACATGAATTGCCAGGTAAGAAATTTCATCCAAGAATACCAAGAAGTTCTATTGTGTAGATATTTGTGAGTTGGGACGATGAACAAAACTCTCGAAAAAGAAAATTACAATTTGGCGAGCGCTCTCACTTTTCAGCATACTATTCCCACATCCATCAAAGCTTTCTAGGGACTTCATTTCATGATGTAAAAATAACAATATCTAATCTATCATAATTTTGGTTGGATTGGCACTAATACTGTCAGTTACTTTCAGTTTTTTGAATCTCGTTTCTCATACATGCAAAATCTGATTGTTACAGTGTCATCAAGCAACAAACAAGTGAGCACGAATCAGAGCACGAGAACGACCGATCTGGACGGTGCTGTTGTGACCAGCAGTCAAACGAGGACGTCCGAGGACACCAGGACTGTCCACTCGGGCACACCTACTGCCTCCCAGGTGACGTCCACGTCATCAACGAGGACAGAAACCAAGACGACGGGCGCCTCCTCTTTCCTGGATAACTCTTCAAAAGTCACAGGCGTGCAAGATATTCTACAAAGAATGAGAAATGCTGATTTGGGTACGCAGGAAATCATATTGCAAATCAATTACATAAGCAAATTTGTCTACATTCTACTGATGAACTGCTAAGTTACTAGTTGCACAGTTTGGTCAGTTCTTTCTGGGTACCAAGTATTACTCAATCTTTCATGATTTCACAGAAAGCAAAACAGGAATTGAAAGTAAAACTGATATTGAGTTGTCCTTTCAACAACCAAAATCCATCCCGTATGATTTTGTTGAAAGAAATTTTCAAAAACTTCCTTGTATTTCATATATATAAATATTGATTAGTAATATAGCTTTTCCAAGTCAACTTCAAAATTTTCCATATTAAATAACACATGGTTGTCAATTTTATATTCAGAATTTTCCATTTCAATTTTAGAATGTTATCAATGATTATGTGTGAAGATTGATGAAGTTCTGAACCATAAAAAGGGATTAAAATAGACTTAATAGCAGAAACTTGCAAAAAAAAAGTGGGATGATCAGACGGCAATACGTGGGTGGCGATCGTCTATATATTCACTATTGTGAAAACGATTCATCTTCACAAAACGATTCAGGGATATCATAATGAAAGATGAAAAAGAGGAAAAAATTAAATGTTCATTAATCGAAATCAGGTGTTCATAATATTACCTGTATATTATACAGGGTGTCGCAAGAGTTGCCCCCCCCCCCCCCCCCCCTGATAAAGTCGTCCAGATAGTGGTAAAAAAATGATTTTTTTTTAAATCCTCATGATTTTTCCCAAGGATCTCAAATATGACCACGGTGCGCATTGCGCACGTGCGCAATGGGGAATTTGCCTCAATTTTAGATTCTGGAATTTCAAGTCAAATCCTATAATAGGACCCTAGAATAACGTTTAACACTAGGAATAACCAACGGAAAAAAATTACCGTAGGAGAAAATGACTAAACAAGTGAACCTCTGTTACAAAACACCGCGAAAATCGAGGAGTATTGTTGACGTCATACGAAAAAAAAAAAAAAAAAAACGACGCGAAAGCAACGACAACAGACAGAGTTCTAGCACGCCACACAAAACGATCCAGTGAAATGGCTACTCGAATAATATGATTCAAATCTTGAAACTAAATAAGAGAAGATGAAGAATAATAATGCTTGATAAACTAGTAGATAGATTCGTATTGTAAAAAAGTGAGTAATACTGTTTCTTTTGGTCAATTTTGTGTCAGGGTTCTTCCTGCCAGATCGTGGCGCACTCTTGTGCGCACTACTCGGAAGGTAAAAGTTCGTGTATGTGCTGCTTCTGTGGTAAGCGCCACAGAACCTCCTTTGAAGTCAGATTGGTAGAATATCCGTCACGTTTCAAACATGGCTGCCTCTTACACATTGCCACCACATTTAAAATTTCCATCTTCCTTAAATTCTCTAAATTTTTTGGATGCGTTTTCGAGCAGCTCACTATGGTTTTATTCCATAAAAATAAACCCTCATTCGAAAAAAAAAATAAAAAAATGTGAGGCAAATTCCCCATTGTGCGCAACGCACACCAACTTTGTTGTCTCAAATGGTAACTCCTATTTTTTATTGCAAATTTGGATTTTACGTAAAATTTCATGAATTTTAGACCTCTCGATCGATTTTTTTGGTTACTCACAACCCGTCCAGTGAGCGCGCAAACATGCGCAACCCCTGGATTGTGCCAAAATTGAGATAAACGTAGACCCAAATTGTGATACATGTTTTTTCATTAATTTTCGATGCTGAATCGCGTGGTGGTATCCATTTTCTGATTTTACTGGAATTTTTCGAAACGGCGGCCGAAAATGTTTGGTTTTTAATGGAACATCGCTCTTTTTCCATCCCTATGAGTTACGACGCAAATTTAATTAGTTCGGGTAGCTAAATCTACCCCTAAATTTTATTATCTTTCCCTCCTCCCAAATTTGTGGGTAGAGTTAGCCACCCGAACTAATCAAAATTGCGTCGTAACTTATACGAATGAAAAAGAGCGATGTTCCATTAAAAACCACCTAATTTTCGGCCACCATTTCGAAAAATTCCAGTAAAATCCAAAAATGGATACCACCACGTGATTCAGCGTCGAAAATTAATGAAAAAACATGTATCACACTTGGAGTCCACGTTTATCTCAATTTTGGCACAATCCACGGGTTGCGCATGCTTGCGCGCTCACTGGATGGGTTGTGCGTGACCAAAAAAATCGGTTGAGGGGTCTAAAATTCTTGAAATTTCACGTAGAATCCAAATCTGCAATAGAAAATAGGGGTTCTCATTTGAGATAACAAAGTTGGTGCGTGTTGCGCATAATTGCACACGTATGCAATGCTCACCGTGGTCATATTTGAGTTTCTTGGGCAAAACCATGGGGATTCAACAAAAACTTGATTTTTTAGTATAGTAATAATATAAGTGCGAGTGTTGACGTACACTTGATTAGTGTTCCCGGTATGAACTCCTCACGATTTACAGTCAGTACAAAGTCCTTCTCAATATCCCACGACTCCGAACTCCCGAAACCTGACAGATGTGGTTCGGTATTGGAGCTCCAGCGATTTTAAAATTGTTTTTAATATTAGAATGAAAAATTCTGAAATTTGTTTGGAAATTTTATATATTTGAATTTTACTTAGTTTTCCATTGTTGGATTGAACCACCTTGACTTAAAATCCCGCACCAGTCACGTTGGATCATATAATTTCATTGTGTTGCAGTTTCTGAGAGTGGAGATACAACTGAAGACGCTGAAGCCAGAGCTCTCCTCAATAAGTTTCTAGGAGCATCGGTCATCCTTCAAGGGATGGAACAAGGGATGAAAGCCGCTGCGACGCACAGCAGCACCGCCCTCGTGAACCAAGCCGACAAGCAGTGGGTGAAGGTATGTGGCATTTTTCGTATGATATTGCCCTTATTTGACTCAATATTCAAAAGAAGATGGTTGGTTAGGTCGAGAGAATCCAAAGTCTGTTAGTTGATCAATCAGTCACCAGTCAGTAATATTTGGAGGACATTAAATTCAAGGGAAATCATGTATCAGCAAAATATCAGGAAATCACATATTAGCACCTATTTGGGCACTCTTGATTCAAGTTTAACGGTTAGTGAGACTCCAAAGAAGGTGCTAAGTTGTTCGGCCTTGTTTGAAGACAACGATCTAGGCAACCAGACCGGCCAATTGATAGCCTCTCACCACCTACAATAGTACCTATAAAGCTAGAGTACAGTTTATTTTTGTTTTATTGTATTGTTTAATAGCGATAACTATTGTCTAGTAAAGGGACTACACATGAACCACACTTATTTTCGTGAAAGAGAAAGTTTTGCAATTTCTTCATCGATCAAGACCAGCGCTTCAAATGATTTGGGAAACCATTATTCTATAGTATGTAGGTATGAAACTCGGATAGTATCTAGGAACTATCCAACACAATAACTGTGAAGGTTTCTTGTTACAAGGTTTTAAAGTTTTGCTCATGCGCAGTGACTAATTCATAGGTCATACAACTCAGAACCCCAGTCCCACAACAATACCCTCCATGTTTTGGAAGAAAATCAAACAATAGGTTGCGATAAACTACGATTTAGAGGAATTTATGTTTAGGTATGTGGAGAGGCTACTATTGATCCATCAATGAGGAAATTCAATAGGCTCTGTTTTGAGCTCAACGCTCAAAAACCCGGAAATTTCATCAAAACAGGACAGTAACTTAGTATATTTTAGCCACTCAAGGATTTGCGGGTCAATAAACTGAGAATAAGACGATTTCCCTAACTGAACTGGTTTCCTTCTGTTCACTTCGAATGGTCCCAAAATCAATGCTCTAGAATCAACTGGAGGTGAGGTTGCTCAATTGTTCGCACAGTCATTGGTGGCAGTGTTCTTACAGTTCTCCCAGTGGTTCCCTTGAGGCTGCAAGTTCATTTAGGCTGAACTTGATAGAAGTTAGCTGCGTTGCTCACACAGCTGATATGACTTGCTCCCTACGGATTCAAAGAGTATGTGGGCCTATCAAATCGTTGCTCCAGAATGAACAGGAGAAACGTTAACTTATCCTTATTATCTCCTCAATAACTTCGAATGGTCCCCTTAGGTGAAGATTCCGGATGTTAGCTTACAGATTAAACAAGCTGATCTGGCTTTCTCCCGATCGCTCCCAGAGAAGAAGGTGTGTGTCAAATATCCAGGAAATATTCTCGCTCAGTCATGTGATCTGACTTGCTCTTAATCACTTCCAATGGTTTTCTAGTCGATGTGTTCCAATTCAAAACGCTCTGGAACAAACAAGAGACAGTTGGCTTTAGCGCTCACACAACTTTTGTGACTTCCTTGTGATCACTTACAGCGTTCCCTAAGGTGTGTTATTGGACACCCAATCTGATTTCAGCGTAATCATCTAGTGAGATTCACATGTTGCAAATCCTTTTTTTACTTTTGTTGGCTAGAATACTCGCTTTTGAGTCTTGGTTTTGTAATATTCAGTTTGGTTACGCAGCAAATTTCTATCATTTTGCGACTAAATCCAGGAACAGGAAAGATTTTGAAGGTTGATAGAATATCCTTACCCTGTCTGGAGAGGTGCCAATAACCCGCGCACTTTTAGTTCAAAGTTAGCCGGTATTTCCATCCATAGAGCTCACGTCTTATTTTTAAACAACCTCTCGAGCGATAGTCTCTCACAGCCATAGGAGTCGGTCTCATAGCAGAGGTATACCCTTTTTCCATTGTGAAGATATTTTTTGTCGTCAGATGTGTTTTGTTTTGCGTGAACGGCGAAAATACCAGGCTGCTGACAAGTTCCATGCGTGTGTTTGTCAATATGAAGAGAAGTAGGGGTTGACAGTGAACAGGGTGGTGGTAGGGGGGGTCCGGTTGGAATGAGGAAGACGAGATTTATAATAGAATATCGGCGATCTGCCCGCCAGAGGGAGTTTGGGTCATCGCCGCTCCACCTGTATTTATATTGTTTGACTCAACGGGTGATGAGCGGAGTTGAATTATAGATCTGCATTCGTTGGACCTGGTAGACTTTCGATTTTTTGTGATCTCTAAAAACTTATATTTGTAATGTCATCTTATACCAGAGGTTTGTACTGATTTGTAATGACCTTTCAGAAACGATATTTTTGTAATAGCACGTCGATCTGTGTTCCCATCATCGGGTTGTGACAACAACATGAGAAATATCATTTCTGAGGAAGATGTATTTTGTCTGCTAGTCTGAATGCAGAAGGTCGTTTCAGAAGTCTGTCTCTCAAAATTGGGTGTGATGTTTTTAAGAGACCATCTACGGATTGATACACGTAATGCTTAGAATTTACATCAAAACCGGATCATTTTTTGAAATTTTATGTCTTTACTTTGGCACATATGGTCTCGAAAAGCGTGATAAGAAAGCGTTACAGTTGATCTCTGATAATTTTCACGTACGACCAAGCCGTTTCTGGGGAAATGAAACTTCTTTAGTATTAATCTGAGAGAATTTGTTCCCCAGTCGTTGGAAAGCTCTCGATTTATCACGCATTTCTTTCGTAATTGTTCTTGGTATTTATGTCGTCATTTGAGGAGTTTTCTATCAAACGGGCTTATATACACTTGGGATTTTATGTGGGAAATTGAGAAAAACTAGTTTCATGGCAAAGGAAGGTTGTCCAGGATTTACAAAAATATTCTAACCCCACTCAAAATTTGATGGTTTACGTTTCAAGGTAGGTATATGTAGAATCCAACCCCCCCCCCCCCCCCCAAATTGTTAATGCAATGGGATGGGTATAAGCCGTTTTGTCGGCAAACCCGATTTTTAGCGAGCTTTTAAAGCTGGATTCAAACCGTTTCGGAAGGAATTGAACTCGTGAGATGATAAGCCTTATCCTAAAGATTCAGAATCCGTGAAAAAAAAAAGGGTATAAAATGGATATAAGCCTGTTTGAAAGAAAACTCTTCATTTTATGTTTATAATGTTATCAATTGATGTCGTAAACAATGCCGCTTGTTTTGTTGTCATTTGGGTACAATTTTCAAAGCGTGTTTATAGGAAGTGTTACCTATAAGAGAGACGTTGGAATGTAGCGCACTGTAGACTACAGTTGATAATCACCGTTACAGTTGATTTCCAATGATTTTCTCGTACAACCTCTATCTACTAATTAGATAGAGGAGAGTATAGAAGAGGGAAAGGGGAGGGTATTAGAAAAGGTAGGAAATGGGGGGGGGGGAACTAAAGACAAAATATCTCAATGTGTTGCAGACTCGTATGCAAGAGTTTTATGTAATTTTTTTAATGTACGGGTCCAAAATTACAATCCGAAGTGGGAGATACTGGACTTGTGTTTTCAAATGTAATCTGTAGCTCTTTGCTGTGAAGGCCAGGCTACGTATGGTGCTTTGAAATTGGCTCTCACAGTTTTTATCTGTGAGACTTGAAAGTAGGTCCCGGGCTACTACACCTTCCTACGGGTATATAACTCATGTTCGGCGTTGGTTGTACCAAACTGTAGTTCCAACTACAGATTTTAAAACACTTTCAAAGTAAAACCTCCAAGTTCTTCCTAGAAACAAACCATTAGATCCACCCAAAATCGCACAAATTCTGCGTTCAAATGAGACTTTTTCTAATAGTTTTGCCCGGAACAAGGGAGACGACTATTATCTGCATTACATCTCACTTCACTCCACGAATACATAACTTTCCTATTGTCGATAGTGGGGAAGCTATCAATCGAAAAAGTAAAATTCCTTGTTCCGTGCAAAAATATACAAAATTATGCTCCGATGTTGATCTTAATTTAGGCGTTACTTGGGCTCTCCTATGACCGAAAAAAACCAAACATACCAAAATGTGATTCTTCTGAATGCCCAATTCTCAGAATGTACCTAATGACCCGATTTTGTTCAAACTTGGAGAATAGTTGGTAATTGGTTTCAGAATGGTTACTCATGTGGTTCATATTGCTCCTAACGGTAATAGCCTCGACATTTATCTGGAACATCGACACCGATGGAAAACGAAAATTCGGAATAGTGTTGTGTTGCTGTTTCCGAATTTTCCTGATGAGTCACTTGAATATCACTTAACTCAAAGTAATTTCAAAGTTACTTGGTTATGTTTCGGTTCGATCTAAGAATTTTTCAAGGCGAAGTATTTGAAAATTACAAAACGAAGAAAGACCCTTATACGTACGACTGTAGAGCAACAAGGACGCGTACTCGTTTCTTGGCTCAAGTCCCTAAAGAGCGCTGCCCTCCCATTTTTAATGCGATGTATCTCCGAGAAACGAAGACGATATTTGTGAAATATTGCGATTAATTTATGGGCGATGACCCAGTACTCGCATTATTCCGCATTGTCAGGGCACCACAAAGAAGCGTAAAATAAACGCGTGAATGTTCTCGGAAGTGTCTTCGAGGGGTACCTACGTGGCAGGGAAGATGTTTATTCGAAGAACCGATCCTTTTGTTCAGGTATCTATCGGTCATTTCACAAGGCTGGTTTTTTCTCTGACTTTTCTGTGAAAGTCGGAGAATTCGTTCATATTTATGTTCACAGTGAGAAGCTAAAACCTGCCAAAGTGGCAAGTTGTCACTTTTAAAAACTATAGACAGTAGAATTGAGAACATATTCTTGTGTTATCATTAAAGCATTGCTGTCAGTGGGAAGTATCCGTGAAAGAAGGAATAGATACCTCAGAATGTCTCTCCATTTACAAAGCATTCAGCCTACCAATTAAAGCATGACTACCAAACATCTGTCGGAGAGGAGTCACATAGAAACGCTGTAAACGCCTCCAATTATAAGGACTTTTTCATTCTCACTATCAACCCACCAACCTTCAATTCAAGAGTTCAAAAGTGGTTTTTTCCATTGAAAAACTGACTGATTTTGAATAAATATAAATATGAAAATATACAGGGTGTTACATTTTAAAACGGCCGCAGGCCAGGAATCGATTGTAGAGCTCATAATTCATTTCATAATTCATATTGTAGAGTCTCCTGGTAATTTTTTTTAGAGGCTTGTTTTCGAGTTATTTCACTTTTAAGATGTTTTTTCGTGATTTTGACCTGATCTCAGTTAAACTACTATAACTCCCCAAATTCCCATGCAAATTCAAATCTGATTACACTGTTGGAAAGAGCGTGAAATATCCTAACTCCTTGATGGAAAAAATCCATATTTCAAATCAGAAAAACGGGTGGAAATTGGACTTGAACGAAAACTTGTGAAAGATTTGCAAAAATCTCAGCTTTTCAACGGTCTAGTCATTTTCATTTTTAAAGTAGGATTTATTAGAGAAATTTGTGTTTGATCGCGGAAAAACGTGAATTTTTTAACGGAATCACTGCTCTTGCTAAGGCGATATGAGGGGTTCGCCGATTGGCGGAAGGCGCAGGAGACAGCCAGGCTTCCCGAGACCCCTCATATCGCCTTAGCAGGAGCGCTGATTCCGAAAAAATTACCAGGAGACATTTTTTGCTGGAAATGAGGTCTAGAATCGATTCCTAGCCTGTGACCGTTTTAAAATGTAACACCCTGTATAAATTGAACTATTCAAAATTCAACTCTTTTACTCTTTTGCATTCAAAATAAGGAAAATCATGCGCTCGAATAATTTTATTTAGAAAATTACAGGATCAGAGAATCTTTTATAGTTTCAGAAAAATGTCCAATTTTTCCATTTCAAATTGATTTGTACGTGTAATTTACTAGAAAACTCGAATGTTCCCCCGTTTTTTCGTGTCTATTGGAGATTGAAGTAACTTGAGTAGGTATTGCTGAAAATGAGTGGGAAGTAATAGCAAACAGTAAATTATCCCCCGTTTAATAGTTAATTATCATCTCAGTGCCACGCTGTTTGATACATTTTATCTCAAAGAGGCGTTTAAAAAGAGAAGAAAGTATATCCGAGTCTTGTCAACGACCCCTTTTCAGCAACCTTGGGGCCGATAAATTAATGTTGATGGGTTTTGCCGTGATGGCCCAGTCTACGGAATGGAAAGACCTCGCAGACTGTCGCTCCTCACGAGTGCTTGAAATCAGGAAAGGAATTAATCTAATCGACTATGAAATATCAGATTATGATACGACCTAGATTTCCTCACTCCTTGTGGTGGGGGTGTTCATCAAGTAGATGGGTAGTATTGATCTCTCATTTGAATAGCGCCTCCAATGCTTAAATATTTTCCAGGATACTCACTCATCGTTATGTTTAGTAGGATAGTACCTTCTATTCCCTAATTTTGAGCAAAAACTGAGGCATCCTATGATGGCGAAAAATCGTTTTTTTAAGGAATATCACATTATCCCGTGTCATCCATGGAAATGTAATCGAAATAGGAATGTGCGTTTGAGATAACCCATGGAACAATGGACAATCACGTTTGAGTGATTGTGAGCACGTGAGAGCACGAAGGTCATTGGAGATCGTACTGAGATTAGTCCGCATCAACACTAAAAATTTCAATTTTGTAAAAATTCGGGTTCGGGAGCCTCAACGATAGCCTGAAGATTTCGTTGGTAGTCCTTTGAAGATCATATTCGCATTCAAGGTGAAACACCCAAAGCGCCACGAAATACGCGGTTTCAGTTGTCCTGGCACCACTGATTTGTTCCATGGTACCACAAAGAATAGTTCATGAAAATCATTGATAATGTTCCCTCAATTTCAAAGCTTGCGTACCATTAGTAAGCCTTAATAGGAACCTAAACATTGAAAAATCGTATATTTTGTGAATATTATCCCGTCACTCACCCACCCCTCGTGCAAATGTCGATAATCAGGTGACATTATGTGCAACTGGGAAGTTATCGGTGCCGAACAAAAAAACTAATCGGCTGAGCAGATGGAGCGCTCAATACCTACTGTAAGAATGAGCCTTATTGTGAATGAGCTTAAATCCCTTCCTTTTAACCTATTACCGCCCCGTGTTGCAATATGGCAACATAGAGGGCTTTTCTGTATGGAGGGTGCTGTGCACCTTCCTGTCTCATTGAGAAGACCTCCAGATCTGTCTGATCATAGTTGTAATTTTTCATCTCCAGCCATGAGGCCTGGCTTCATCAACAACTGGATTGGGTGAATGGCCTGGTTGGATGTCACCAGTATTATAAATTATTCTACCAAATACGCGGTAAATCGAAGTAGGCTGCCATGTGGGTGTTGCACATAGCTCATTGGATGCTCACAAAGCACAACGCGTCATCTTCAAATTGATTGGGTACTTGACCTCGCTAGAGAACTTACAAGTACCCTACCAAATACCCATGTTGTAATGATAAGGGCAACTATACTTTATTTAATGCCCCCTTTAGTGGTCTTTTTTGGCTAATTATGAATGTGACGATGAGTTGATGAATTAATCACTTCTTATTGGATGTATTCCGCATCCAATATCCCACGAAAGTTCCTAGTAGATCCGGTGAGGTCACGATACGATCCACAGAGTAACAGAGACAAGTTAATATACAAGTTGATACGATCTATTGAAATCTCAGTTTTGAAAAAAAATATCAGTTCTTGTGGAGCTCAGCATTGCGATATGGCAACGTAAACCCATGAAATTCGGCTGAGAGATTTTTGAAATTATTTTTCCCGTGTTCTAAAAATTTATTTGGAGTCGAAATATCAGATTCATTTCAAAATATATTGGGGGGGGGGGGAGTTCCGGACGTTAATGAGTTAAACACAAATTTCGAAACGGCGACGTGGTGCACTACTAGATTGATTTCTGCATCGAACAAAAGAAGAATCACGCAATTCTGTTGGAAACTATGACCTGGACAGAGTATACAAGATTTGGTCACATGTACACTTATCTACATTGATACACACACCTTCACAAACATACACTCATAATTTGTTTCGCGGATTTGGATTCAGAATGGTCTGAAACGGATTTGTATGTGGTTTTTTTCCGTTGAGTCTTCACTGGGGAAGTCTTATTGTGGTACGTCCTAAAAATTCGGTTCAAATCTATTCTTCATAATTTTATCTGTAGATTTCAAAAACCTCAAAATCGCGCAAATGTGCGCAACGCAAATCAACTTTCTTTTTTCGAATGCAGATTCCAAATCCTCCATTTCAGTTTGAAAATTCAGATTTCACGAGAAATTTAATGAATTTTTGATCCCTCACTTATTTTATTTTTGATTGCGCGCAAACCCTCAACTTGGAAGACGTTATTCTTTAAATTATGAAAAAAATACTTCGATCCAAATTCCCAAGTACGACTGCTTACCTACACATCTGGACCTTAGCCGTCCTCTGATGTTTCCTTGCAACTCGAAGAAAACCCATAAAACTAAAGTTTGGCAGCATCCTCTCACCTACACATATTTATGATCCCCGTGAAACTTTAGTTGAATGTTTTATGAATGTAGAACATCGCTCGTACGCTTAGAAACCGGCACAAGGGCGATGCATCCGTAGTGAAATTTTCTATTTTAGAGAACCACCTTGTGGGAACCGTTTGCCAAGCGGCACATTATCTCGGTGATTTTTTAATAGAAGACGAACGAGAATTGAAACGTTTAGTGGTAGCAATGTTTAAGAAATCCCTGATATTTTCTTGATGTACTACACAGCTGTGGTTCCTGGACGGTTAATTTATAGGTCGCTCGTGTTCAAACCTCAAAAGTTTCCCCTCGCATCGTTTTTCAATTCTCGCAACGTGACTGGGGAAACTGGCCTTTAAAAAAGTATTGGCCCAGTTTCCCCAAACTGCTCCAATGGGACCACTGAGAAAAATATGATAGGAGAAACTAGCACAAAATCAATATATTGTACAATTCAGGCTGATGCGAAGTGGCATCTAGACGGTCCCTCATGAATTTCGTCTGTATAGGACACACCGAGTGCTCATGCAAAAATTAATTTTAGTCAAAAATGAACAAAGAATAAAAACTGGAAATAAAAATTGTAGGAAAAGATAATTTCACTTAAAAAAATCAAAAATATGTATCATCCTTAAAAATCAAAAGTACTTATATCGTAAAAATATTTCCAAAGGAGAAACTGACTCACTGGGTAGTGATTGTCCGTAATAGAAACGAGGAACATTCTTTTCATCAATACGGTTAAGGCATACATGGGGAAGGAAAGGAGCTGTCGGGAAGGAAGAGGCCACAGAAGAGTAGCTTGCTCCCAACTACCCTCTAGATATGAGCGATGTCCAAGAGCTTAAAATCACCCAAATTCTCCCTAATTTTTACAAATTTCATCATTATTATAGGAACTTTCCCTTCCTCAATAAGCTGAACAGAGGCCTAAATTCGGGGAGTATGATGGGGGAGAAGTTGGAGTGCAAAAAGCTGAATGCAAACGAAAGTTTCTCCTATAAATATGTACGGTATTGAAGGGTGTACCCGAATTCTTTCAACAATCATTATTATAACAAAGGGCTGTTCTCTAAACTGGGTGCACAGAGGTCGAAACCGAATCGGAGAAGGAAGAGAGGAAGGGAACTGGCACGAAGTTTGCCCCAACCACACTTTAACCCTTAATCTGAGCGTTTTTAAAATTTCCTTAATTCACTCCTCTTCAAAAATGGTGGTCAGAGGTCTAAATCAGACGGAGTGCGTTAGTGGGGAAAGGAAAGTAAATAAAAGAGGAGAGCCTGCCGGTACTCCCAAATCAGAGTGATTTTAAAGCAATTAACTCCAATTCTCCATTTTGCTTCCGAGTTTACGAAGGTAGTGGAAGCATTGTTTTCACTTTCCAAGGTTGAATATAATTATCAAAATAAAAATTTCTACTCGCGTTTTACTTTAAGCCTTCTTGAATAATTTTGGTTCCTTGTCGGTCTGTGTGTCCGTGTGTGTGTCTGTTATGAAATCCTTGTAACGGGCAAAGCTTTACAAAGTTATTGTTTGATTTCGATGGAACTTTCAGGGATTATGCGGATTGGGGTGTAGATTGTCCCCTATGAAAATCATCGCCTCAGGACTGATAGTAGCAACTGCACATGCGCAAACATGGATTTCTTGTGACAACCATGATTTCTACATTTTCCAACTGAATTGGATGAAATGTTGAGGAATTGTGTGAGTTGGCAAGGTCCCTATGATGGTAGTGGAAGGAACTGAAGTGTATGGAAAGTACTGATGGAAAGTGGAATGGTATGAAGGTAGGTAGGAAGCCCTAGTAGAGGCCTAATAGAAGCCCTAATTAGAGGTTGATATTTTGAGATTAGCTTCAATGCATCGGATCACCTGTACAATCGGGTTATGGGTTCGAGGAAACTATGTGCTACACCCAATTGGCAGACTTTTTTTCGTTATCGTTGAGGCTTCCACCCCGACATGTGGCTGGACAGAGGCCCATATTGGGAGGAGTAGGGTGGATGGATGTGAGAGGACGCCTCACTGTGCGTAATTTGGCTGATTTAGGGAAATAAAAATAAAAACAGCCCCATTTTTTACTCAAAAAATTTGATTATTGATGGATATTCACGTTTTCAGTTGTACAACATAGTTTTCAAAGTTAAATGTGTTTTTTTTTTTTTTTTTTTTTTGTTTGCTTTTGGCTTTGGGACGCTATCATGGTGGGTGGGCCCGGGCGGGGCCGCTGACTGCGGTTCACACTCCCCTCTCATCGCAGCCCTGTATTATAGACGTGCCATACCCATACTTAAATATTGTATGTACTCGTATTTGCTGGTCAATAAAGATTCATTCATTCATAAATGAGCCGTTATGATCAAATTGACTAAAATTGCCCCAAAATTCACAAATTTTCAAAAAATGTTCCCTGATGTCAAGGATAAAAATCAGGAATTGAATAATTTTTTCGTTTACAAAAAGGCCCTGGTAATGCTTTACCATATGCAAAGTTGAAAATGAGAAATTCTGAATCGGTTTAATTGATGAAGAAAACGATGGAGACGATCGAGATAACTGGTAGGTTTATTGAAGGATCAACAATCGTATTACTGGGCGGTGGTGCGTTTGACGACTGACTATGACTATATTATAAACAGAACGTTCATACCTGACGCTATGGTGGTATGCTGACTCTTCACAACAATCACTGACACACAAAATATATAACTGATCGTAAAGTGACTGACTTGATAGTGACACAATGACGGACCGTAACATACGTGCGAACACTCAAAATGATAATGGATCTTGAAAACAAAAGGGTTACAAAACGAGGAAGAAGGGGGTGAGAAGTACAAAATGCTCATAAGAGTGCAGCACCTTACAGGTGAAAATTACACAAGGTTGGCGCACTAGCCACTAGAATACGCTGTATGGTATTTAATTTGTAAGCGCCACCATTCCGCCCACCTTGAAAATAGTGAGTTTTCAACATAAAATAAAAACGAGTATACAAAGCTTTGAAATGATTATAAAAAATTATAATACAAACATGATAAAATGCTGCAATTGACAACTGTGGTTTTCATATAGGAAGCAATTCAATTTCACGTATTGAGATCTTGAACCGTGGTACTCTCAATGGGATGTTCTTCATACGAATCCATCAGAGGTAGGGGGCAGATGCGGAAGATAGAGCGCTTCATGATGCCAGAAGAAGTCTTCAGCGTGACCACACGCACTTTTGTGTCAGAGCCAGCGTGGATTTCCAAGATTCTGCCTACCTTCCAGTTCATAGGGGCAGTCTTATCATCATGAATTAGTGCAAGAGTGCCAATTGTCAAGTTGGGCTGATCTGTCTTCCATTTAGTTCGTTGCTGCAGCTCCGACAGGTAATCTGCCCTCCAGGATGACCAAAAGGTTTGCCGCAATCTTTGTACAATTTGCCATTGGTCCAGCCGGTTGATTGGAATGTGTTGTAGGTCGGGTTCAGGAGGTGCTATTAATGGGGCACCTACTAAAAAGTGAGCAGGGGAGAGAAAGGAAAAGTCGGAAGGATCATTTGAAAGGGGAAACAGGGGCCTAGAATTAACTATTGCCTCAATTTCAGTCAAAAGTGTATACAAATTAACATAAGTCAGAACATGGGGACCCATAGTCCTTCGAAGATGATGTTTAACTCTCTTTACATTGGATTCCCATAGGCCACCCATATGTGGAGTATACGGAGGATTAAACTTCCATTGGATGCCGCAGCCAGTAGTGAAGTTGTAAACATCATCTTGATTTGGGCAGGATAGTAGCTGCTGAAGTTGATTCGAAGCCCCTTTAAATGTGCTGGCATTATCAGAATAAATTATGCTTGGCTTCCCTCTCCTGGACATGAATCTCTTCAGAGCTGAGATGAATGATTCCGTGGATTGATCTTCCACTAGCTCTAAATGCAGAGCCTTAGTTGCCAAACAGATGAACAGTGCCACATGAGTTTTGACCTTGACAGCCCTCCTCGAGTTGTTAAATTTAACCATTATAGGGCCCAAATAGTCCAAACCAGTGTGTGTGAAGGGACGTGATGGATTAACTCTAGCACTAGGAAGATCACCCATCAACTGAGAGGCATATGTTGGCTTTACTTTGAAGCAGGTGATGCATTGATGATTAATAGAACGGGTAAGATTTCGACCATTTATAGGCCAGTATTGCAACCTAAGAGCAGCCAAAAGGCTCTGAGCACCACAATGATGGAGATTTACATGTATATCACGAGCAATGATTCGAGAGATGTGATGATTTGGAGGTAGGATAACTGGATTCTTCTGATCTGGAGGAACATCGGCATGACGTATCCTACCGCCTACCCTAAGCAGCTGTTGGGAACACAGATATGGATGTAGGTTGGCAAGTTTGCTGGACTTGGGCAATGACTTCTGTTGTCGAAGCGCTCGTATTTCCTCAAGATATACTTCCTCTTGAGTAAGTTTCAATACCACATTCCTTGCACCATCCAACTCAGTAGCTGTGAGTTGTCCAAGCTGTCGTGATTGAACCAACTGTTTCTTTATTAGTGCATTGAAAATAAATCTCCTGACATATGCCATGACTCGAACTAGTTTCTTGATGGAAGAAAACTTATGAAGGATGTTAAATTGTGTGGTTGTTGAGAGTAGAACAACGATCTTGGTGTTCCTACGTTCAGGGATGTCTGATGGGGTACTAAATTCTGGCAGCTTCCAGGAACCAGCTAATCCTGGTTTATCCAAGAGAACGGGAGGCCCGTACCACCAGAGATCCGCTACTGCTAAGAGATCAGCCTGTAGACCTCGAGAGATGATATCTGCTGGGTTGCTGGTTCCACTGATGTGTTGCCAGTTTTCCAAGTGCGTTAGCTCCTGAATTTTAGCCACTCTGTTGGCCACAAATGTGACCCAGTTAGTGGAAGCTGCATTGATCCAAGCCAGAACAACAGTGCTATCAGTCCAATAGAAGACCATGCTCTTCATTACATTGAGTGATTGGCTAACAACATCTGCCAATTGAGCCATGAGTAGAGCTGCTGCAAGCTCTAAGCGCGGAAGTGATGTTGATTTGAGAGGTGCCACTCTTGACTTGGAACACAAGAGACGAACTCCCAATGGACAGCCTGTATCTTTGTCTACAGAGCGGGCATAAATGCATGTGCCATAAGCACTCTCTGATGCATCTGAAAATGCGTGGATCTCTAAGATGCTATTTGACGGATCAACTGTAACTTGTCTTGGAATCGTGATGGCCTCCAGTGACCAGAAGGATTGGCGGAATTCCATCCATCTCTCCTCCAGATCCTTTGGAATTGGTTCATCCCAGCCCAGTCCTTCTCGCCAAAGTTCCTGCATGAACATTTTTGCCATAACTATAACTGGGCCAATCACCCCAAGAGGGTCAAAAATCAGGGCTATGTCTGATATAATTTTTCTCTTTGTCAGGGCAGAACTGGGAGGACTCTTTACACTAAAACGAAATGAGTCCTGCTGTGGATCAAAGATTAAACCAAGAGTTTTGATAGCTGAAGTAGAATCACCTTGAAAATGAAATGTCTGCAACGGTTCCTTATCCTTGTCTGGAATATTTTTCAGCAATTCAGGGTGGGTGGAACACCATTTTCTTAGGTGAAGTTTACCCAGGTTCAACAACTTAATGAGCTCCTCTTGCTTCTGGAGACCCTCTGTGACAGTGTTGAAGCCAGAAAGGAGATCATCCATGTAGAAGTCCCTGGCTGCACTTGATGCATGTGGAAAATGTGAGGCCTCATCTTCGAAAAGCCTCTTCAGAGCACGAGTAGCCAGATAAGGAGCACAAGCAGTGCCATAGGTGATAGTTTTTAATTCATATGTCTTGATTGGATCTTTCTTGTCGTCTCTCCAGAAAATCTTTTGTAAAGCAGTCTGAGACGGATCTATTAGTGTTTGTCGGTACATTTTCTCAATATCAGCAGACATTATGAAGTTGTATGTTCTGTACCTCAGAAGAATTGAGAGGAGACTGTCTTGGATACATGGGCCCACCATCAATATATCGTTGAGAGAAACCCCTGTGGAAGTCTTTGCCGATGCATCAAAAACAACACGCAGTTTTGTAGTGCTGGACGACTCCTTTTGAATGCAGTGATGGGGTATGAAGTAGTCAGAGACAGTGGAAACATAATCTGTTTCCTTCATATGACCAAGCTGAAGATACTCAGCCATGAATTCCTTGTACTTGGAGTACAGTTCTGGCTGTCTAATTAATTTGGTTTCCAGATTGATAAACCTTTTCATGGCTGCATGTCTTGATTCTCCAAGAACTGTTGGATCTTGACGTAGTGGCAGCTGAACCATGTAACGGCCCTCTGTAGTTCTTGACACAGTGTCCTGGAAGTGAGTCTCACAAGTGTGATCTTCTCCCGTGTGTGTAACTGATGATGTTGATGATAAGTCCTCTAGTTTCCAAAATGACTGAATGTGTTCATCCACCTCATTTAGTGAAGACAAATGGCACAAGCCTGTAAAGGATGGTGTCACATCTGTGCAACCACATACCACCCAACCCAACTTGGTTTCCCTGAGATTAACTCCATGATTCAGCACACTAATCTTGTCCTCAAGGAGGAGATCCCAGAAGATTTGAGCACCCAGAAGCCCGTCGACTCTACCAGGGGAATGCCAGGTAGGATCAGCAAGCGGCACAGCGGGAATGTTCCATGATTGAGTGTTAATGAATTGACAAGGAATATCACTTGTGATTTGGGGAATTACCAAAAAGTTGGCTGAATCCCTGTAGTTGCTGGATGAGGACTGGATGATAGCCCGAGTTTTGTAAGCCACTTGTGTGGATACACCGTTGATACCTGATATGGGCAAATTGGATTTGGATCGATTAAGGCCCAGAAAATGGCACATAGACTCTGTCAGAAAATTGGACTGAGATCCGCAGTCCAAAAGCACACGGCATGGCACTGATTCACCGTTGGCATTCAGAATTCTAATCACTGCTGTGGATAGAATAACCTTAGAAGAACATTCCGATGCTGCTGAGATGACGGATGATCCATCACCAGCAAGGCCACTATGATTTTCAACAGGATGATCCCTGTGCAGGTAACTATTATGTGATTGATCACAAAACTTGCACTTCCTAGACTTACAATCTGTCAAAGAGTGATTGTTTGGTTTCAAACAATTGGGGCACAGGTTGAGTTCATTGACCTTGTTGATGCGATGTTCAACAGACAAATTCAAGAATTTTGGACAACCAAAAATTCCGTGTGATTCCGAACACAAGCTACATTTTAACTGCACTTGGGCATGATAGCAAGAATTATTATCTTCTAGAGATTGCTTAGTTTGTTTGTTCCATTTAGAGTGAGAAGCTGCGTTATTCACATTGGATTTTGCGATGCTGCCAGTGGTGGTAATTGACTTGGATGTACTACCTGACTGTGGCAGTGCTTCTAAAATTTGGCATCTATGAGTGAGAAATCTAAACAAATCATCAAGAGATGGGAGTTCATCATGTGGACTGAATTCTTGCCAAGACTTGAAAGTAGCTGGATCAAATTTACTGGAAGTCAGGTGTATGATGAGTGTATCCCATGTGTCTGTCGGTTGACCTAGTGCCTTGAGAGCTTGCATGTGCTTCAAAGTATTGTCAGATAGCGCCCGGAGTTCATGAGAATTCTCTTTTCCAAGTCTAGGTAGGTCAAACAAAGCAGTGACATGGCGCTGGGTAATCAATCTCTTATTGGAAAACCGTTTCTCAATGAGCTCCCAAGCACCAGCATAATTTGCTTCAGTGGTCTCAATATTCTTAATAACATTGGCAGCAGTGCCTGTGAGACAATTTCGGAGACAATAGAATTTCCTGATGGGGGGAATCTTTTTATTCTCATGTACAGCCGATTTGAACATATCAGCGAACGTAAGCCATTCTTCATATCTCCCATCAAATTTCGGAAGAGAGATTGGTTGAAGTTTGACACCGAAATCGTCAAGAATGTCATTTGAATGTGATGAGTTCGCGGGTGCCGAGTTATGTGATTCTCCAGGCATAATACTCTGAGCATCAGCCAAACAAGAGAAATATCTATCTTCAAAATCTTCACGAACATGGAGCTCATTCTCGAGATTGGAAGAAGACAACTCGATGCTATCCTGAGTGTTCACAAAATCGTCCCAACACTTTTCGAATTTGGCAGTACGAAGTTTCAGCTCGACAATACTATGGATTTCTGGATCAAAACAATCCAAATATGTTCGGAAACGATCGAGATTGTTGAGTATAATGGTGCGTTTCCCGAATAGAACTTTAGTATCAGAGGCAACCTTTGGACCCATGATTGCTAATTAAATCTCAACAACGAAACACAAGAACATCAATGTATAAAATCACAAAATTAAAACATCAAATTATAAAACTCACACCATATAAAATAAAAATTGAGGCAATAGAGTATTAACGTTAATATTGTAGGACAAATACGTAAATAAACAATAAAATAAGGAATAGACGGGAGTGGAAATAGGGAATGCTCACGTGACAAGCGCCAAGGGATTAGGTAGGTACTTTACGCCGCCCAGCGTCTGACAGGCTTGAGTCGGAAGAGACGAGTCACAACAAAGGTGCCGACGACCTTGACAAGCAGTCGGAAGGAGCTCCCTTTGATGCGGAGATGAACGATCGGACGGAAGCGAATGGGTATGGATATTTTATTTTGGATATCCATAGACCGGGCACGCAACGTCAACTGAAAATGGCCGCCGTAAAACGAAGGGGCTGGCCGATCACCGATCGAGGTGCGCTGATGGCTACTGGATATTACGTCGGGGGTCACCAATAATGATAATGCTTTACCATATGCAAAGTTGAAAATGAGAAATTCTGAATCGGTTTAATTGATGAAGAAAACGATGGAGACGATCGAGATAACTGGTAGGTTTATTGAAGGATCAACAATCGTATTACTGGGCGGTGGTGCGTTTGACGACTGACTATGACTATATTATAAACAGAACGTTCATACCTGACGCTATGGTGGTATGCTGACTCTTCACAACAATCACTGACACACAAAATATATAACTGATCGTAAAGTGACTGACTTGATAGTGACACAATGACGGACCGTAACATACGTGCGAACACTCAAAATGATAATGGATCTTGAAAACAAAAGGGTTACAAAACGAGGAAGAAGGGGGTGAGAAGTACAAAATGCTCATAAGAGTGCAGCACCTTACAGGTGAAAATTACACAAGGTTGGCGCACTAGCCACTAGAATACGCTGTATGGTATTTAATTTGTAAGCGCCACCAGGCCCCCGTTGACTCAGATT
>CM019182.2:25647046-25696077 GCA_009739505.2 Apolygus lucorum | reverse complement strand
AGTGTTGAACGCAAAGGTAAACTCCCGGTAACTTTGGTAGTTTCTCCCCTGATGTTCTTAAACAATCAAAATTGGGCGGAGGACTGTAAAAGCCGCCCCAGGGCTGGTTCAATGAATAGCAAATTTATTAAGATCGCACACAGGAATGTGACTCACCTGGAGGGGATCCCGCGGGAAGACTTCCGTGGCCACGGAGACGTAAGATAGGTAGGCGTTTCGGCGATTTTCCGAGAAATCCGACAGGTTTTCCGAGAGGGCGGACGGGGGGCACTTCACTCGATCGACACAGTAGACGCAAAGGCGACCGAAGAAAGAGTCTTATCCTGTTAGGTGCGGAGGGGGGTGGGTCTCTGAGCAACATTCCCTACTGGTGCGATAAGAGGCTCAATAATAAGTTCAATGTGCATGAACATCCCGCCCACCTAGGAATATATTCCTAAATTCTAGGATACTTGCAAGTATAAGGCCCATGACACCCAGCTTGTGAGAACCTAGACAGCAAGTGGCAATAACAAATTCAACTAGATTAGTATCAAACTTGTAACAAGTTAGTATAAATACAATTATTGTAAAGATCTATAAGAAACAAAACAACGCATTCACATTAGAATGTAATATATTATGAGGGCTCACACAGTATTAAAAATACATAAATAGATTGAGATTTATCAAGGAAGGAACAAGGATTGTACGAACTTCACTTCAGCCGGGGCAGTGGCGAAGACTTACGCGAAGAAAGGATTGCCCAACGGACGAGGAAGGAAAGGATACTTGTGTGGCCTCAAAATGACTAAATATTATTGTTCTGGCAAAGGGCAGAGGTAGACGATTGACCGACGGTAAACCCAAGTAGCAGTTTTGACGTCAGCAACTCTTGCTACCACCATCCAATCCAGGATGCAGTGCAGTAATACGTCCAAGCTTCCAGTGTAATGGGTTGGTTGGAATCCTTGAGCAGTACCATCATCCCTTCCTCAAGATTAGGCACCTGACGATTCCATTTGTTTCGACACTGGAGGGTGTTCAAATAGTCGGATGACCACTTCTTCCAAAAGGATGCGACAAGTTGGCGCAACAGAATCCATCGATCACGAGGTCTGATGTCTACTGGAGGCGGCGGTTCCTCAAAAAGTGCGCCTGGGGCTCCCATCATCAAGAAATGACCCGGAGTGAGGGCTTGCAAGTCGTTCGGGTCAGATGACATAGGCACCAAAGGACGAGAGTTCAATGTGGCTTCCACCTGCACCAGTACTGTGTAAAACTCCTCGTACGTGAGTATCTGATCGCCGATAACTCGTGCCAACAATCGCTTTGTCGACTTGATACCAGATTCCCAAAGTCCACCAAAATGTGGGCTGGAAGGAGGATTCAATTTCCACTCAATGCCAATAGTAGCTAGGTGCCTTGTTGCTGTGTCATTGAAGAGATCAGATTGGACTACATCTTTCCAACCTTCCATCCTGTTCTTGGCACCAATAAAGTTGGTTCCAAGAACAGGATGGAAGGTCAGTCACTATGCATGGTGGTGACAGAACCTCGGCGAGCAATGAACCTCTTCAGTGCCGCAATGAATGCTTCGGTGGACAAACTTGAAGCCAGCTCCAAATGAATAGCTTTTGTGGTGAAGCACACAAAAAGACAGACATAGGCTTTGAGAATTGCAGCTTTCCGGATTCGATTCATTTTGATCTGGAACGGACCACCGTAATCCACGCCAGTGACCTCAAAGGCTTTTCCAGGGTTGAGGCGATCAGCCGGCAAATCCCCCATCATGGGCTGGATTGACCTAAGATTAGAACGGAAGCATCGGACACACCTAGAAACTCGAGCAGATATGGCTGATCTGGCTGAGAGGATCCAGAAGTGACGGTGGATGATTGAATGCAGGTTTGATAGGCCAGGATGCAGATACAAGGAATGATAGTGTTCAATAACCAAGGCAGTAAACTCATGTGTTCTGGGCAAGCAATACAGGGAACTTCTGTTCATAAGGCAATCCTGAGTGCCTGAGTCGGCCTCCAACTCTTAGAAGTCCTCTATTATCCAGGAAAGGGTTCAACTTGCGAAGAGGTTTCGTGGCGTTTCGTCCTTCCTTTATCATAGCAATATCGGTGCTGAACACTATTCGCTGCACCCAACGGCAGCATGCAGACATGGCATCACGGATCTCAGACATAGTCAGAGGTCCCATCTTGAGTGGTAAACCCCGGGATAGATGCAGTACACGATTATTCCAAAAGCGCAAGTACCAAGCAACAGCCCGACAAAGTCGCGTTAACGATGAAAAATGACCAAAAACATTTGACAGGGGGACGTTCATCAACTCCCAGTCCAACAGCAACATGACAGACCAATCGTGCCTCAATCCCAACTGTATCTGGAGGATCGAAAAGCTGCAAGCTTGGCCAATTTCCTCAGGCATGGCAAGCCAAGAGGGACCTGTAAGCCAAAGATCATGATTAATCAACTCCTGAGGGAACACTCCACGACTGGCACAGTCAGCTGGATTACAACTCGTAGGCACATGACGATAGCAAGCTGGAGGTACTCTTCTTTGGCAGGCACTAACACGATTAGCTACAAATGTCTTCCAACGATGAGGCGAATTCCTTACCCAGTGCAATGCAACAGTTGAATCGCTCCACACAGTAACTGATGGTTGGCCAAATGGTGTTAGAATACGAGAGACATGTTCTAGAAGTCGAGTAACCAGCTCAATTCCACATAGTTCAAGTCGAGGAAGGGTATGTCCATTTATGGGAGCCACCTTGGACTTGGCCATCATGAGCGAGATTCGGGCTTCACCAGATGGCAGCAGACACCGCAGATACACAACTCCAGCATAACCTTGCTCAGAGCTATCGGCGAATCCATGCAATTCCATCGACCGATGGTTGTCAAGCTGAACCCAGCGTGGTAGAGAGAACTTCTCAAGAGCACTCAACTCCTCTCTAAAACGATTCCAGCACTCGCAGACATCCTCAGGTGGAGGCTCATCCCATCCAATTCCCAGCTGCCACAACCTCCGAATCAAACACTTCCCCATGAAAACAACAGGAGATACATAGCCAACAGGATCAAATAATTTGGCAATGTCAGACATTATTAAGCGTTTAGTGACTGATGCTGGTGCCTCAGAGATCTTGTAAGAGAACAAATCGGCCTTGGGCGTCCAAACCAAACCAAGGATCTTAGCAGATGGTTCTCCATCACCATCAAAGGACAAAGATTCCGCAGACACAGCACAGTGTTCAGGAGGCAACGACCTCAGAACCTCCTCACGATTACTCATCCATTTGCGTAACTCAAAGCCTGCCTTCCCAAGCAATTGCTCTAGCTCAAATCTCAATTGGATGGCCACCTCAACTGATGACACAGATTTGATGACATCATCCATGTAAGTGTCCTGCAACAGGGCCTCTGACGCTTTAGGGAAAGGTTGTCCCTCATCCTCCACAAGCTGATGCAAAGTCCTGATGGCTAGGAATGGAGAAGATGATACTCCATAGGTCACTGTTGACAGGCAGTACTCCGAAATTGACTGCTCAGGTGAAAATCGCCACAGTATTCTCTGGAAATCATGGTGATCATCATGGAGGGCAATGTTGCGATACATCTGTCTAATATCAGTCACCAGTACAACTTCGTGCAAACCGAAAGCGCAGCAGGATGTCCAAAATATCAGCTTGAAGCTTCGGTCCTTTGTAGAGCACCTGGTTCAATGATGGTCCATTCTTGGTGGTCATAGACGAATCAAAGACAACACGAAACTTGGCAATTGAGCCATCAAGATTCTGCCGAAAAATGCAATGATGAGGTATATAATAACTTCCAAAAGGTTTGGCAGGAGCAGGCACCACACTCATGTGACCCTGATTCAAATAGTCTCTCATAAATTCCTGATAATGAGTGTTCAGAGCTGGATTCCGACGCAACCGTTTCTCCAGCATCAAGAAACGACTCAAAGCACCCTGCCGACTGTCACCCAATGGTTCATGATCAGCCCTGAAAGGCAGTGCTACAATATATCGACCAGAAGACGAGCGCGAGACAGTAGATTCATACAGGTCACGACAAGCTTGGTCTTCAGGTGACAAAATTTCCTCTCTGGGTGGCTCTTCCAGCTCCCAGAATCTTCGAATGAGTGTGTCAGTGGATGGTGGATCATTAGCCACAGCCATGCACAAGCTCTGCACAGCGGTTGCAACCTTCTGATGACGTCCCACCACACAGTGACCCCATATGGTTTTTAGCAAACTTGGAGTACCCAGTTGGCCCTGAATCGGTTTTTTCCAACATGATACACCCAAACCATTCTGCACCAAGCAAGATGTCCACAGCTGCAGGTTTATTGTAGTCAGGATCTGCCAGTCGAAGTCCACGAAGTTGTCCAATAGGAAGCGGGCTGACCCATTCAGTTGGAGCACGAGTGATGTGGTCAACTACCAGTGCATCAACTTGAAGCTCGACTGATTCTACAGGGCGGAAATTGCAACGCACCATTTGACGACACACTCCCAACGAGACCTGGCCCATACCTAATACTGGTACCTCTGCAGCGGAGATCCTGAGGCCCAACCTCAAAACACAAGATCTAGTCACAAAAGTTGCCTGGCTAGCAGGGTCAATCAAAACACGAACACTGTGATAACTGCCTTTTGCATCCATCACCTGAGCTCTTGCCGTTGCCAACAACACCTGTCCACTCTTACCAGATGTGTATATCTGCATTGACGACGTCGGACCTTGCCGCCCACCATTGGAAGACACAGCTGGCTGGACTGACTCATTAGTGGCTTCAGGACGTCTAATGTGCAAGAGAGAATGATGTCGTCCTGGACAGTACCTACAGCTGCTGTTCCAAGGACAGTCTCCTGCGAAATGACCACGGACAAGACAGAGCAAACATAGCCGTTTTTCTCTGACAAATGCAAGACGATGGTGCACATCATTCTGACGAAACACCCCACACTGGTCCAATACATGATTTTTGTTGCATTTTGGACAGCGATCAGTATTACCAGTAGCACCGACCATCAAGGTTGTAGTTCCTTTGGATGCTGGTTGCTTAACTGGGAATTTCTTCACTGGCATTGAGTCACTAACAGGACGAGATGCCTCTAAAACACGAGCCTGCTCCTGAAGGAACCAAGTGAACTGCTGAATGGATGGGTCTGGTGCGGTCAGCAGGTGACGCTCCCAATCCTCACGGAGTTTGCCATGAAGCTTCTTGCAGCAAATGAACAGCAGAGGTACCGCCCACCCTTCAACGTCGTATCCTAGAGCACCCAAAGCTCCAGTTGACTCAGTGACCCGACTAGCAAACTGCGAATGTGCGCAGGGTTCTGAGTTGTACCAGGAAGGGAGTACAAGGTTTCCAAATGAGCAAAGGTTTGCAAGTGACGATTATCATACTGCTTCCTCAAGGTATCCCAACAAACCTTGAAGTTTGGTCCAGTAAGGGGGAGGTAAGCAACGAGAGACAACGCTTCACCAGAAAGAGCCGACCGCAAGTACATATGCTCTTGAACATCACTCAACTGGGTATTCGCATCCACGGTAGCCAGGAAGAGATCAGAAAACGCCTGCCAAGACCTGATTTCACCACTGAATTCAGGTAACTTAATTTTTGGCAACTGAATATTCAAATTTCCTCCACCAGGGTTAGATGGACTAGCGGACGAATCAAGCGACGGTCGGAGATTGGAAGGAAACGCTGCTGCCATAACCGCCTGTACACTATAGTAAGGATCTTCAAACTTAACTATTTCAGGGGATAAATCTTCCTCTATGCCATTTTTGAAATTATAAGCTACTATATTCTGAAGAGTACTCATAAATTGTGCATGATAATCGTCTAACCTCTCTGCCATTACTTTCAATAAATTTTTATTTTTATTAGTAGGTGCCAATTCAACCGTTTTTGCGACATTATCAATACGAATCATTCGTTACATAAGGGATTTAATTAGAAAACGGTGTTCATCGATAGCAGGCATGTTTAAAACAAATTGGGTAGGTATTTATACTAATTCAAATGTAAATACTGTACCAAATAACTAATTATTAATGTAGGTAGGTAAATATCTGAGATGATATAACAACCCAAATTCGATCTAGATATCAATAACAATTTAAACAAAAATAGGTAGGTAACAACTTTGCTTACGTTCGAACCAAAAACGAAGGAAGTCGTTTTATCCAAATAACGACGACAAATTATTACGTCACTGTATCGATCGAGATCGTCACTGCCCGTTTACTATATGTAACTATATAAAAATTGAATAAACTAGACAAATCTCACAGGTACCCAAACCAATAATTCGATAATAATTGCACTGCACAGACTTTCCTACAAGGCGAATGACAACGGACTAACACGCTGTTGAAAGGAGACAAACTAGCTGCTGAATGTTGTAAACAAACCAAGGTGTCCAACTCGAACTAGGAACCTACCTAGTGAACTATCGAGTTAACGAGCGACAGGTAGACGGGCAGTTGTGCGGGGTCGACTGTTAGCTTGGTCAACAATAGAAAGAAAGTTGACACCTGGTAGTTGTAAACAAACCAAACCGTGCGAGTTTCTTGTGATTGAATATTTCTTCAAATAAGGTTACAACAGTAGGTAATTATGATTGCCTCTCAGTACAGTGAATAACGGGACAGTGACGGCCAGAACAAAATTGGAATGCGTATTACTAGTTGATACCACTTGCTGTTTTATACCATAATTTATTCGAAACAAAGGTAGCTAGAGGAAATAAAATGTATAGGGTTTACAAGGAAGCAGGTACCTATTGATTTTATTTATCTTCCTCAACAAGAATTGAAGTTTATTGGACAGAACAGGGACAATCACAGGATTCAGATCACAGGTAGAAAAGTGCAAAGGGATCAGGAATATTATCTGGATGTTTGTTCGTCAATCACTGACGTTTGATAACAATTATAAACAGTTCGACAAATAAACAGGTTCAATGATCAATAATATTATTACGGTCTCACAAGCTGGTATCCAATAAATTCATGACTCAACAGGTAGGTAATACTTTGCCCAATGCCCCTCAAGTCAAGGCCCCTCAATTCAATTACCTATTAACAATTGAAATGCAACGATTTAACTATTCATTTATATTTGGCTTCGCAAGGACCAATGTTGAACGCAAAGGTAAACTCCCGGTAAATTTGGTAGTTTTCTCCCCTGATGTTCTTAAACAATCAAAATTGGGCGGAGGACTGTAAAAGCCGCCCAGGGCTGGTTCAATGAATAGCAAATTTATTAAGATCGCACACAGGAATGTGACTCACCTGGAGGGGATCCCGCGGGAAGACTTCCGTGGCCACGGAGACGTAAGATAGGTAGGCGTTTCGGCGATTTTCCGAGAAATCCGACAGGTTTTCCGAGAGGGGCGGACGGGGGGCACTTCACTCGATCGACACAGTAGACGCAATGGCGACCGAAGAAAGAGTCTTATCCTGTTAGGTGCGGAGGGGGGTGGGTCTCTGAGCAACATTCCCTACTGGTGCGATAAGAGGCTCAATAATAAGTTCAATGTGCATGAACACACAGAAACCTTAATGATGGGGGGGCGATCGTCCTGCTACCTTCCTAACTTTTCCACGTGACAATAGTCAGTTGTTTCCAAGCCGGCAATGTGCGTAGAACTTCCCGAAACAGTGTATCAGTCGTGATATTTACGAACTTTACCTCACCCAACTTCGCTCGTCCTGCCTCGAATTATTGTAGGATTCCGCAAATTTCACTTACATTTTGTTTCTAGAGTCCTAAAATAAGTAATTCTCAAGCACGAACTGAAAATTTTGATAATAAAATGCTTTTTCAAGGCTACAGAAGAGCCTTAACTCTTGATTTATAGATCAACTTTTGATTTTGCCTAAAATACTACCGTTGTTGTATTTTGATGTTTTTTATATTTCGAATAATTCAGTAACTAGTCAGCTATGAGTCAAAAGTGATTTTAACTAAGAAGAAAATTAATAAAGTTATTTTTCAGAGCAAATTGTGGACGAGTCGTAATTTTCACGATACTTACCCGAAATCACCTTTTTGATGAACTTACCTATGGAGGGTTAACCAAATACCTACTATTGTGTGAAAAGAGGGTATTTTTTCAAAGATAATGAACTTAATAATTGTTGTAAGAGCATTTTTCCAATTTGACATACAACTTACAAGTACGATGATCACAGCAAACGGAACTATCAATTGAAATCTTAAATGGTACCTACTTACGTGAACTGACTCCTGTCGCTTGTTTATTGTAGATTTGTAGTTAGGTATGTAGGTAGATGAATAAATAATATACAACATTAAATGAAAAACAAGGATACATTTACTCAGAAATTTCGTTGACATTCAAACAATGTAAAATTCGCACAGAGTTAACAATAGTATATGTTGACGGTCATACCATTCCTTCGGGACGACCTCGACCTTTCATTGACCTAATCCCATGATGCACTTGCCGTGAGATATTGACGTGAACCAATCGGACTCCCTCGCCATTGTGATGGATGTGGAGCTCAAATGGATTTAGACGATCGGCTAAACTGTAAGAAAGGAGGCTTAGTCAAGCAAGGGCATGACCAGATAAGGGACCAGTGTGCGAAAATGGCCAGCCTTGCATGGAGTTCAGTTGGTCTAGAGCCCGTCATGGTAGAAGGTGAGGAAGGAAATCCGCGGTTGGTAGCTGATATAAAGATTCACGGAGTGTGGAACCAAGAGAGGACGGCGTACTTTGACACCCGGGTCGTGAACCCTGACGCCTCCTCATACGGTTCCCTCGACTGGCACACTATCGCCCAGAGCACGGCAAACGCCAAGCACAGAAAATATGATACGGCCGCTGAGGACCTGAGAGGCTCTTTTACCCCCCTCGTAGTAGCCTGCGATGGAACTCTCCACCGAGAATACGACAAATTTCTGAAGAGGCTGGCAGAGGTACTGTCCGAGAAGTGGGCCAAGCCTCTCTCTCAAGTGACCTGCTGGGTACGAGTCAAAACACAAATGGCTGTGATCCGAGCAGTGTCGATGAGACTTCGCGGATGCAGAAGGAGAGTGAGATGCCTGGGATGAGAGGACGGTGCCCTGATGCCCATATAAACTTCGACATTTTAATTTCAAATTAGAAAATTCAACTGAAGTCCACATCAAAATTTGACAGTGAACTCACCCACTTGTTTTGGTTAAGTTATTGTTATGGTTATTGTTGTTGTTATGGTTGTCGAGTTTATACGTAAATATACATTGTTTGATATTATATGTTGGATTCACTTGATCTTGATGTGAAGAGACAGAATTCTGGTGATGAGTAGTTTGTTCCGAGAGATGAAATACTTGGTAATTCCCGGGAAAAAAGAAAACTGTTCTACAAATTAAAGCTAAAAACGAGAACCAAAACACGGGAACGAACACAACCCAAAATCCTGCTACATCCGATCTAAATTGAAACTGGTTATAAAAGTGTGAGGTTATGAAGGGTACAGTCATCAAGAAAGCTGTCGTCCTCGACGCCGCCAAAAGCCGGCATTTGGCGTTGTCCATGACGACCAAACTCGCCATCCAAGTCATCACGCATGCGCAGTCACAATTTCAGTTGCATGGATATTACACGCGGATGGTAGTCACAAAGACATGGCGAAAACTCTCTAATGGGGTATTTCGGTGGGTCGGAAATTCAGGTTTTTGACCTCAAATTTGAATTCAGCGCCCTTGAAAACCTCTATACTCCAACTTTTAGCCCAATGATACTATAACATGTGGTAGAAAAATGAATTAAAGAGAACACACGTTTGAAAAAAAAGGCGGGCCTCCATGAACGCACACACACTACGCCACTCGCGTGTGTGAGTAGTATTTTGTAGCATCCATCGGATAGCGTTACTTCATGGTTCAAGGTAAGCTCGGACGTCAAACAGGGGGATTCGCTGTCAGCCACACTGTTCAACCTAGCTCAGCATGAGGCTATCAAGAATGCAGATAAGAAGGGAACAATGGGGTATTTCGGTGGGTCGGAAATTCAGATTTTTGACCTCAAATTTGAATTCAGCACCCTTGAAAACCTATATACTCCAACTTTTAGCCCAATGATACTATAACATGTGGTAGAAAAATTAATTAAAGAGATCACACGTTGAAAAAAAGGCAAAGATTCTCATTTCGGATAGCGTTACTTTATGGTTCAATCGTTAGCGTTACCTACGTCTGCCACCTGTATTCGGTGTTTGTGGTTTCGACTTATCAAATTTTCAGCTAGTGTATCGCCCATCATTTCTTTTCTTTCTTTCGTATTGAATATGACGGAAAAGAAGAGGAAGATCAACGTTCTGGAGCCTCAATTTGAACTTGCTACCAGTGAGAACATTCCAATATCTTCTCTGTGCATGGATACTTTTTTCAAAGACAGTTGGCTAGCTAGGCACAGCATTCAAATCTTCAACTTTCCTTAGTTTCTCTGATTTTTTTAAAAACATTTTCTCGACGAACAGACCCGAATACCGTTATTCCTGAGCCATACTCTTTTGAAAAAAAAAAAAATTAAAAATATTGACTGATATACCCCATTGTATAGGAAACATCGGCGCAACGCCGTGTTTTTCCGTTTTCAATGTTGTTTTCGTCAAAATCTGCCGAATATCATAATAAATAGATAACAAATGAGCCCAGTCTGTAGAAGCTGACACCATGAATAAATAGTCCATCCAGTTGTGAAGCAAAAACCCGTAGAAAAACATTCGTTCTTTCAGATTACCTGAATTTACCTACGTTTTGCGAGAACCAGAAAAGTACATTTCATAGTTACATAGGGAGTCACATAGGAAAAGTTACATAAGCAGAATTCGAGTCTTGTCCCTTCCTGTTGAATCACCTACGTACAGTCTAAGATATTGAGGTATAATACAGTTAACAAACAACTAATCACACCCCTCATGTTTCTATTTTGCAGGTCTGCATTGAGAAAACACGTAGCAGGGCATATCGGCCATTTCCCGTTTACATGTCCGTACTGTCCCTACAGGACGCAATACCAAACCAACCTGAAACACCACGTCATGTGTCACGAAGACATCAAACCGAATCATTGCCCTCACTGCAACTTCAGCAGCATCAGCCTAACCGAGCTCAACAGCCACATGAGGACGCACACAGGAGAGAAGCCGTATTCCTGCAATCGCTGCGACTACCGCGTCGCTCATTTGAATTCTTTGAAAGTCCATTTGGCTATTTGCGACCCTTATCGCTTGGAGTTGATGAAATCCAGGAAGAAGCCTCCAGTCAAACTACTTAATCTCTTGGATGCAAGACGCCAGTTAAGCGGAAGCGATGATGACGTCAGCATTGGTGGAACCATCAGCAGTTCGTCCAGCGATGAAGACCCTGAAATTGAATCTCAGCAAGTCACTCAAAACTATAATAAGACTGTTTCTTACCCACAAAATAAGATCAAAAGTGTTTACGCGTTCTTTGACGATGACATTTTCATAGGCGAATATTCAGTTTGAATGTTTCAATTTTATAGTAGCTCCCAGTTGTGCAAGTTCGGGTACCTTCAACGCCCCTCCCTGTACTCCTGAGACACAAAAGACCAAACTTTGATCTTGTGTTATGTTTGAAATGATGAATATTTTAAGAATAAACCTAATTATTGAAAGGAATGGATTATACTTCATTGTATTCCTTAACAGAGCTGCCTAGCGAAGATAAGATGAACCTTCTGGAGCTAGGGACGGCAGGATACCACAGATATATCGGAGTATTGATACTTTTTTGGTATTGGTATCGATACTTTTGCCTAAAATATCGGAGGTATCGATACTGTCTTGACGATATTATCGAAAATTTTGCCAAAGTAAATTGGTAAAAAAATACCAAAAAAGTAACTAGAAAATAATATCATATATTGTCTGCCACAGAATAAAACTCAAAATAGGCTCAGAATAGTATCAATTGATACGATATATCGCCACGATGGTATTAATATTCAATGTGAGTTTGGAAGGAATTTAAACCCGTTTTCCCGAACTTACAAGAAGAGGGAGGCATGCAAAATATTAATCGTGATGGAGACATCAGTCACGTGTGAACGGCTTTTTCGAATAATAAATAGTATTATTTGTATTGTAGCTAATTTATTACTCGATCCTTTCGATTTCTAGTGGAAGGAAAACATCATTTCATTGAACAGTGATTTCTTGCAAATAAGAACTGGAATTGAAATAAAATGGAATGATTGTTCATTTTTTTTAATTATTGGCTTTTATTACATTTAATTGCCATTGACTTTTATTACATTTTAAATTATTGTTTTAAAAAATATGTATACATTGCCTTTTCTCAATTAATAGGGTTTTTATTTGGATTGAAAAATCATTGGTGGGTTAATTTGAAATATCGGTGGTATCGATACTTAGAGCCGATATTATCGAAGTATCGATATTTTTAATATTGGTACTTATCGAAAATATGTCAGGTATCGATACTTCTCGAGAAATATCGTATCGAAAGGAGTATCATGCAGTCCCCATCTGGAGCTCAAAACCTAGGTTATCTCTCTTATCAGTTGGCTTATGTGATGTAGGTATTGTGTGTCTAATTCTTTCGTAAAAAATATGCTTTAAAAATTAACGTTGTTTAACTACGAGTACATAGATTTTCATGTCAAACTGAATGCCTTTCTTATTGATGCCTCAAACAGATTTGATTGCCTTTTTCATTGAGGGCAAATTTCTTGTTTCCAGTCGATAACTGAGGTGTATCCATCTTGCCAAAAAAGAAGAGAAGGTTCATCTAATCGTCGGTAAATAGCTCCTCTTTCTTTCCCTAGATGCTCCTGAGATTTTGTCAAGAATGCGGGCTTTTAGTCGTGATGTGTTCTTCGACGCTTTAGATGTTTTCGATTTCTTAATAATAACAATACCTTTGTGACTGCTTTACAAAGGGTCTGTTCGGAGAGGCAGTCTGGAACAGTTCAGAACCAAACTGGAACTGAAAAGGGGAGGGGATAGAGGCGAATGGGCTCCTCCAAGCCCCTCTGAACCATTCAGGACTGCCTCCCTGAACAAACCATAAAGCCATATCACACGAGCGATTTTTTGGCTTTTTTTCCGCTGGAAAATCGCTGGAACGTGAAGAGGAAGTTAGAATAAGTTAGGCCAAGTTGAAGAAGAATAACCACAGAAAATTGCGAATAGAGCGCATTCTGGCGGCCAGCGATTTTCACTCTAACGTGACTACAAGTTTTGGATCAGGTTATAGTAGTGTGGAATTTTGAAGCAACGTTTTAGCGTCGCTCCCACTCCCAGAAAAAAATAATCACTTTACTTGTCTCCGTGGCGTCACTACGATCTCATTTTCTTCCGTTTTTGTGCTCCTGTCGTATTATTCTTCAAAATGGACCCTATTTCCTTGATCATTAGTGGTGATTTCTCTGATATTTCTCTACACAATTGATGAGAAGCGAAGTTTCACTTGTTGTCCACCTATTCACTATATCCTTCGGCGGCATACTTGTTGGAAGTTTAAAAATGAACGAAGAACTGATTAATTTTTCTCTCGGAAAACTGCAGAAAACTGAACAGACGTCGACTAGTAGATCAAGGAATGCTACAACCACAAATTACTTATCGATGGAGAACCTTCGAATGGTTTCCTTCCAGCTTTTTTTCCCGCACAAAATGGCGGACTAGAAAAATTAGAACGCGTTCTAAATATTCCAAAGCTAGAAAAATCGCTCCACCAGGGTGCAGGCTGTGCTATGGGGGGGGGGGAAGTGGAATTAAAAACCCGCTGCATGGATACTTGAAACACTGTACTTCTTCCCTTGCATGGATACTTGAATCAATGTACTTCTTCCTCTTCACGTTCCAGCGATTTTTCTGCGGAAAAAAGCTGAAAAATCGCTCGTGTGATATGGCCTATATGTAGTGAATCATCGTCCACTTCCACGGAAGAGCAAGTATGGAACCTCATTTGCAAACTTGTATTACACCAAGAACATTTGAGAAGCTTCGACCGCTAAAGGCATGGCTAAAGCATGTTCCATGTTTCTTGAATTTACCTGAAGGCTCTAAGCAGTAATGCGAAGGGCCGAGTTTTAAAGAGATAATTATGTGGAGTTAACTCCAGAAGGGGTTAACTCATGCTGTTTTCCAGACCCTCGCAAATCCCCTTTTCCAATGCAATCTTTCTCAAATCCCAGGTGTGTCGAGGAAACAGAAAATAGTCGTCGTATGCTTAATATGCTCTTTATTTAGCGACTTTGTCAAACGATCGTCCGACCAAGTCCTACACAAAATGAAGGAAACATCGATTTTAGAACGGCTCATAGAACACTGATTAATATTTCAGAGGTGGAAGTTATGTAAATCCTTTACTAATCACATTTCTCGTCCAAGTATGAATTCGAATTCAAGTAGATGAGTTGACGAAATGGCTTCATCAGGAAAAGCCAATCAATCTCTTTTGGTTAAATTTGAACATCAACATTCACAAATAACGCCTAATGTGTAATAAGATAACAATATCACTTAATTTCAGCTCTATATTGAGCAAAAACGATGATAAAAGTATATATTTGAAAAATAAAATTGATAATTATGCTCTGAAACTAAAGTGTAATTGAAAAATACCCAATCAGTATTTCAAGGGCCTTAATTGAGACGATCACAGCAAACGTTCTCGATGCATCACACGTGAATATTTCTCAAATTTACTGCTTTGCGAAATTCGGGAAAAACATCGTTAAAGTGGGGCATTCAGTATCACAGTTGAATTTGAAGACGGCGGGTTTTTCGGAATGACAAACTTGAGAATGCTGTGGCAAAAGCGCAATGAAGCTGACAGCTGATTTTAGAGTCGAGCGACATTACTGACGAACTTGCTTTGAAAATAGGCTGACGCTAGAGTAGAGAAATCGTTCTCACCCAAATTACTAGGAATGTGTTTAGAATGACACCTTGTTTTACTAGAATGAGAAAAATAAACTACACAGAAGAGGACTTCGGTATTTAACCTATAAAAATCAATATTTGTGAACTGAACGTACATGAGGAATGATTCAACAATCAACTAAATCTAACAATCTTTAAAGTAACAATGACAATTTATAAAAAGAAATTAATTTACATTAAACGTGTAGCTTTTGAATTGAATAAATCTATCCATCGTTACATGGCTTTGAAAATTCGTCCGACGGTAACCAAGGGCTGAAAGTCTCTGCTCGAGTCCAAAGGTCTGTTCAAAGTTCAGAAAGTCCAGAGGTTTTAGTGCGTCTTCGAGTCCGAGTCCGGGAAGTCCTCCCAAGAGTCCCATCCTGACGAGTCCTGCCCGCTAGTAGGTTTTTGAGATCTGGATCAAAGGAAGACGGATGGTTTTCAAAATACGATTGTTGTGAATTTTAAACAAAAACCTATGAATTGCAAACTGATGAATTTCTGAATAAACGTTAAATTTTATCTTTTAGTATTTTATTGGAATTACTGGTCTGTTTAGAAACCAGATTCCTGAATTTGGTAAAATTGTTGCTGGTCTAATTTCAACCAGTTGTGAAAGTAAATCTTTCTTTTCTGGTAAACCGGCTTGAATATTCTTTTAACTGGTCTTTGGTAAACCAGGTTCCCTAGTAATGAAAGGTGATTAGATAGTTTTGAGAGAATGAGGTTTACAACTAGTGGTGACCTGGGAGTAGGTGTGTTAAGAGAGAAGTTGTAGGTTTGAGATTTGGTACGTAGAAGGACCCGGTTGGGCTCCGATAGGGTATTTATACTGTACCCTTTCTCCTCTTCCAAGTACCGGATTTTCGGTATGAATTTGAAAAGTGGAGAAGGGGTAGGATCTGGCTGACGCCAGGTGTTGGGTGTTTGTACCTGTCGGGGTCCCACCTGCATTTTCACGCGTATTTGATAGTTCTACAAGTTTAAAATATTATGGAGGCACGACAACGATTGTTGCGATTTGGCACCCTAACTCACCAAATCGCCAAAAAAACTAATTAAACCACAATTCGGAACAATTTCTATTCACATAATTTGAAGTAAAGTGTTTTAAATTCAGTTACTAACAAATCATCATCATACGACTCACAACAATCATAACAATATATTGGAGTAAACTCCAACTACGATCATTGCATTAACACTCTCAGTGCGGGCATTGTCATATGGCAACGCGCTCAGCTCTTGCCTCTGATGGCCGTGCCCTTATGGCAACAACAATGAAAGGAAGCTCTCCCCAAGTTATTTTGGACCGTGGGGTATTCTTTCTTTCAAAAGGTTAGAAAATGAAGGGTCACAGGGAAAAAAGATCAAACTCCATTTTTTGGCCGAATTGAGATAGGCAGGCCATCGTGTAGCTTGGGAGGAGTAGAACCGAAGGGTTGTTTCACTTTGTGGAAGAAAGATTGCATTAATTACAGAGTTTTTGGTGCCAAAATCTCACGGGCCTCGTTAGGAGGAGACTAGCGCGAGCAACAGAGGATGCTACCCAGTTGAAGGAGGAAGGACGTTAACTTTGGACAGGGGGGGAATGGAGGCGCTAGTCACGGTGGACCTCGAGGAACGGGTGACTGTCTGAGGTCACCCTTTCATCGTCGCCCGCTGATGTCGGGAGGCAAATCCATCGTCACCCGCGAACTCCGTGCTTTGTGAAGAGGTTCCACGGGCCCGTTAGTGGTTTCCAAAAACTCTCTATTATTTGTAAAGCTAAAACAAGTACCGGGCTCCGGGGAAAAAGGATCAGATTCCGTGCACTCGCAGGGAAGAAAGATCAGTGTCCGATTCAAAGACCCCTTCCCTCGCCTTTGCATGAGTTGTACGGCATCACACCAAAGATTCATCAAGCACAAAAGCTCCTACTTCTGAGGATACCAGACAGCTTTCGCAACCCCTTCTACCTCGAAGAAAAGTACCAAAAGCAGCAGTAACATTGGGGAACCTTCACAACGGCCCCATACCCATCAAACCAGCACAATCAAAGGATTTAAAACACTTGTTTCTCGTCAACCCCGATGCTGACATTTTCTGACTCACTGTCCAACAGGTTGGGGAATGTAGGAGATGATGGCGCCATTTCATATTGCGACGATCCTTTAGAAGAATGATTTATTTATTGATTTTTTTTTTTGCCTTTTTGCAATTAATGTTTTGAACAAAACTATATAAATTTAAGGCCGCTCTCGAGTGGAACCCCCAAGGATCTCGCAGCCGAGGAAGACCTAGGATCACTTGGAGAAGAACAGTAACAAGAGAGGCCGAACAGAAAGGACATAACTGGAATAGCTTGAGGTTGCTCGCTGGAAACAGGACTGGCTGGCGGACGCTCGTTGAGGCCCTATGCTCCCCTGCGGAGTAAAAGGAATCCAAGAAGAAGAATATAACTAATTTGGAAAATAAAGCCACATGTTGCCCAACATTTTTCTGGAGGTGACAGTAAGGTACCTACAAACCCTAGTAAATTTACTGAAGTGAATTACGAGATTTGAATAAACAATAGGCAACATGGTGATATAATTCTAGGTATTATGGTGACCGAAACGCGGATATTTGTGGGGAAAAAAGATCAAAGTCCATACCTTGTTTGAAATTTCTAATTATTTCTGGAAATTATCTTCGACCTACTTAATTTTCTTTCTTGTCACTTGAACATAATTAAATTCCCGGTCAGGTTGGCCCAAACAGTTCACTTTTGGTTTATTATTTTCAATAATAAGCCTTTGGAATCGAGCAAGAAAAAAAAATTTTAACCCCCCCTCAAAATTTGATGTTTTACGTTTCAAGGTGCGTAGAATACGAAAATCGAATAAAAAAAAAACCCTGTGTTGTTGCCTGTAAAGTCGGTATACGGGCGAAAGTTTTACGTGACAACGACTTTGAGTGGTAAAATAATTTTAATGTTAATATTCATTCGTATAGTAGGAAGAAGGATAAAATAAAATTCTTTGTCAAGTTGCACAGAGTAGGTATTTCCCGTAGGTAGTAGGTATTTCCCATGGGTGGGGGGGGGGGGGAGTGAGTGCCAGGGAAGGGGGGCGGGGCGCTCCTGCGGAGCGGGAAGGGGAGGGGCCGCCCGCCTTTAGGGAGCGCCGAGCTGCACCCCCTCCGTGAGCGGAGCGTAACGCAGTTTCTTGAAGTGTCTCCCGGTAAACCAATTTATAAGACGTTATCACGTCAAAAATTTCCGTCCGTCCGCCGTACGCGGCACTTTTCTTAGCAACACTGGACCAATTTGGTTCAAATTTGGTATATGGGCTCCATTTGGGGTCTAGTTGTGCCGCGAAGCTTTTGGTTGATGTAGGTCACTTCTAAGGGGTGAAAATTAAGGGTTGAAATTTTCAAGAGTGCCCTAGCTCGAAAACTCTCGAAATAAAGGTATCGTTTTTTCACCAATTTTAAATAGTATTGAATTTTAAAAATTTTTGAGACCACCCAGAGCTCTGTAGGACAAACCGTTCGGTCCCTACGAGTACTTGAAGGTTTTCCTTCGATAAAACAGAATCATGAGTGTGAATCGCAAAAGAGGTCTAATATCCATTCAAATTTTATCGGACTAAAATGCGATCGCTGTTATTTCTTCGATTTGTATACAGTTTTGCCTCCTGCGTAACCAGTAATCAAATTTCCATACGAAGCTTTCTATTTTTCCAATCGAGTGTGAAGCGTTTAGTTCTTTCTAATAAACTTGATTGTGAAGGTGTGAAGCAGTATGGTGTGGTAGGTAGTACCTAGCTGGTAGGTAAAAAAAAGTTGGTAGGTAAAAAAATGTTGGTGGGTAAAAAACGCTGCAAATCATTGCTCAAAGGCTTCTTCACTCTTCAGATCACTGATCAGCTGAGTGAGCTCCGAAGCCATTTTCATTCCTATTGAATGGAAGTGCTCTTCCAGGCGTCTCCAGCAATCGAGGAGATCTTCTTCACTCTTCAGATCACTGATCAGCTGAGTGAGCTCCAAAACCATTTTTACTCCTATTGAATGGAACTGCTCTTCCAGGCGTCTCCAGCATTCGAGGAGATCTCCTTCACTCTTCAGATTACTGATCAGCTGAGTGAGCTCCGAAGCCATTTTTACTCCTATTGAATGGAAGTGCTCTTCCAGGCGTCTCCAGCATTCGAGGAGATCTTCTTCACTCTTCAGATCACTGATCAGCTGAGTGAGCTCCAAAACCATTTTTACTCCTATTGAATGGAAGTGCTCTTCCAGGCGTCTCCAGCATTCGAGGAGATCTTCTTCACTCTTCAGATCACTGATCAGCTGAGTGAGCTCCAAAACCATTTTTACTCCTATTGAATGGAACTGCTCTTCCAGGCGTCTCCAGCATTCGAGGAGATCTTCTTCACTCTTCAGATCACTGATCAGCTGAGTGAGCTCCGAAGCCATTTTCAATCCTATTGAACGCAGGAAACTGAAATTTGAGAGGGAAGGTCAAGGGAGAATACAGATGGTGGTAGGTGCTATTGATGGAGAACCAGTGATCTATACAGAAGGGTGATCTATACAGAAAATAATAAACCTTTGAGCAATGATTTGCAGCGTTTTTTATGCATAGTGTCTGTCTGGGACGACTTCAAACTTTGTTTTTCGATTTTCTCGGAATTAGGAAAAGAGGAGTTTGATCCTTTTTCCCCAACTTTTATTCGTGTTCTTGGTCACCATAATACCTAATATCATTTCATCAAGTTACCTATTGTTTATTCAAATCTCTTAATTCACTTTAGTAAATTTACTAGGGGATTTAGTACCTTACTGTAACCTACAGAAAAATGATCAGCAAAAAGTGGCTTTATTTTCTAATTATACTACGGAAGGACGGGATTTGGTATTTGACGTTGGCAGGCTCTGCTGTCTCTGAATACAACAACTTTCGCAGAAAAAAATAAGTTTTAGGGTAAAAACCCTAGAACGACTGAGATTTTTCGTCCTAATATGTTGGCAACCCTGCTAGCAGGTTCCCCATCGCCCGCTCGATGGCCATTTTCTTCCTGTCCCCGGGGGTAGGTTGATTTATAAATTAGGTATAGTTGTGTACAAAACATTGTTGGAATGGAACATGTTGGAACCCCTTGAAGGAATGAGACTTGTTTTGTAGACACCCTGTATAGACGATTTGGAAATCCCGAATGAACTTGAATGAAATCCCGAATGAAACTACCTATCTTTCATAATTTCTTTTCTCTTGTCTCTCATATGTAAGTGAAGTCACTAATTTACCTCATTTTGTTATCTTTATTTTTCTCTTTCTTTATTAAAAGTATTGTGTAATTAGTTTAAATTAATCTCAATTAACATGAAATGCAGTAGTGGTGCATGTTGTAAATTTCATTCAAATTTAAAAAAAAAACCGCAGTAATCGGTTCGTGTCTTGCCACCAAAGAACGAGCGCACGAGCGACCACGGCTATACCGCACCCCTGTGTCGATCAATGTAATCGTGTTTACTCAAAACAGAAGTACTCAGATAGTTGAAACTAGGATGGCCAACTTTACCAGGAACTTTTGCCAGCCAAACGCGAATGTGCCACACTTTCAAAATGTAAAATAGTTTAAAATTGTAATATGTGTTTTCTCTCATCATGCTGAGAAGTTTGGAAACCAATATTAATTGCAACCATGACAAAAGATACTTACGAAGGTTCGTATAGGAGAGAGGACTTTTCAGTAGTTGACCCCGTAGGAGAGACAGAAGTGTTGGACGGGCGTCCTCTCAGATCAGCGTTGGACATCGAGCTCACAGGCGACACTGGAGTTTGAGGAGATGGAATGTTGCTGCCGGCGACCTCTTGCCAACCTCGTCTCCCCAAATCGCCAACCTGCCGAAATTATTAAGATCACTTTGATTAATGAAGGTCGTAGAGCACTTGTTAGGAGAGAAAACATTATGTTATCGCTAGCTGAAAAGCTTACTAAAAGGAGGCAAAAACGATTCCTCCGAATCTCCCTGCATCTCACTCCTTCCGACTCCCCCCAACTCCTCCCTCCTCCAATTCCTCTGACTATCCTCGCCTCCCACTCCCTCAGACTCCTACCGTCTCTGATTCCTCCGACTCTCCCCACTCCTCCGACTCTAACTTCTCGCGATTGGCGACATGCATAGGTACACACAGTGGGGGTTTTATGTAATTAGATGTAAATATTATGTTATATGTGCATCTGTGATATTTGTGTAGTTATGTGATATTTTGTTGTTTTGTGTTTAATGTGTAACAGTGGTTTGATTGTATTTATTGTATGTATGAGTGTGTGTTTGAGGTTGTCCTCCCTCATTGATTGGGCTGTCGCCTGGTTGGTCTCAAGGGGAGGGGGGTCTCCTTAGTACCTCCTTTTTGGCTACTTGCGGGAGATTGTGGTGCAGGGGGTTGGGGGGGACCTGGTGGCGGTGGCGTCCAGTAGTTGTGCTGGACGTCGCAGCCATTGGGTGCCAGGTAAGGGGAAAGCCGCCATGGTGGGTGGGGCCCAAGGCTGGTTGAGTGGCTCCCAGCTGGCAGGTGGGGGCCCACTTGCGCACCTCCACCCACTGGGCAATTTTCATCGGCCATAGGTTGAATTATTATTATTCCTTCCTGTTGTACACCTGGCCCAATTCGCTGGTTTTTTATTCTACCCCATCATATTATTTTGTAATATGTTACTATGACTGTTGTTTGCCTTATTGTAGGCTATTACATCTGATTTTTTTGAATTTTAATTCGTTTAACCCTTTCCTGCCCGCCAACGGCATATATTGGGCGGCTGTACTTTCCGTAGCTGCCCGCCAACGTCATATATCGGGCGGCTCGGCCTTTCCGTAGCTGCCCGCCGCCGATAATAGCCGTTCTGGCACTTGAGCTCTTTCGCCGTGTAACTACAATCTTCCAGGGTGTAATGTCCATTAATAACCTTATGATATTGCATTCACAGAACAGTGTATATGTACCTTGAACAGTTTGTGTTTTTCTTTCTCTAATATTATTGTTTGTCGGCGTTTTTTGGTAGGTAGTTTATCCTTGATCCAGTAAGTAGGTAAGTTCTGATGATCTTCGCCGATTTGGTCACTGTCTTAGTCGTTTTTTTTCCAACCCTTCTAATTCTATTTTGGCATTTTTGGTGGTAGGCCTGTCAAAGATATTGCCGCTTTTCAGATATTTCACCGCCTATTTGAACTCTGCTCGGGAATATTCGCAAAAATGTATTGTCCCTCTTCAAACTTTTAGTTTTCCTCACTATGAAAAGTTATCAAATTATAGGAATTTTCCTAAACAGAATGAAAGTGGAAAACCATAAATAATAATGAAATTATAATAAATTATATTGAATGAATTTAATAGAAATTGGAGCGAGTCATGAGGTATCATACTTATTCTACATTAATTTTATTATTTCCATTATGTTTGACTGGCTAGTAAATTAATAAATAATGCACATAATCTCAATAATTCTCATAAACTCATAACAGAAAGTATCACGCGAAAATAAAAACAATAAAATAATGCAAGGGAACAATTTCGGACGAACCACCGAGTCGCCAAAATAATGCGGTACTGAGGGGACAGAAGGGGCTGCCAGTGGGCGGGCTGTGAGGGACAGTAGGCTCTCGAGAATCCGGGCGCGAAAAGGTTAATATGCTCTTTATGATGTGCTAAAAATTAAAAATCCGGAAATAAGACAGATGCAATGTCTAATTATGCTCATTGACGTCGAATAATGACTTGTTTTCGGCAATTCGTTTTCATTTGTACATACCTACATTTCAATGTTTACCGAATTGTTAAATCGAAGTTTCAATTCGTGTAACCAGCACATTCTTGAAATAAAAATTTATAGTAATAATGTACTGCATAAGTACTGGAGCCTTGGGAGTAACATCGACTCCCACAAAGCTAGTGAAATGGGGAAACAATTAGCGAGACCTAGTGTAAGCTGTGTCGAGTGAGTTCGTTGAAGGCGAGACACAAAAAATATTAGAAGTGACAATCTGGTTAACATATCTTTATGACTAATCCAATAGACAGAATGACGCAAATGCGTGTTAGCAGTAACTAACACCTTTCCAAACCAAGGAAGACTCGGGTAATTGAGAACACTTGGAAACTGCTAAGGGTACCGGAAAGTCGTTTTTAGCAACTCGTGAAGCGGACAGTGAAAGTCTGCCAAGTGGGTGTGGCACATAGCATCCTCGTATTCAAAATCCGGTAGTAGCTAATCTCAAAACATCAATCTTTAACCCTAATTGGACCATGGTATCACTATTGTCACCGAAAACATCTCAGGAACTCCACACCTGTCTCAAGGTGTCGCTGGAGTAAACAAAATTGAACTGCAATTTTGAATCTTATGGCCAGCACAATTTTTTTGTGGGCTATTGGAAGTCTCAAAACAGAGTTACGACCAATATTTCCAAAGAAATCGATGACCAACTTTCTTTCGTAACATCATTCTTCGATTCTTAATAACTTACAAAAAATTCAGCTCTTTCCATTTTTTAATTGCAATCTAGTTAATCTGGTGACACCTTGGGATAGCTGTGGAATTCCTAAAATGTTTTCGGTGAAACTAGTGATTAGGGTTGAGTACCGTCAACCGGGGTGATATGAATCAGCCGGGGTGATATGGATACTTTGGAGGCAGCAACGCTTTTAGCGATTGCAGCGCTACTTGGTGACGTTTGGATGTGATTTGGTAGCAGAATATTGAACTAGGTATTTTGATTCACCACCTTCATCCATGATTCAGTCGATTCAAGGATGTTAGAAGGTCATTCATGAAGATTATCAGATCCATAGAAACGCCGCACTTTTGTGTTGTTTGTTTACGTTCATCTGTGTAGCCAAACTATGACCAGAAAACTTGATCTGCGTATTTTTTATCATATCAACAACTTCTCATGGAAAGAGATCGATTTTGTGTTTTGTTTCAACTTAAAACCCCCCTTGTCAGTGATTGATTTTGTGAATTTCGGAGTTTTTGAGGGGTGGAGTGAATCGGGAGAAAATGCCTCGAAATTACCAGGTCATTGGGCATCTCAAAAGAGCACGAGCACTTATTACTTGGGACACTGTCAATGATTATTTTACTGAACTGAAGAACAGTCAAAAAAGAAAATGAAAGGTTAAAAAAGAAAAGGGCTTTGAAATGAGGAAATTGACGGTGCATTCAGGCTTTGATAGAGTGAAGCCTGGATGCACCGTTAATTTCCTAATTTCAAAGCCCTTTTCTTTTTTTAACCTTTCATTTATTCGATCTTCTATTTTTTTAAATAATTTTAGTGATTCATTTCACCTCGTTACTGGATTGGAGTGAATTTTACATCGGTTTTTGGCTTTGATCCATATCACCCCGTTAGTCGGGGTGATATGGATAATGTTTCATTAAAAAAATTAAAGTGAAAAAGGTGCAAATCACAAAAATTGACATGGTACCGTCTTCTTGACATCTAAGAGAATCTATATTCGGAAAGCCAGCTCGCTCTAAAAACAGTGAGGTCTAATTTTTCAATAAAAACTGCAAAAAATATCCATATCACCCCAGTTGACGGTACCTTGCACAACCCTCATAGGGGACCAACTACACGGCAACCCGCACAATCCCTGAAAATGTCATCAAAATCGGATAGAAATGTAGAAGTTAAGGCATTTTTAAGGTTTTTTCGTCGCAGCGGCTACTATGTCCGGGGTTCATGATTTTCATAGGGGACCATCTGCACGCCAACCCGCACTACCCTTGAAGATTTCACCGAAATCGGGTAATAAATTCGTATAGTTTAGCCCGTTGGAAGTATTTCGTGACAGACACGGAACCAAAATTGTTCAGAAAGGTCTGAAACACAAAACGCGAGTGGAAATTTCGATTTTAGAGAACTTTTTCGGTTTACGTTTCAAGGTACGTAGAATCAAAGAAAAAAATGTCCGTTCGTCCGCAGCGTTTTATTTTGTCCTCCAAAATGTCTTTTTGTCCTCCACTCTCAACGCGTGTCAATAATCAGTAGGACTGTCCCCGGCCTAGACGAAAAACCTTCCCGTTGACTCTCTCCTATTCAACGTCCTCCATGTGTGGTTTTCGCATGTTAAGTTGGACAGACTGAAGGGTTATAATCTCTCACGGGACCTTGAAACTGTTTTACCGCTGAAATACTGATTTTTGAACGTTTGAAATGCTCCTTCAAACTTCGCCTCGTCCACTATGTGTGGACGGCAGGCAGAGAGAAGGACCGCAGCGTCCACCACCGGTGGACACCTGCATTGAGAGAGTTACCTTTGCCTGCAGGTTACCTTTGCCTGCAGGTTACCTTTAACCTGCATTGAGAGTGATAGATTTTGGGCATCTTACTAAGAAACCTCTTAAGAAGAAGTCATTGTTCCTTCTTATACCAATTACAGTAGTTGGTAACTTAACTGTAACTAATAACAATACTGCCCAACTCGGCTGCACCTAACATAAATTGGTTAGTTGATAACTATTAGAAAATACCTTGCTAGCCAGATCCGTAACTTGGCTGGTGACGTCATCCAACAACGTTCCTTCTTTAACCTGATCGAAATAAAACAACAGGGAAAGCAAATGAAATTAAGAAGCAAAATCATAAACAAAAAATGATAAATCAACTAAACACAATTTCTAAGAAATCATAAACTAAGAAGGTGATAACAAACCGCAGCTAGGTGATGCCTGCCAAATTAATTAACGGGTTGGAACAAACTGATAAGAGAACTGAAACAAAAAATTAACACAACAAACCTTATCAGTGATTGTAACACTCATGTCAGTCACCTTTTGCGAGGCCAGGTTGCCGATCTTCAGAGCGCTCTCGGTAGTTTTCGAAGCGATTTTGGAGGCAGATTTCGAGAATAACGACCAACCCTAGAAAGCAGAAAGAGAAACTAAATTGAAGATTGTTTGAAGAAGATGAACAATACAGAGTGTTTTGACTGGAGTTGGACATAACCTCGGGGTTCGATTCAACGAGGTATTTCCAACAAAAATGTCTTAGCAATTTTGTGCTAAAACGTTTGCCCCTTGTTTTTCCAATTTAGAGATTGTTCCGTATGTTCGACCTTGAATCTGTCATAACTCCTGTTATTTACCAAGTGAATTGGTTTCTTTCAAAAGGGCGTAAGTCCTTGCAACCAAACTTTCGGGAAATTAAGAAAAACTTCCTGTAAGCTGCTATTGATAAAATTGTGAAAGGAAAACTTTTTCCCCTATCTAGCAATCAATTTGACGCGTTATAAGTATTTTTCCAGATTTGTATCCCCCTTTTGAAAAAAAATCGTGTACACAAAAAATCGTGTACAATTTTTTATGAATGGGGTAGTTGCATGGGTCGGAATTTCGTGTTTTTGACTTCAGATTCGAATTTAGCGCACTTAAAAACGTATATGGACCAGTCTTCAGTTCGAAATTCCATTTAGTTTAGCCGTATTTCAATAAAGAAGTACCGTGCTTTTTAGTGTTGGCGGGCCACTCCTCTTACGTCATCCCTAAACGAGAATCTCACGATAGAGTGCGTTGAGATCACTGCCATCGAGGACAATTCGAGTCAGAAACATTGAAATATACTTGCAAAATGATGGCGATGATTAAAAAAACTTTGAAATATATTTTTCAGGTTTTTTATGTTTGAATTAATCGTTTAAATTGAAAATTTTGAAGCATAATTTTGGCTGTTTTGCCGATGCCCATCGATGCCCACCGAGGTACATTGGCGCGGGGTACTTCGATAGCAACCCCTGTCATAGTTATCACGTTATCAGTTTTTCGGGTGGCCCTTTCTCGTAGTGCGGTCCGAGTTGTTACAGTTGTTAGTTGTTATAGTTTACACCAGTATTTACCATAATTTATTAGTTGATTGTTTTAGAAAAGATAATGTTCACTGTAAAGTTTCAAGAAGCTTTTAATAAACTTTTAAAAAAAAATTAAATAAATTTTAATGCATACGAGTCTGCAACACATGTCTTCACTTTTTCCCGCTACCTACCCGATAATCTGCTTTCGAATGTTGTTGATAGTTCTTTTAACTCAGGGGTAGGTATATCTCATTTTCTTCCATAAGTAGAACGGTTTTGGCAGTATATCATTTATGCGTAAATGTAGAGCTTTCCAACGAATGGTGAACGATTTTTCTACGAACGCGAATGACGAAGATAAAGTTCGATAGGAACAACTTGGCTGTAAGTAGAAATCATCAGAAAAACAACCGTAACTTTTTTTTCGTTTATGTGCCAAAGTATTGACATAAAATGTCAATATGCCAAAAAGGAGAGCCATCGACTAGAGTTTCGAGGTGGCTTCCCTGGGAAATATTCCGTACATAAATATTGGCATGTTGTACGATTTTTACGTCAATAACAAGTTCGTCAGCGCCCAAATAAAAGGAGCCAATAATGTGAGGTAAGTTGACACTTTTATAGTAAAAGGTCAGTTGTAATTGTGATTTCTTGTGTGTAGTACTTCTTCATCCAAATGGTTGCTCTTTTATTGGAAGTTTCATTGTAGTGTCATTATCCTGTACAACGTAGTACCAATGAGTGTTTGTAAATTGTTAAATAAAACGATATTGGTTATGTCCAACTTAGAAGAATCTAGCAAATTTGCGAGGTTGTGGCTCGAGTAACACCAGAACACCGCATTTCTTCACAACCATATGAGGTTTCAGTTACAGTGGAGGGAATGCCAGTAGGAAACAAAATCTTTGATGCAACATGTTTCGATTGCGCAGCTAGCAAAATTCAGTATGAAAGCACCACGAAGTGTGAGTGATTCTCCAATTTTATTGCCACAAACGAACGTAAACAAACAGAGGGTTGCTATCGAAGGACCCCCCCGGCACTTTACCCCTAACCTTGCGTCAGGGTAACAGTGGTGTAGGGGTGTCTTGGCCGGTACTCTGTGCCCCCTTCACACCCGTGACGTAGCCCCCACCCCGCAGTGTCCAAGCCGAGTGTAGGTTTTCCCGTCTGAATCCGAAATCCCGTTTTTCGAAAAAATCTCTAAATTTTTAGGAAGCGTTTCCGGGAGTTTTATTTGCAGATTCGTACTTCAATAGAGATTCTCTACACAGAAAAAATACAAAAAAATGTCATGCAACTACCCCATTGCAGGCTTTCTGAAATCATGATAAATTACTCAAATTATCATTGGCAACCCGGAAAATCGTAAAATATTGGAACGCAGTTGCTATAGAAATGAAATGTCGTTTCCAACCGTCTGCCAAAGGGTGTGGCACATAGCATCCTCGTATTCATAACCCCGATTTATAGATTGATGATCGACCCCCTCAATCAACCCCTCATTTCCATTAGGTTGGCGGTTGAGGATGAAATTTTCAAAAATGCCCTAGTAGGTAGTAGGTACCTACGGTTGGTAGGGATTGATCTATACAGAAAATAGTAAACCTTTGGGCAATGATTTGCAGCGTTTTTTCCTCATTTTTGGTCGGTTCATGGTGGCAAAACATGTTCCATGTTAAAACAAAACGAACTAAATTGAACATGCATTACTAAACAATTTTGATTTTATGTGTTCGTTTACAATTTCCAGCAAAAATTGACGAAATCTTGGTTCAGTGCTGACGAAACAATGGTTTGCATAGGTGTTGCGGCTAATCTCCCCTCAATAAACAATCCAGCAAAGTCCAACTGATAGGACGACAGGAATCGCCGGGCCTGTGTTACATATCTGTCCCCTCCTCAGCTCAGCTCAGTTGCCTTTCAGAGCTCGCTTGATGCTCCGCTCTCATATCTGTCTCCATCGCATTTTTTTTCTACCACGTTTCGTCGATCTCGAGGTATCCTCTTGGTAATGATCTTCGTGGCTGGTTCTTCTCGTACGTTCTCCCTGGTTGGACAAGAGATATATCCTGGACACCTACTGAACCTCCTAAATCTGTGTGAAAAGGTACGTTCCAACGGAGTACCACAAGTACCTCTATCTTTTTCCCCTTGAAGATCTCCGTTTTGACCACTTATTTTTTTGTAATCCTTCAGGAACGAGCTTCTTTCTTCGAGCTTGTCTTCAGAACACTCTTCAGCTCCGTATCCGCCGCAGAAAGGATCCAGTCTCCGGTTCTGGCAAACGAAATCATCTCCATACATGGTCAGATCCCCTCATTACCATTTTAAATTCATTTCATTTCATTTTGAGACGTCAACACCATATTCTGCCTTCAGCATTTCACCTTGTAAAGAGCTCTTTAGGAAGTTTTTCACAATTTTTCTAGGTACCATAGCACTGATACCAATAGTCTCGAAATTTCTATTAAGGAAAAACATTTTGATTTATTTTATTACCTATTTTTACAGTCCATTGAACCTAATAAAACCTCATTCGATGAATTAATTGGTTGTTTATTGCTAACACCCCTATTCACGAAACATTTTGGTCACTCGAGCCAAATTTAATTTAATTTATTTCACAACATTTTGGTCCACCGAGCCAAATTTCATTAAAATTTGTTTCATTTCATTTCTTTCGTTTCTATTGGTATCAGTAAGCAAGACAGAAATAGTGACACATTTTTACCTACCTACAATAGGTATAGGAACTATCAGATCAATTTCTGGTTCCACATTCGAATTTGAAAATCTTATGCCTAAGTATAGCCTAAGTACAGTACTATTTTTTGAATGAGAGTCCTTAAAATTAGGTATTGATTCGCGAACGTAATCTACCTATCTCTTTAAGTACATGTAAGGTATTCTTGGCTTTCGATTAATTTGTCCTATTTCTTGATTTCGATCATTTCATTTTATTTATTTGCATACACCTATCACAAGTAGTCGAAAATAACAAAACCTGGCTTCTCTGGTTAGTCATATTTTGTTGGTTGTTGTACCTATATTTTTTCATAATGACTACTTTCGAAGCAAAAGTTAAGGCTTTGAGGAAAAAATTGGAAACGTGTTTCGAAACGATTCAATACATAAATAATCAGGGTCGAAAAGCATTGGTTGACGCTGAACAAGTTGTTCTTTTTCGTGCTATGAATGATGATCTGCTTAGGTATATGAGTAAATTTGAGACAATTTGGGATGAGTTGATAGATGCATTCGAAGATGTAGATAAGTCAGAGGAGTTTCCAGCTACTGATGATAGTACCTTATTCAGTAATGTTAAGCGTTATTATTTTGAAGCTAAATCCAATCTGTTGAAATTGACTAAGTCAAATAGGGTTGAAACTCCTCCTATTCTTAATGTTAGTCAGGCTGACGTTTCAAATTCGATTGCTCATCTTCCCCCTCTACCTCTACCTAAGTTTGATGGTAAAATCATGAATTGGCCGAAATTTCGTGACGCATTCAAATCGATAGTTCATGAAGACAACGCTATATCACCGATAAGGAAATTTCATTATCTAGTTACATCCGTTAGCGGGTCGGCACATGCGATGGTCACTAAACTTCCATTGTTGGGTGAAAACTATGGGATAACTTGGACTACGCTCGAAAACGCCTACGATAGAAAGCGTTTGATTTCGTTTGCTTATCTCAACGAGCTAATGAACTTCAAGCCGCTGCAAGGAAAACCTACAGCTTCGTCGTTACAGTTTTATTTGTCCAAAGTCTGCGACAATGTGAATGCGTTCAAGTCGATGCCGATTCCTGACAGATCTGATTTCCTTCTATTTTTCCTATCTATTCGATGTTTAGATCAGGGAACAAGAGACTTATTCGAACAACATTCGAGTAATGTTGACTTTCCTACTTTCGACAGTCTCGCCACTTTCGTTCGTAATCGTTGTGTTGCACTCCAGTTGTCACAACAAGAAATTGATTATGATTCGAACGAGACTAAGTTCAAACAATATCAAAATATTAGTACAAATAGTAAGGGTAAATTCAAATCGCCTCAGAAGACGACCCTTTATACTAGTACTAATTCTAATTCTGATTTTCCTATCAATCGACTGCAACTACGTCTCAATCTGATTGTTTCGTGTGTGGTAAAACGCACAAACTGATTGATTGTGAAAAATTCTCCTCAATCTCAAATCAGCAGCGTGTACAACTCTTGAAAAATTGGAAGGGTTGTGTCAATTGCCTTTCTTCAGGACATGATGTCAAATCATGTAGTTCGCAATGGAATTGTAAATTTTGTAAGAAAAGACATCATAGGCTACTTCACTTATCTCCGAGTAAGAACCCAGGTAAATCCACGAGTCCAAGAGGTCAACAAGGTCAAACGTCGGAAGCTGTCTCTAATCTCACAGATGTCGCTCTTACTACTGTTTCCCATGAAGATAAGAAAGTTCTCTTAGGGACCATAGTTGCTGAAATACAAAATTGTTTTGGTAAATTCCAATCAGTTCGAATCGTCGTAGATAGTGGAAGTCAAAACTCATTTATCACACTCAAATGCCTGGATAAATTAGGATTATCAATGTCTAATCATTCTAAAAGAATATCATGCATTGGAGGTTCGTCATTTGATAAGATTTTTGGTGAAGTTTCTTGTACGATTCGTCCTACAAATCTTCGTTCTCCGAATTTTCATACCACTGTCCAAGTAGTCAATAAAATTACTAACGATCTTCCGAATTTTGTGCTTTCGAAATCTATATGGAAAGATTACTCTGAATTCCGCTTGGCTGATCCAAACTTCCACACATCTCAATCAATAGACATGCTCCTTGGTTGTGATTTTGTAGCGGATATTTTTGACGGAAAAGTAATCGATTTACAAAATGGAGGTCCCAAATTATTTTCGTCATCTTTTGGCTACGTGGTTATGGGAAAGATCGAATCGCCCAATTCATCCGAATCAATTGCTCTTTTCACCGCTTCTGATGATTCTGATTTAGGAAAGGAGTTACATCGATTTTGGGAATTGGAAGAAACTAATCATATTCAGACATTCCAGAGTGATGAAGATCATGAATGTGAGAATCATTTCGTATCCACTCACAGACGAGATGAATTAGGACGATACATAGTTCGCCTTCCATTCAAGAATCAAGCACTTGAATTTGCATCTTCTTCTCATACCTGTATGAAAAGACTGATCAATTTAGAAGATAAATTGCGTCGTAATTCTTTACTACGTGATCATTACGTTTCGTTCATGACCGAATATCTAAATTTGAATCATATGAGTCTGGCTCATAGACCCTCCAAAGTTTTGATTCCGCATCATGCAATTTTTAAGGAGGATAGGTCCCAAACAAAACTTAGAGTTGTATTCGACGCAAGTGCCAAGGCTGGTACGTGTTCGTTGAATGAAAATCTTATGATCGGTCCAAAACTACAAACCGATATAAGAGACATTTTGCTACGTTTCAGAATCCATGAAGTAGTGTTCGTAGCCGACATAGTAAAAATGTACAGACAAATTTTGATAAATTCAGATGATAGGCCATATCAGCATATACTATGGCGTTTCAATCCTTCTCACTCAGTCGAAACCTATGAATTGAACACTCTCACATATGGTTTAACCCCCGCTCCATTTTTGGCAATTAGAGTATTGCATCAATTGGCGCACGATGAAGGAAGATTTTATCCTAAAGCAGCATCGATTCTAACTAGAGATACCTACATAGATGATTTGGTTACTGGTGCTAGTTCTGTCCAAGAAGCTTTAGAACTTCAACAACAATTTATCGGTTTGCTAGGCAAAGGTTGCTTCGAACTGAGCAAATGGGCTTCCAACCGAAACGAACTCCTAGAGAACGTTGTTGGTAACCACGTAAATCCTCTTTCACTTTCGCAGGACCAAGAACTTCAGATCAAAATCCTAGGGCTTCAGTGGGATTCGGTTGAAGATTGTTTTTTCTACAGAATAAACCCTCCTGAGTTGAAATTTACAAAGCGTAATTTACTGTCAACTGTCGCCAAGATTTTCGATCCGATTGGGTTTTTGTCACCAGTGGTTTTGCAAGCCAAAGCTTTCGTTCAAGATGCCTGGAAAGCTAATGTGGATTGGGATGAACTTATTCCAGAATCTCTACAAAATTCATGGAAACAGTTTGTGAACGAATTACCTTTACTTAGCAAAATAAAAATTCCTCGTCATATATTTTCAAATGAATCGAGAAAATACCACTTGGTTGGCTTTAGTGATGCATCCATTAAAGGCTACAGTGCAACGATCTACATCCGAACCATTTGTGCAAACAACATAATGTCGCATCTCTTGATTGCGCGTACAAAACTTGCTCCAGTAAAGACGATATCCATACCTCGACTTGAACTTTGCGGAGCCTTATTATTGGCTAGAACATACGCATCGCTTGGTAATTTCCTGGAAATGTTACCATCTCCCGTAATATCACCATGTTTCTTTACAGATTCTACTATAGTTCTAGGATGGTTAAACACACCGTCCTACAAACTAAAAACTTTGTGGCTAATAGAGTTAGCGAGATCGTAGAACTTACTTCATCTTCTCGTTGGCGTCACGTTTCTTCCGAAGATAATGCCAGTGATTCTAGCTCTAGAGGTATGATGCCCTCAGAAATTTTAGGCCATTCTATCTGGTGGAATGGGCCTAATTGGCAAACAAAATCTATGAATACATGGCCAGAGTCTCTAGCATGCTTATCGCTTGACTTACCTGAATTGAAGGTACCTGAAGTTTGTACCCTAGCATCTACTTCAACAAATCCAATTGGATGGATGTCTCGATTTTCGTCATTCGTTCAGCTTATAAGATTCGTCGGAACTTTACGTCGATTCATTCGAAATTCTCAAAATAAAACGGATAAAATCTACGGACCTTTGAGTTTGAACGAATTCAAACAAGCTGTAGATTCTTGTGTAAGGGTAGTACAGCAACAACTTTTCTTTGATGGTAGTCCGGTGAAGTCGAGTTCATCGCCAGTCTTCCAGCGACTTCATAAGTTGGCTCTGTTCATTGATTCAAATGAAATCCTCAGGGTGGGCGGTAGGCTTACCAAATCGTCGGTTTCATTTGCCGCAAAACATCCTATTATTTTGCCGAATAATTGTCATTTTACTACAATCATGGTAGATTATTATCACAAATTATATTTACACCCAGGTCCAAATTTACTTCAAGCGCTCATTCAGTTGAAATATTGGGTGCTTTCTCTCCGTCGTCTAGTTAGACAACGTACATTTCTCTGCATAACATGTTTTAAAATGAGGAAGAGAACTATTGCTGCTGAGAAGGATGTAGCTGACCAGCGTCTTGTTCGCTGGCAGCTCGTGAGAAAGATGTATGAGCACCTATGGAAAAGATGGCACGTAGAATACCTTGCTACTCTTCAATCAAGAGCCAAATGGACCAAGCCATCTGAAAATCTCAAAGTTGGAGATCTCGTTCTGGTACGAGACCAACGTTTTCCAGTTCTTCAGTGGCCTCTGGCGAAGGTGATAGCTACGCATCCTGGAAGTGATGGCGTGGTGAGATCAGTGACTATCCAGACTCAGTCTTCGTCTTACCAGCGTCCAGTTGTCAAGCTCGTCAAGCTTCTACCTCTCACAGTACCAGCATTCCCAGACAAGTCTTAATTTTTTCCAAAATTGGTGGGCGGTATGTTGCGGCTAATCTCCCCTCAATAAACAATCCAGCAAAGTCCAACTGATAGGACGACAGGAATCGCCGGGCCTGTGTTACATATCTGTCCCCTCCTCAGCTCAGCTCAGTTGCCTTTCAGAGCTCGCTTGATGCTCCGCTCTCATATCTGTCTCCATCGCATTTTTTTTCTACCACGTTTCGTCGATCTCGAGGTATCCTCTTGGTAATGATCTTCGTGGCTGGTTCTTCTCGTACGTTCTCCCTGGTTGGACAAGAGATATATCCTGGACACCTACTGAACCTCCTAAATCTGTGTGAAAAGGTACGTTCCAACGGAGTACCACAAGTACCTCTATCTTTTTCCCCTTGAAGATCTCCGTTTTGACCACTTATTTTTTGTAATCCTTCAGGAACGAGCTTCTTTCTTCGAGCTTGTCTTCAGAACACTCTTCAGCTCCGTATCCGCCGCAGAAAGGATCCAGTCTCCGGTTCTGGCAAACGAAATCATCTCCATACATGGTCAGATCCCCTCATTACCATTTTAAATTCATTTCATTTCATTTTGAGACGTCAACACCATATTCTGCCTTCAGCATTTCACCTTGTAAAGAGCTCTTTAGGAAGTTTTTCACAATTTTTCTAGGTACCATAGCACTGATACCAATAGTCTCGAAATTTCTATTAAGGAAAAACATTTTGATTTATTTTATTACCTATTTTTACAGTCCATTGAACCTAATAAAACCTCATTCGATGAATTAATTGGTTGTTTATTGCTAACACCCCTATTCACGAAACACATAGGTTCTACGAAGGACTAGAACGTTCCTCTATACATTTCATCGCCATTTGACTAATGATACTGTCTTAAGCAATCTAGATAATCCAGAGACCTCATTCTATTTTCCACAATCTAAAATGAACTGTCATCAACATTTTCCCCCGCAAAAATACACTAGTTTATTTTAAATAAATAAAATACTATGTATGAACACAAACTACTCGTAGCTACGTATGCAGGGAGTCCCAAGTCGGTTGAACAATACTTGAAGAATCGACTATACAACTAATTAGCAACAACTTTTCCATCCTGGCACTTTTTTTTTATCCCGCTCAAAATTTATTCATTTTGAAGTTTTTCGTTTTTTCGACCTTGCGGCAATAAAATGGTCATAACTTCCTAATTCTCCATGTGTAGGAACTCGGAATAAATAAATACAAGCTAGTTTATTGCTTTTCAAACCATTAAAATTAAACATAAAAATTACGTCAACGAAATATGTCACAATCAATAGGAAAGTCATCGTCTTCCTAGTTCCTACTTCCTAGTCATCGTCTTCGTGTTGCCACGCAATACCAACACAGGGAGAGTCTGGCCCCTGATCTGTCAGACGCACGACTGCCGCGCTCCTATCGAGAATAATAAAGAACTATTTGTCATCTTGCTCATTGCGAGGGGGTTGTTATCATAGTATGTTATCAAACGTCATTCGCATGACAAGTTGAAGACACCAAAGTCACGAGCTTTTTCCAAGTCTCTGTCTAAGTATATGTAGGTAAAAATGAAACTTTTGAGTACAAGTATGTATTACCTCCCATTTTTTCAAGTTAACACGTTGGACGCGGATCGGGGTCCAAATCCCAGGGTCCCTGTGGCTGGCTGCGTCTATGTCACGCAAACACCTCTCGCAAAACAGGTTCAAGAATATCTGCACCTGTTCTTTCGTTCTCAGTTTCTGCTCTTTTCTAGCTTTTTTTCGTGATAGATGAACATAATATGTTCATCGAATAATATGTTCAATATGTTATCGTACGGATTCATAATATGTTCAATCCGGAGCAGAATCGGTCGAGGTTGAAGGTAATTGATCAGTTATCAAAATGACACCTTATCTTTGTGCGCTCCTCCGGTGATTTCGTTGTTTTCACATTTTTCAGAAAAAAGAGAATATGAAGACTAATAATGCTTGATAAACTAGTAGGTAGAATCGTATTGTAAAAAAGTGAGTAATATTGTTTCTTTTGGTCACTTTTGTGTCTGGGTTCTTCCTGCCAGTTTGCAGCGCACTCTTGTGCGCACTACTTGTAAGCTAAAAGTTCGTGTATGTTCCGCTTCTGTGGTAAGCGCCACAGAACCTCCTTTGAAATCAGATTGGTAGAATATCCGTTACGTTTCAAACATGGCTGCCACTTACACATTGCCACCACATTTAAAATTTCCATCTTCCTTAAATTCTCTAAATTTTTTGGATGCGTTTTCGAGCAGCTCACTATGGTTTTATTCCATAAAAATAAACCCTCATTCGAAAAAAAAGTGAGGCAAATTCCCCATTCACGTCCAGTGGATGGCCTAAGCCAACCCACTCACATAGGGGTTGATTTCCCATTCAAACTGGAGCAACTGCTGCACTGCTGCTGGCTGCGTCACGTTGACGCCTAGCGTAAATTCTCAGAATTCTCAACTTTTTTTTTATGTCAAAATTTTTGGAAAAATATACTTTTTAATATATGTTGCTGCTATAGCGTTTCGGCGAAAAAAATTCTCCGCCACAGACAATTTCCCGCGTTCAACGTGTTAAGGAGAGAAATGACAACGGGGTATCCAAAATTTCTTTGGCCAGCTGCATGCATGCAAAGTGAGGAATCCAAATGAAGCTTTCAGTAGCATCCTCTGCAACTAAAATCGGAATGGTGACGTGACTTACTGTGGATCCAAAACTTGAAAGCGAAGAAACTGCACTATCGAAGAATTCTTGCGACGAACTTCTGGGTGGGGGGTCCATTGTGTAGCCAAAACCAGAATACTTTCCTCCTTGATTAGGCGGCAGATCACTGAAAAATTTGTAACTTCAGTAGTACAATACCAAGCTACATGATGATTGTGTTTTTTCTTATTTTTTTTTACCCTGAGTATTTATGGGCCTTAGGTTATACTATCCGTCGATATAAGGATGGAAGGAGGGAACGTGAGGGCAGAGCAGCGAGTGGAAAAATAGCGGTGCAGAAACATAATATGGAAACTGCTTTACCTGGGTCGAGTGGCGTTTTCAAATTGTTTCCGATTGAAAAAAGCTTCTTTCTCGTCTTTGAATTCCTGCGAATTGAAATTCTGGTAGCTATTAGAAGAGCTGAAATCCCCAGCTGACATATTGTGGTAGGACTGGTGAGAATTGTCAGAATACCGTTCTTCACTAGGACTGGAAAAATGTTAAGAGAATAATTCGTGAGAGACATCGGTACGGTGTATAGTGAAGGAATGGCATTACGTTAACACGCTAATAGGATTTCAAGAAAAACAAACCAGAGAGCTTCTCGAAAAATATTAAAGAACTATTTGTAGTAATCTAGTTCAAGGATAAAAATAAGAGATTGCTATTAACCCAAACTAACAATAGTTCAGCATTATTGCTAGTACAAGGTACGAGGGTCGTCTCAAAAGTAAGGTTCCCTATGCTATAAAAAATTCAAAAAAAATTTTTTTCAAAAATTTTTATTGCTTTGTGTTTAGTAACATCATATCACTTTTCAACATAATTCCCAGCTCGATCGATGCACTTTTGGAACCGGGGGAGCAATTTATGTATGCCCTCCTTGAAAAACTGCGTGTCCAAACTAGAGGTCCAAGCACAGACGGCAGTCTTGAGCTCGTCGTCGGTTCGGAAGCTTTTCCCCCCAAATGAGCTTTCAGATGTGGAAATAAGTGAAAGTCACTTGGTGCCAGATCAGGTGAATATGGTGGGTGGCCAAAAACTTCCCATCTGAATGAATTGAGAAGATCATGAGTCTTTCGAGCCGAGTGGGGGCGAGCATTATCGTGGAACAAAAAAACTTGTTTCGTCAAAAGTCCTGGTCGTTTTCGCTTTATTGCGGATTTCAATTTTTTCAGAGTCTCACAGTAAGTGTCGGAAGTTATTGTGGTGCCCTTAGGCATATACTCAATCAGCAGGATCCCTTTAGCATCCCAGAAAACACTTGCCATGATTTTTCCAGCTGAGTGCACCATTTTCGCTTTTTTGACTGGACTTTCAGTTGTTTTTTTCCATGTCATGCTTTGGCGTTTGGTTTCTGGTGTCGAATGGTGCACCCATGTTTCATCTCCAGTCACTATACGGTCAAAAACAGACTCACCTTCTTGCTCAAAAAATTCCAAAAAATTTTTTGCTGAAGCAATCCTTTGCTCTCGGTGTTGTTCAGTCAAAAGTCGTGGCACCCATCTTGCACAAATTTTGTGGTAACCCTGGTCATCAATTATCCTCCCAATTGATGCTCGGCTTACCTCAATATGTGGAGGCAACAAAGCAATGATTTCATCAATCGTTACTCGCCGATCGTCTTCGAGAATTTGCGTGATGGCGTCAACAGTTGCGTCGTTTCCACGAGATGTTGAAGGCCGCCCACTCCGCTCTTCATCTTCCACGCTTGTTCGCCCTTCCAGGAACAATCTCCTCCATTTCCTCACATGTTGCACACTCATACAGTCCTCTCCATACACAGACACTAATTCTCGATGAATGTTTATCGCAGATTCATTTTTGGCCGTGAGAAAACGAATGACAGAACGTAACTCCAGTTTGGACACGGGGTTGAGAGGCATCTCCATGGTTACTAGCGTGTTACTGCCATAGGGTAGATCCAAACGGCTGGAAAAAAATTACGGGTTGCCACTACACCCCGACAAATATTCCCTCAAAATTTCCCGATTGTAGGACGATTTCCCTCCAAGTTAGAAAATAGGGAACCTTACTTTTGAGACAACCCTCGTATTTACTTGAGCAGTATAGCTCCACTGCAATGGGAACTATCGTAAACCAGCGCTAGAATCGCAGCTTAATCTGCAACTACCCTTTCCAAAAAGAATTTTCAAAATCGTAATTTGTTTCAATAACTGAGGAGCAGGTTTGGCCACTTGTAAAGAAGGAAGTGCGGGCAAAATAGACAGAATAATCGTGGAAGAATCAAAATTTAATCCTGGAAAATCGATTTTGATAAGTAGAAATATCAATGAGGAAAGAAAGGTTCGCGGAAAACTGGTACCACGGAGATCTGCAAGTTTACCGATGAAGCATTGCCCAGGTTATCTACACAAAAACTTCGCAAGTGAAGTAAGTGGACTACGTTGTTGCATTTTGACACTTTCATGTCTTTGCTTTGGTATATAAACTGAAAAATCGTCACGAAAACTTGCTCACGCGATACCAATAAATAAAATAGACTCACAGTGTTGCGTAGAGAACAATCAACTGTTTTCTTATTTTGATGCTTGGGTACATGAACTAACAACCTTACTTCACTACCTTGTTGGGTAGTGGTTGACATTTTGTTTTGGTTTATTAGTTTCAACCATTTCCGTACTTCTACCACTTCAAAACGATCAGTGAACAAACGCGAGAGTATCGTGAGCGAAAAAAATTGACGATGGACAAATGTACGCCCCGCCGTGCAATGCACGGGTGAGATCTGCCGAGTAATAAATACAATAAGAAAACACACATGAAAATTTCCCAATGTGTTGCAGACTCGTATGCAAGCCTTTATTTCAGTAAGTTCTTTTAAAATTGACTTTTGATTTAAATAGTCCTTGATTGACGGACTTGTTCTTAAGGAGTCAACTGTCCTCTGGGGGAATAGAAGACAAATTGTGATGGGGGTGGTTAAATCGGCAACCTCCTATGCAGGTTACCATGACAACGTACACTAAAAAGTTATCCAAGATAATAGAGAGTTCCTAGTAGGGTCGATCCGGCGCGCCAGAACCGGATTGTCCGCCATGTTTTCAATACGGCGCGCCGGATTGCCTCCTAGTGACGTATTCGACCATAACAATACGACGCCATATCGGATACAGCGTGTTCTTATCACAATCCGGCGCCGGATTGAGAGCATGGAAGAAGTATATCTTCCATGTTGAGAGTGTGTGTGTAATACGTCACGCCGTATCTAAACCCACTAGGAACTCTCTATTAGAGAGAGATTACACAAACACTCTCAATCCGGCGCCAAATTGTGATAAGAACGCGCCGCATCCGATACAGCGCTGTATTATTACGGTCAAATACGTCACTAGGAGGCAATCCAGCATTGAAAACATGGCGGACGATCTGGTTTCAGTGCGCCGGATCGACCCTACTAGGAACTCTCTAATGAAATAAAGATTACTACCGATTTTTACGTATATGACTGAAAAAGAAGGATTAGCTGTCATTAGTATAATATGAGTCACCTTTTAGCTTTTGACGACGAATAGTTTTGGACCTTCGCTGAAGATTCATTCCACTCTTTGCCTTGGGCCAATGCTGATATCTAGACAAAAAAAAATAGGACAATGAGTCTTCCGAAATTTGCCAATAAAGATCTAAGCGCTCAATCAATACCTACCTACTGGTTCTACCGCTTGGGCTTATTCCCATTTCAGGCAAAACTGGTAACTCAAAGGGGCATCGCGATATACACAGCGATTTGGTCAGTTATTTTCAAATCAAGCACGAGCTCACCAGGGAGGGTCTTTGCCCCCTCCACACAGCAATGCCCACAGCAATGGGGATTTTGACTCAATTTTAGATTCTGGATTTTAAAGTCAAATCCTATAATAGGGCCATAGAATAACGTTCAACATAGGAATACCCAAGGGAAAAAATTACCGTAGAAGAAAATGCCTGAACAGTGAAGCCTAAAAATCGAGGGAATCTGAGGGATGCCAGCTACGTCAGCATCTTGGGGTTTCCTCCAGCAAAACGACGCGAAAACCGAAGGAAAAATCAGCAAAAATAGTATCAAAGAACGTCAACAGGTACAGTTGTAGACGCCCTTGTGACCGACATTTTGGATTAATGCGGGCAACTTTCGAAAAAAAATTATCAAGAAGTGATGAGATGAAGACAAATAATGCTTGGTAAACTAATTGGTTGAATCATATTGTAAAAAAGAGTGAGTAAAATTGCTTCTTTTGGTCACATTCGTGTCTGTGTTCTTCCCTGCCCCAGTTTGCGGACTCCTGCAATCAACCATATAAGCGAATAGTTTCATTTATGCTTCCAGAGGTGGCACTGCAGTAGTAAGCGGCACAGATTCCCCTATGAAGTAACTTTTCCCTAATACTCATTTCATGAATGGTTAGGCTGGTGGATACGTCGCAACATGGATGCCCCCATACAGATTGCCACTACATTTAAAATTTCCATCTTCCAGACTCTAATTTGTTGGATGCTTTTTTGAGCAGCACACAATGGTTTTCTTCCAATGAGTGAACCCTCTTTCAATAGAATTTTTGAAAATGTGAAGCATATTCCTCAACCATCCTTTACCCAAGCGAAACCTGAGGTTTCTACGAGATGGAGGCGCGAATTCAGGTGAGGGTGTTTAAAGCACTGCAGGGCCTTGGGTGATCAACACCAGACTGCTTAGTGCGAACAAAAGCACCGTGCGAACTCCGTCCGTGGAATTCTGGTAGCCGAGATCATGTTTGGGCAGTGCTCCAATTTCATGTGAATGGAAAAATACCCTGGATCTGCTTCAAACGTCTCGTGGAGCTTGCTCCTCACCCTTCCGACAGCAAATGCAACTGTCTTTTCGTAAAGGCTAACTGTGGATCATAAAAGATACCAGTCACTGCAAACCTGGTGGAGCTGAAGACTGCATTCTCTGTTAACCTTGGAAAGGTTCCAAGGTTGAGAAATGAAGCAAGCAAAAAAAAAATTATATTTATCATCATGACCAAGCGAATATTGAATGAATGAATGAATGAATGAATGAATGTTTTATTTGCTGTGTAACACATAGTGAATAACAATAGTCAAAATACATAATAAACAATGGCTAACAAATTAATATAACATGTGATAATATTAGGACAGGTAACGTAGGTAAAAAAAAAGACAGAAAAAGGGGGGAAGAAGAAAAGTAGGTAAAAAGAACCCCAAGCCACAAAAGCAGCGGAACCGGGGTTACTTAAACTAAAATGACTAGAAAATATGTTGACGACGTAATGACGACTAGGATATTTGAAAGACGATAAAAACATTCAACAATATACAACCCACCCAAATAAATATATATCCCATAATTATACCTATATTGCAACGTATCCTATCCTAATATCACAGCAAGATTACTCATCACAAAAAAGATCACAGAGTCAACTAGAATAAATTGTACATAAAAATTACATCTGCGCTAGGCTGAACTGAGTACTTTTAATAAATATTCCTCAGGTAGTAGCATGTCATAAAAATAAGTTAATTATAAGAAATAAATCTTACTTGCTTCAAAATATTATGGAAATGTATAAATGTATAAATTATGGAAATGTGATGGCGAAAAAACTTTGAACATCATAAAGTTCCGCGCCGATCAAAGCATCCTTCATGTATTTTTTGAACTGCTTCAAATTGAGATCTCGAACGTGCTGGGGCAAATGGTTAAAGAGGCGCACTCCAATCTGTGAGGGGCTAGTTTTCATAGTCGTTGCCAAACGAGCGGTGGGAATACATAAATCCATCCTTTTGCGTGTAGCGTATTTGTGCTGGGAACTCCTATACATGGGAATACTTGTAAAGACGAACTCCAAGCAGGCGTTCACGAATAGACTAGGCAGCGTAAGAATCTGCAGTTCCTTAAAATGTCCGCGGCAGCTCTCGTTGAACTTCAGATGTCTTAGAGTACGTACCGCCTTTTTTTGGAGTTTAAAATGGCACCAGCGTGCGGAGAGTTCCCCCATAGTAGGACACCATAGCACAAATGGCTCTGGAGACAAGCAAAATAAACAGAGAGTAGAACTTTTGGCGATACATTTCCGACAAGTCTGCTCAACATAAAATTACACGATGCCAACTTCGCGGACAATTTTCTACATGGTGCAGCCACGACAATCTATTGTCTACCTGAAGTCCCAACAGGTTCACTGATTCAGCAAGCCTACCATTCAACGAGAGGTTCAGGCTCTGAGTTTTACCCAAATTCAAGCGAAGTGCATTCCGTGAGCACCAGTCTGAGATCAAAGAGGATGTCCGGGCTATATTGGCGTCTAACTCTTCAAAAGAAGAGGCATGGACAACCGCAGTGATGTCATCAGCAAACAGTGAAAGGCGGTTCTCCTCCTGGTATGCCAGATCGTTGATATAAACTATGAATAGACAGGGACCGAGCCCTGAGCCTTGCTTAATGCCGCATGGGATTGATACTGGTTCCGATCGCTGGCCGTCATAAAACGTCACCTGAGTCCAACCCTCTAGGTAACTTTTAAAGAAACCAAGGGAGGCCGCCGAAACACCATAATGAGCCAACTTCTCCAAGAGAAGGTTAAAGGGCACAAGATCAAAGGCCTTGGACATATCGTATAGTTGAAGGTTAGTCAGCATTCCATCCTCCAGCGAATTAAGGGCATTCATAATCACTGAACAAGCTGCCAAGCTAGTGTTTTTTCCCTTCCTGAATCCAAACTGTCTGGCGTGGAGGATATCCCTATTCTCTAAGTATTCGATCAACTCACTCATAACCACTTTTTCTATTATTTTTGCAAACACTGGAAGCCTAGAGATAGGGCGAAAATCCTCATGCTTGGCGCATGTTCCTTTTTTAGGAATAGGTGTTACTGCTGATATCTTCAGACAATCCGGAAATACGCCACTAGAAAAACATAGATTGATAAGTCAGAGGTTCGACTATTAAGTCAGCCACAGCTTTTACCATCGTGGTATCGATTCCATATTGGTTCAGGTAAGCACGATTTGCAGCAGAGCCTGGCACCTGACGATCGACCGCCTGACCAGTCGTTTTTCTGACACAAGACCAAGGCAAAGTGTGCCACCTTGAGAATCGCCGGACACACTCTTCCTAATTGAGTTTGCCGTGTGTTTTCCAAGCTGGGTGAAGCAGGTTCCTGAGACACACAGCTTTGACCTCTGAGGAGTACCTCGTATATCTATTTGACTCCAGCAATACTATTGGGATTTCTGAGAACTATGCTCTTCTTGAGAATGTGTGCATCAAGTGGGTTCATAGAGAATATGAATTAATCTTCCACTTCTTATATTCTTTCTTTTTAAATTTTTCTCCATTCGGCTTACACAAATAAATTAGTCATTCAATACATCTGAGATACCTACTTTGTCACGATATAGGGCAGCGGCCCGAGAATTGTAGCGCTGTTGGATTGAGAGAGTTTCGTCCCAGTCATCTTGAGAATCCAGGAACATCCTCGCATTCCTGTTACCACCAACCTAAAGAGAAAGTACAAGTAAAAGTAAAAGGGTACAAATTCATCAGTATTTCGGCAGAATATAAGAATAACGTACGAACAAATTTCCACGGTTTCTGGGAGCTAGGTAAGTACCTGTACCTCCAGCAGTAATACCTTAGGTACTAGTAATACTAGAACATTTTGCTTTCGAGATTATCATCCACTTTTGTGAGATAGAAAAAATTCTCTAAAATCAAAATTTTTGCAGTCAATTTTCGGTTTCCAAAAACATCCTTTAAAACCAAAATTTCCACTTTTATTTCACGTTTTATTTTTGAACAAAAATATAATAATTTCCTCTAAAATAAAAAAATTCAAATTTCCACTTCTGATTTTCTTTTTCCAAAAAAATCATCTAAAATCATAACTTTACCCTCATTTCATGTTTTTTCTCGGAGGATTTTGGGTCTGTCTGAATGTTCGCAAATCCTTGTCAGGCGCAATAGGGTGTGCGCATGGGTCGGAAAAACTCTTCATTGTTATTTTTATTCTAAACTAGACCTCATTCTGAGAATTTTAACACCAACCGCGACCTTCTAGCGTGAGAAGACCTGTTTCTATGATTTTTCAAAGGTTCGGGTGTTTATGACGTCACAGTGAGCCCCCAGAGAGACGCGTGACGTCAGAATAATTCGAAACTTTGAAAAACCATAGAAAAATAACTACTCATCCAAAATGAGAACGGCTGGTGTCAAAATTCTCAGGATGAGGTCTACTTTCGACTAAAACTCTTTAAAAAATCATGCGCATACCCCATTTTACACAAAGGTTGGAAATAGATGGTTCCTTGTAGGGTCGACAGCTGCCTCCACGCACGCTCAATAGTAAAATATGTGATAAAAATAATGAAGACAACGATGTAGGTACCTTCATTTTTTCGAGCTCCAAATCTTTCCATTTGTCCATAGTAATAGATCGTACGAACGACAGGTGGACTCCTAGTCCTCGGTGCTTCCCGGAGCACTCCAGGCAGATCCAAATTCCATAGCTCACGGAAGCCCATTGAGGATTGTGCGTGCCACATTCGAAGCATTTCTAAACAACAAATGTAAAAAGAACAAATAATATTGATCGGTAACAATAACACTAGCTACATACGCTGAAATCCTTTTTTTAAAACCTCTTCCCAAAGGTGAAAGGACACTATTTTTTTTAAATAATAATAATAATAAAATAAAATTAATACCTAAATCAAATTTTAATGGGAAAGACCCCCAGGATTAATCCAACTCCGGCCCAAGGATAAGGGAAGATGGAAATGGGAATGAAGGTGAATCCTAATTAACGTTAGATAGACGTAAGACCGGTGAACAAACGTAGGAAAGATTTTATTAAATACTGAACCGACAGAATTTTAGATTGGCACGAAGTAAACAGGGAACAAATTCAAATTGAGATATTAAAAACAAATTAGTATCTGGCTACTATAGTCAGCCAACACCCACATCACCCCCACAAGTGTCAACAAAACCGAACTGGAAACTGCACTCTGCGACCGCTCTTGGTCGTCACAGGTGGTGCCGGATCTGAATCGGGAAGGTCTGGGGGCTGAGGTGGTAAGACCGTGGATGGGAGGCTGACTGGCGTAGTCGTTGTCTGAGATGGTAGACTCGCTGGAGGGTGGTCGAAATGGCTTGGGTTTAGCAGGAACGCTGGCTTTAGTCTGTCCACAGAGACAGCTTGTTCTCCCCTGGGAGTGAGGACCTTGGACACATCTGTACGGGCAATCACCAGGAATGGACCGTCGTGCGTAGGCTGGAGAGGCTTTTTGACTGCGTCTCGGCGGACAAAAACGTGGGCCGACGTTGGCAGATCCCGGTGCATGTACGGAGCACATGGCCTCTTATTATGGAAAGGGACTGGGCGAAGGCAGCCAACATGTTCTCGAAGTTTGACAATCAGATTGTGGGTGTCGGATTGGTTACCATCCTCTTCAAAGAGGTCCACTGGAAGTTGGATAGGTTCGCCGTAAAGCAGTTCAGCTGGAGTGACTCCAAGGTCAGGGATGTTGTTGGAGCTCAAACCTAAGAGGACTGTGGATAGCTGTGGTACACAATCTTCAGTCAGTTGTGCCCTCAACGCTGATTTCAAACTTGGGTGCCTCCATAAAACAACCAATTTAGTTATGAGCCGAGCAGGACTCGGGTGGTCATATCGTGGAGTACACCCCTCATTATGAATTTTATTGGGCGCCGTTCCTAGCTCCAACACCGCTATAGGTCTACCACAGAAACTTTGCATCCATGTTGCCCCCCCCCCAGGTGGCGGATCCACGAACTATAACGATAGTCAACCTTCCATGGTGAAACCTTGACTCGGAAATTGGAGCTGTGAGAAATTTGATGTTCGTGTAGTTCTACGATATTCTTCAAAACAGATTCCGAAATGCACGAACTTCAATGAGGAATTTCACCGAATTCTGTTTGCATTTTTCCTGAATAGTTAATGGTGTCGGATAGATGAAAATCGGGCTGTTTTCGGAAAATAAGTCTCCTGTTATTTTTGGGAGACAATCAAAATTTTTGATTTCAAAACTAACTGGGAAAACGGACGTGAAGCGGGAACGCTCGCTGATTGGGCTGTTCGGATCGCCGTCTCCTCCCAGTGTTGCCCATTGGGACAACGAAATCGTGTTTTCTATGAGAAAAGTTATCAAACAAAAACAGGGAAAACCTAATTTTTCCCATCTTGCTTTTTCTATTTTTTTTTTCAGTTTTTCGATTTCGAACTTTACTGTTTCGTGAAATTTTGCATCTGGGGACTATAGATTTCTCGATCTCAGCGCTTCAAGCGGCCATAAATGAACTATTCCAGCATGACGTCATTTTCCCAGTTTTTAGGACGTCCCACAGTAAGACTTGGGCGTCCTTATGCGATCGATCTGGGGTGAAGTTGGACAACACTCAACAGAAAAAAAAAATAACCACACAGTAATCCGTTTTAGACCATTCTGAATCCAAATCCGCGAAAAAAAACCATAGGTGTATGTCTGTGTGTGTGACAAAATCTTGTGTACTCTGCACAGGCCTTAGTTCTCAACCGATTTTCCTGGTTCTTTTTTTGTTCGGCGCGGAAAACTATCTAGTTGTGCACTACGTCGCCGGAATTTCGAATTTTGCCTTTTAAGGGGAGGAAAGGGGGGGTTAATGCTCTAAAAACGTGCGTTTTTGGGCATAATCTTGTGTACTCTGCCCAGGTCTTAGTTCTCAAACGATTTTCGTGGTTCTTTTTTCGTTTGACGCGGAATACTATCTAATTGTGCACTACGGCGCCGGAATTTCGGATTTTGCTTTTTAAGAGGGGGAAAGGGGGGGTTAATGCATAAAAAACGTGCGTTTGCGTGCCTAATCTTATAAACTCTGCCCAGGCCTCAATTTTCAACCGATTTGCGTGTTTCTTTTTTTGTTTGACTCAAATAACTTCCGAGTTGTACATGATTTTACCAGAGTACCAAAATTTGCAAGGGGAGGAGGTGAGTGGGGGGATAATATTCACAAAATATCCGATTTTTCAATATTTCGGTTGCTTTACTGCTTACTAATTGTACCCAAGCTTTGAAATTGAGGAAAAATTCTCATTATACCTCCGGATTTTCATGAATTATTCTCTGTACCACCATGGAACTAATAGCGGTGCCACCATGGTGCCAGGACATGGTGCCATGATGCCATAAACCGCTTATTTCGTGTTTTTTTTTTTTTTTTTTTTTTTTTGTGTGTTTCACCTTGAATACGGATGTGAACTTTGACGGACTGCCTACCAAAACTAACAGATGAAAGTTCAATGTTACGACGTATTTCCGCTTTGGTGCCAGACTGGCACCATTGGTGAGGAAAGGGGGGGGGGGAGTGAACTCGAATTCGCATGTTGGGTATCGTAGATCATGGGTTTTAAAATGCTCTTCACATTCGAGGCTCCCATGCCGCTAGAAATGTTAAGGTGGATAATGGTGGGGGAGGGTCAGTATTTCTTGCCTAAAGTAATAAATAAATTACATCGAGTGAAACAGTTTTATCACTTAACAACTGGTTCAACTGATCTAATGCTTATCCAATGGGACGTCCCCTGGAATGCATGCATTACTAAACAATATGTTTTTAAACGTTCGTATTTTCTACACTGTTTTGTTTATTCGTAAATCAGGAAGTTCGGGCTGAAAGTTTGCCTTAGGAGGTTTTTCGAGGTGCTGAATCCGATTTTGGGGTCAAAAATAGGAAATTCCGACATGGTGAAATTCCTCATTTGCAGTAGGAGGGAAATCATGTCACTTTTGAGGGGATAAATTCCCGAAAAATGATCGTACGTGCGGGAATCTTCTTAATGATAAGAGATAAGTA
>CM019182.2:25626167-25646946 GCA_009739505.2 Apolygus lucorum | reverse complement strand
AAAAATAAAACTTATATGTTATACCATGTTGCAATCTGTATTGCAGTATGGCATAATAGCATGGGGAGGAACGTATTCCACCCATATAAATAAGTTACATGTTCGGCAGAAAATTATCATAAAAATGATGTTGTCATTACCGCGTAGGACCCCTTCCGTAGATCTATTTGATACTGCTAAGGTATTTACTATTAGACAACTTTATCTGAAAAATCTACTATTGCAATTCTTTAGGACACCCAACATAATTGAAGTTTCTCGAAGGGATCCGAAATACGATACTAGATATGCCGCCGCAGGGAACGTAATTGGCTCTAGACCTAGACTGACTCTGACAACGCACAGCCCGATCTTCATTCTACATTTGTTACACCGAGATATTGTTTGTAGCCAGGGGCGTGGCGTCCATAAGGCCACTTTGGGTCTAGCCCCGGCAAATTTCTCTCACTGTAACCTAGATTTTTTACCCCAAAGTTGGAAAAACTCCCTTCAAAAAGTGTTCTCCACAAAGTAGAAAAAAATCCCTAGCAGAAAGTTTTTTCCTCAAAACTCACTCATGATCCATGGAAGCATGGAGCTTTTACAAGTAAAAAATAAGTCTACACTGACATGCAGTTATTATGTCAAATTTCCATGGTAAAACCCGAGGCCATGGAGCTAGCTTCCATGCCTACTACTAGGTCCATGCCCAAGGCTGTCTCCATGGCCTGCTACGAGAGAGAAGATGTAAGATGGAATCGATAGGTATCCAACAATCGATTTGTAACAAACAATCGATTCTCCACTCCCGAATTCCCAAGATCTGGGGCTAGACCCTACTAGACCCCGGCGTCGTCATGCCAACGTGTTGTTTATTTTTAGTTTTTCCTCGTCCGCACATGCGCAGTAGTGTTATTTTAGTTTATCCCCTCCCTTTCTCGGCTCCTGCCCTGGAAGACAAAATCGATTTTTTATTCTTTCTGGTGATGACTTGTTTTGATTCAACTAGATGGATGGATACTCTGTTCAGGTTGCCATGAAAGTTCCATGAATAACAATGGACTCCTCATAGGATGTAAACTTATGGAGTACTTCAGATATCAGTTATAGATGGGTTAAAAATTGAATGGATACTCCCCACTTTTACAGATTTTCACAGTATGTTGCCCAGACTGCACGATTAGGTGTTTTGTGTGTTTACCGACAAGAGATAAAGTTTATCTGATAAACAGGAGGGTGGTTACATCTTGACATGATACAATTTTGCTGATTGACAGCAAAATTATGATTTTTGGAGTGTTATCATTGTTGTCGATGGCGTTTGCTACACAGAGATTTTGTCACATAGGCATGAAAGTAAGTTAAAACTATTGTAAGTTGAAACGAAGTTTTAAAATATTGTTGAAGTTGTTATCTTTAGGGGTTTTTCTCCGAAATGACTAGTCTCTCTGGAGCTCTTTACCTACTGTGTTCCCTAAAGTGTCTTGAAACAATGACAGTTTACGTTCCTGGTCCTCTTATCATTTTCGGTTTTCCATTCCATTTTCCCTGCATTTCAAGTCGTCTTGGTGTTTGTTGTAATACGATCTGATGGAGTTGACCACTGATTAGACTTACCTACCTACTTATCGTATTTTTTCGTTTCTGTTCAACATTTCGGTATGGGGAAATACAATAGGCAGCCTGGTGCTCTTCAGTTCCACAACTTTTCATATATAAATGCTACGTAGGCGTTGCAAAAGACAATTAAAAGTCATCAAAGGGAATATGACCCTCGAAAAGCCTTATAGACATTTCGACTAATATGTAGAATTTGTTGAGACACTTTTTTTTATGATCTCGTCTTTATGATTAAGAAATTATGTGCTTTTCGTTTTAAAAAAATTGAATAATTAATGTTTTAGTAACAAATTAACATTTTTATCTTTTCGAGTCCCAGAAATGATTTTTTTTTTTTTTTTCATCATTAACTGGAATGAAGTTGAGATGTGATGTTTCACCACTGGGTCCTCTGTTTGTCGCAAAAGTATGTAGGTATGTGTGATCCTAGGGTCAAGTTCATGTATTTTCTGGTATGGTGCCCCACCACTTTCAGAGGTCACCCAACGCCCCTGTTTGTAGCATGAAAAGTCCCCAGAAGTACACTAGACCAAAATACAAACATATTGTTTAGTAATGCATGCATTCCAGGGGACGTCCCATTGGATAAGCATTAGATCAGTTTAACCAGTTGGTAAGCGATAAAACTGTTTCACTCGATGTAATTTATTTATTACTTTAGGCAAGAAATACTGACCCCCCCCCCCTCACTCTTATCCACCATAACATTTCTAGCGGCATGGGAGCCTCGAATTCGAAGAGCAATTTAAAATCCATGATCTACAACACCCAACATGCGAATTCAAGTTCCCCCCCCCCACCACCATGGTGCCAATCTGGCACCAAAGCGGAAATAAGTGATAACATTGAACTTTCATCTGTTAGTTTTAGTAGGCAGTCCGTCAAGGTTCACATTCGTATTCAAGGTGAAACACAAAAAAAAACCAAGAAATATGAGGTTTATGGTGTTCTGGCGCCATGGTGGCACCACTTTTATTTCCATGGTGGTACTGAAAGTAATTCATGCAAATCCTAAGGTATAATGAGAATTTTTCCTCAATTTCAAAGCTTGGATACAATTAGTAAGCAGTAAAGGAACCGAAATATTGAAAAATCGGATATTTTGTGAATATTATCCCCCCACTCACCCCCTCCCCTTGCGAATTTTGGTACTCGCGTGAAATTATGTACAACTCGGAAGTTATTTGAGTCAAACAAAAAAAGAAACACGCAAATCGGTTGGAAATTGAGGCCTGGGCAGAGTTTACAAGATTGTGCACGCAAACGCACGTTTTTTAAGCATTAAACCCCCCTTTCCCCCTCTTAAAAAGCAAAATCCAAAATTCCGGCGCCGTAGTGCACAACTAGATAGTATTTCGCGTCAAAAGAAAAAAGAACCACGAAAATCGTTTGAGAACTAAGGCCTGGGTAGAGTACACAAGATTATGCCCAAAAATGCACGTTTTTCGAGCATTAACCCCCCCTTTCCCCCCCTTAAAAGGCAAAATTCGAAATTCCGGCGACGTAGTGCACAACTAGATAGTTTTCCGCGTCGAACAAAAAAAGAACCAGGAAAATCGGTTGAGAACTAAGGCCTGTGCAGAGTACACAAGATTTTGTTACACACACACATACACACACACATACACCTATACACACACACACACACACACAGACATACACCTATGGTTTTTTTCGCGGATTTGGATTCAGAATGGTCTAAAACGGATTACTGTGTGGTTATTTTTTTTTCTGTTGAGTGTTGTCTTCCTTCACCCCAGATCGATCGCATAAGGACGCCCAAGTCTTACTGTGGGACGTCCTAAAAAGCAAGTGTTAAGTTGGCTAGTTACAGAAGGGGGCTTTAGATACGAAAGGCTATTAAACAGCATATATGTATAGGAGACTATTTAAGTTTAGAGATTATTAAAGTTAGAGAATATTAAAGTAAGTTAGTATATGTTGGAGATAATCAAAATGCGTCCTTAATTCTGTCCAATCAACCTATTGTTTATTAATTTACTTACTACTGTAATTGTATAGTAGACATCAATTTATTTACCGAGATGGAGCGATTTTGCAAAGATCCTACCCTACAACACGGGCCAAGCCTAATGTCGGGTAGGAAATCTGAGCAAATTGCATCCCTTCATGCATTTATATTATTGTAAAAGTGTACAAAATGGCGAAAATAAACATACTTATCTATCTATCTATCTAACAAAGCTGTTTAATTAAATAATTTCAATTCTGAAAAATAGATTTTTTTTAAAGGGGGTATGTGAGAGCATTTCAAATTGCAATTTGATACACTTCCCCTTGCTGGAGAAATCTGAAACATTCTGGAGGATTGTAGAGTATTTAACTGTATCGGAATATTTCAAAAAATTGGATGTTTTGATCGTTTTGACGACTTGGGACAGTTTTTTGGGTTTTCCCGAAAGTTTCACGAATGACACATAACCCCTTTAAAAAACACGGGTTCAATTCTTAACAAAAAGTGCCTCGTAGAAAATTTTTGCTTCCGAGTCTACTAAGGTAGCGGAAGCTTTGTTTTCACTTTTCAAGGTTAAAAAAAAGTTCTCGAAATTCAAAATTTCCACTCACGTTTTACGTTTTAGACCTTCCTGAACAATTTTGGTTCCGTGCTTATCAGTTTATCATGAAATCCTTGCCACAGCCATAACTTCTACATTTTCCATCCCATTTCGACGAAATTTCTCAGGATTGTTCAGATTAGCGAGTAGATGGTCCCCTATGAGGGTAGTGGAAGGTACTTAGATATTGATGTTTTGAGATTAACTACTATGCATCGGATCATCTGTACAATCGGGTTATGGATACGAGGAAGCTATGTGCCACACCACTTGGCAGACGTTTCTTGATGATTTGTTATCGAGTTATTTCAATTTTAGCGATTTTTTGTCGTAAATTGAACCTTGTCTCATTAAAATGACTACAGCTCCCTTATTTTTCATGAACGTTCTAATCTGATTACACCGTTGAAAGTAGCATTAAATTTACCATCAGGTGAGCTACAACACACATTTTTAACCGCGGATCTAGTTAGATTTTTTTCTGCTTCAAAAAAGATTTTTTTGAAGAAATCCTCAAAAGATTTTCACCTATTTCCTGTGAAGGAAATTCTATGCAGATTTCAGCGAAAACATCCTAAAAATCGCAGCTTTCCAACAGTATAATAAAAACGCTGCAAATTATTACACAAAGGTTCATTTTTCTGTATAGATCATTCACCAGCAAAGAACACGGCTTTGCCATTGTCACCACCAACCAACTAAGTTTTCGCTTCATAATCGAGTTTATTTAGATGTAATCAAAGGTTCACACTCCACTCGAAGAAATAAAGAATTTCTTCATTTAGAAATTTGATTACTGGTTGCTAAGGACGCAAAACTGAGTTCAACTCGAAGAAACGAACAGCGATCGCATTTCGGTCAGCTGAAATTTGAACGGAGATTAGACCTCTTTTGCGATTCACACTCGTGTTTCTGAATTATCGAAGGAAAACCTTCAAGTACTCATAGGGACCGAACGGTTTGTCCTGCAGAGTTCCGCGTGGTCATACAATTTTAAAAAATTCAATGCTATTTAAAATTGGAGAAAAAACGATACCTGTATATCAAGCGTTTTCGAGCTAGAGCACTCTTGAAAATTTCAACCCTCAATTTTCACCCCTTAGAAGTGACCTACATCAACCAAAATCTTCGGGGCACAACTAGAGCCCAAAAGGAGCCCATATACCAAATTTCATCGAAATCGTTCTATGGTAACTAAGAAAAGTGCGGAGGAACGGCGCACAGTGGGGCCAATTGGCCAAAAATCGAAGAAAAATCATTATTTTTTTTAACGAATTACTGTATCGTCTAGGGAATGGTTTCATTCGATTCCGAATACGATAATACAAAGAAAAATATGTTTTCTGAAGTTTAAAGTTATTATTTTAGTACTAAATCTTGAATTTCGAAAACAATAATGTTATTTAAAGTGGGAATGAACGACGGCGTTTATTTAATAAAACAAGGAAGGGATAGGACCACGGTGGTCCTCTCTTCCTCCCCCCTGTACAATTTAAAAAATTTTTTTTACATCTCCCAGTCGTAAAAATAAAATATTGTAAAATAAAATGACCATGAAAAGAAAAGAAATACATCTTACTAATGATTAAACTACTCGTAGTTATAGGAGTAGTAAAATTAATTTTATTTCGTAGGACTAAGCAGAATCTTTTTATACGCGATCTTAAAACTATACGGATAGTGATAAGTTAAATAGATTTACATTTTCGTTATACAATTCGATAGATTGAAGTAGGAATGATTTGCTAAATAAAATGGTTTTGAGGTGTGTAGTTAAGTTATGAAAGCTGTCTAAGAATTTATGTTCGTTGGGCTTTTGGAATTTGAGGAGTTTGGAAAGTAAGGTTGCCATCGTCAGTTTTTCCTTTCAGGAATTTTTAGTCATCCAAGTTTAATATAGTATGGCGTGACATGTACTCGTACGTCGAGCCTTAAGCGAAAAACGCTAGGTACAAATCATTGCCCAAAGGTTTATTATTTTCTGTATAGATCACCCTTCTGTATATGTAGATCACTGGTTCTCCATCAATAGCACCTACCACCATCTGTATTCTCCCTTGACCTTCCCTCTCAAATTTCAGCTTCCTGCGTTCAATAGGATTGAAAATGGCTTCGGAGCTCACTCAGCTGATCAGTGATCTGAGGAGTGAAGAAGATCTCCTCGAATGCTGGAGACCCCTGGAAGAGCACTTCCATTCATTAGGATTGAAAATGGCTTCGGAGCTCACTCAGCTGATCAGTGATCTGAAGAGTGAAGAAGATCTCCTCGAATACTGGACTCCAGTAACTGGAGACGCCTGGAAGAGCACTGATCAGCTGAGTGAGCTCCGAAGCCATTTTCAATCCTATTGAATGGAAGTGCTCTTCCAGGCGTCTCCAGCATTCGAGGAGATCTTCTTCACTCCTCAGATCACTGTTCAGCTGAGTGAGCTCCGAAGCCATTTTCAATCCTATTGAACGCAGGAAGCTGAAATTTGAGAGGGAAGGTCAAGGGAGAATACAGATGGTGGTAGGTGCTATTGATGGAGAACCAGTGATCTATACAGAAGGGTGATCTATACAGAAAATGATAAACCTTTGGGCAATGATTTGCAGCGTTTTTTACCTACCAACATTTTTTTAGACCAACCCTTAAGTTGGTGTGGCACATACCTTCCTCGTGTCCATAACCCGATTATATAGATGATCCGATGCATAGTAGTTAATCTCAAATCATCAATCTCTAAGTACCTTTCACTACCCTCATAGGGGACCATCTACACGCTAATCTGGACAATCCTAGAAAATTTCATCAAATTCGATGAAAAATGTAAGTGAGTAGTGATTGGATCAAAATATTTCTGGGAGTCGAATCTAAAGCGCTACGTCTGAGCTACTGGGGCCTCGTGGTAGGTTGCATAGGACTTGAGATTCTCATGTCACACGGGAGGGCGACGAATGCACGGCTGTTACAAGGATTTTACGTTTGCGCATGCGCAGAGGCTACTATAAATTTTATGGCCTTGATTTTCATTGGGGACCATCTACAACCTAATCCGCGTAATCCCTGAAAATTTCATTGAAATCGGATGGAAAATGTAGAAGTTACGGCCGTTACAAGAAAAATTCACGTTTGCGCATGCGCAGTGGCTACTATCAGTCCGAAGGTGGCGATTTTCATAGGGAACCATTTAAATACTAATCCGCAACATCCCTGAAAATTTCATAGAAATCGGACAATAACTTCGTATAGTTATGCCCGTTACAAGGATTTCATGACAGACAGACAGACACGGAACCAAAATTGTTCAGAAAGGTCTAAAACGCAAAACGCGAGTGAAAATTTCGATTTTGGAGAAATCTTTTTTTCATCCTTGAAAAGTGAAAACAAAGCTACCGCTACCTTGGTAAACTCGGAAGCAATAATCACGTACCTACATAGTACCTACCTACGTGACCTCAGCGCCTTGCCGATTCAATGTCTACTGTATGGTCAGAATCGCTTCTGTGTGTAATGGCGACAATCGCTCATAGTTGCATGCCCTTGAAAGCGATAAGATAACTATCTCGTTAGTCGCCCTATATCGCTGTTTACGATTTGTTTTTCTCATGAGATCTGTTGAAGGGTTGGGATGAGTTAAATTGGTGTTGTGTTGAATATAATTTGTAAAAGGTTGAATCGAATTCGTAAAAAGTTGAATAAATCTGTAAATGCTACAAAATGAATCAATCTCTTTCACTATCTCATTTGATTGAGACGAAATTTCAATGTTCGCAGGCTTCTCCGGCAAAGCGTTTGACTCTAAGCGAAATCTACACATTCCTCCAGCAGCGGTTCCCTTTCTTCAGGTAGGCACCTCACTGTAATCATACCTTCCGTATGTAAGTTCCGTAACTATGCGTGTGACGGCAACAGGTGACTTCTGGGGGCGAGTCAACTGATTAATTGAAAGTCAAGCTCGATTCTTACTGCAATCTACTTCCTTTTAAGAATGCATGCGCCTACCTAAATAAAGTAAAAAACGTCTGCCAAGTTGGGTGGGCAGTATAGCTTCCTCACTCATTGTAACATGGACGTATAGAATCAGTTGGCGAAAAAATTATGATTCTTTATTTAGCGGTCCACCGTCTAGGACCTAACCCACACAATCCCTGAAAATTTCATCGAAATTGGTTGAATAGTTGCGGAGTTTTGGTTGTAACAATAAATTTAAATTTCGCGCATGCGCAGCGGCTATTGCTTGACCAATTTGATTGAAACTTATAGGGTGTCTCTTAGAAGTTAGTCCCTAACTAACCTCCAAATTTGAGCAAAATCGGTTCATTAGAAACCGAGAAACCGAGGTTCCAGGAAATTCACGTTTGCGCATGCGCACTCGCTCCTATTGGTCCGAAGGTGCTAAAATTTATAGGGGACCGTCTAGGACCTTACCCGCACAATCCCTGAAAATTTCATCAGAATCGGACCACAGGTTAGTATAGTTTTGCCCGGGACAAGGATTGACCACAGACAGACCGACAGACAGACAGACCGACAGACCGACAGACAGACAGACACGGAACCAAAATTGTTCGGGAAGCTCTAAAACGCAAAAAGCAAGTGGAAATTTTGATTTTGGAGGACATTTTTTTTTTTCACTTCTTTCACGAATACAAAGCTTCCCTACCTTCGGTAGTGAGGAAGCAAAAGTAAGTCCCTTTAACCCATTTTCGGCCACTGATGCGTTTTTGCATCGACTTTTTTTTTTTTAATATTGAAAATAGTGGAAAATCTTCCTAGAAGAATTTTTTCTTGTTCATGCTGTTCCGAAACTCGTAAAAAAATTCTTCGACGTTCGGGAGCTCGATGCGATTTTGGAAGTTTGTTTTGTGAAAAGGAGGCTTTTTGGCCAAAAGCATGATTATGGTGGCTCAAATTCAATTTCGGGCGATTAAACTTTCTGGGCCACGCGTCGAAACGGATTCCGGTCCATAAAATAGATTTTTACATTTTACCAACAACAACGAATTGGATAAATCACATCAATGTGGGCGACTTAGGCCTCTTAAATCCCATTAAGATGTAAAATTCTTAACATTTGGAGTATTTTTTCTCTCAATTGGTGAGCAAATAATGCCTTATTTTGGCCGCCATCCTGTAAAACAGTTCATTCCACTCACTACTCTGTTATTTCTACCCTTGGCTTGAAATGGGTTAATTTGAATAATGCGGAGAGTCGAGTACTTCATGGATTATTATTGTTACTGTGGAACAGGTGTTGAGGAAAACTGTGAGATTTTTGCGAAATACTATTCTGGTCTTGAAGTGTTCCTCATTGGAATTGAATCGATGAGAATAAAAACAGTACAAGTCCATTTTTGACGATTGTTGAAAAATGGCTTTTTGTAGGTTGTAATCAGTAGAACTACGCATTGAGCACAAGAGCAGTATGCTAACCACACTCGGTAAGCTTGAACACAGCCTAAATGAAAATGATTGAAGGAAAAAACAGTAGGAGTCCATGGACTTATACCACCTGACACCTGATATCTCGATAAGCTGATTGGGGACATGTACTGTTGTCATTCTCACTGATTCAATTACACTAGATTACAAAATTTAGGGGTGGTCTGGCTGCCTCGTTCAATCACCACTTTTCTTATAGTATTTGGTGCGCTGAATCCGAATCTGGCGTCAGTTTTTTTTTGTTTACGTCGGATTTTCAAGATATAGCTAGTTTTAAGATTTTTCTAGTTCTCACTTTTCTTCATTTTTTAGTGAAAACTCATCTTGCTCAAATCTCCTCAAAAAGTACTCAGACTTATAGACAATTTCATGTAGAATCCGAATATGTACTTAGTTTTTAAGTAAAACTGTGTTAAACCCCCTATTTTCTACAAAACGTGTCAAAAAACACCGGTTCTCAACGTTTTTTCTTCGGGTTTTCCCTTACATTTTGCCACGTGAAAAAGAAATTAAGGCTAAAAAAAATTTTCTCGGGCTTTTACTTTGTAGGGGGGACACCCCGGAGGAGAATGAGACCAATCGCAGCCTCCTAAACCCATTAATATCGAAGGAATGAGCTTTTTCATGGCACTGAGATGAAAATTCACAAAAACCGTTAGTTAATTTTTCGAGATAAGTATGTGCGTTCCTAAATCTGTTTTCCTCAAATGGATTTTCCTGTCTTCTACATTTTTTATGCTTGTCACCTATTAAGAGTAAGATCGAAAATAGGTACTCAAAGGGGGAGTAAATCATAATTGGGAAACTCTTGTTTTGTTAAGTGATTTTAATTCAATAAACTGCAGAAAAGTTAACGGTGTAAATCTGTTTCACGAAGGCTCAGATGAATCAAAAGTTGGTAAAATGTTTGGTTATTCCTCCACCTCAGAGGTTCTACCAAGATATGAAAACCATGGAAGAACGGTACAAAGGGTATTGGGAAGTTCACATGATGGCGGACTAATGTTGGACCTTAAAAAGAGATTTACCTAAGGCGGCGAAGTTTTCTCTACATAGATGCCGGCGATGAAACCTCCGAGGTGGAGGAATAACCAAACATTTTACCAACTTTTCATTCATCTGAGCCTTCATGAAACAGATTCACACCGTTAACTTTTCTGCAGTTTATTGTGTTTCGTTTGTAAAACTGAATTAAAATCACTTAACAAAACAAGAGTTTCCCAATTATGATTTACTCCCCCTTTGAGTACCTATTTTCGATCTTACTTTTAATAGGTGACAAGCATAAAAAATGTAGAAGAAAGGAAAATCCAATTGAGTGTGAGCTGCCGCTCACTGAATCTTCACCAAATTCAGTAGCGGAGCTGAGCTAAATTTAGCTTCCCTCCTGAAGCCCCTAGAACAGCAGGACGCCACCTCCATCTCGGCGTCCCAACTCCCCAGAGAAGCGAGACCAGCTGACATCTCGACGCAGCCAATCAGAGCCCTCCACGTACAACACCTCAGTGGAGGGGTGGGGAGCAACAGCGGAATTTCCAGACAGCGTTGGCGGCGTCGCAGTAGTCCCCTACCAACCGTCAGCAGTATCGGTCGCAGCGCGCTCGACCCCACGATCCGATTCTGCCTCGACCCCCCTGTCTACCTTGTGCGCACTATTCAACCACGAAGTCGACACCCTATCAACTCGCGATCCCTGCAACGTCCCCGAGCTACAGAGGAGACCGACCCATCATCCTACGCCACGAAGCCGACAGAATTCCTCAGGGCCCTGTCCGCGTAAGTGCACGAACCAACCATACTTTAGTAAAATCTTTGGCCAAAGTAGTGCGGTGTTTAGAATAAATCTTAAACTATAACTGAAACGAAACGAGATACTTTTTACATAAACTGAACTGCCTCTATGGATTTTGACTTGGAAATTGGAAACTGATTGATGAGATCTGGAATATTGAATGTATTGATAACGCATGGAACTTTTGAATGAAACCATTATATTTTGAACATGTCACAAATGTGTCACAACTGAGTCGCCCTTCAGGCTGTAACCTTTGCAAATACTGAACTGTTCCTATTAATAAAACTTAGCTGTTAGTTGTATTTCTGCTTTTTCCTTTAACTTTTCCCTGGTTCTGATAACACAATAGAGGAACGTGCATCGACACACCTCAGGTTTGCAAATTCCCTTCAGGAAACATCATTTAAGCCCCTCAGGCCGGACACACTAGTGATCCGTGGTTATTTCATGCGCCCTTCAGGCCGTCACGATTTCGACACGACTCCACTACGGAACTTCTAAATCGATTGCGCCTCGCCACAGGTAACTATAAACGCCCTTAATTTTCAATCTAGTAATAAGTGTTTTGGTAATTGCATTTCTCCCCCACAGAACTCATCGACACAGTCGCACACGGGTTGGTGACATAGATAGGAATTTTATTCCTTTCTCTGTCATTAGCACGTGAGTAGCAGGCTTACAAATTGGTGGCAGCGGTGGGATTTCGTTCCTTCCCCTGTCATCAACGAGTGAGTGCAACAGGCCTACAAATTGGTGGCAGCGGTGGGATTTCGTTCCTCCCCCTGTCATCAACGAGTGAGTGCAACAGGCTTACAAATTGGTGGCAGCTAGTAGGATTTCTTGTGAGTTCGGCTTACACGAACCCAAACACGAAGTAGGTCTGTTGTCGACACGAGTTCAACATTTAACGTAGAGTCTACCAAAACACGTTATCTGAACCAGAAAAGTACAACTAGGTAGGATGTGCATCCAACTTTTGTAATTACAGGAAAAGTGACACAGATTCGCCATATTCGCCTTCAGCATTGATCGACACGAGGAGACTTCTCTTCTCGTAGTATACCTTAACTTCAACATACATTTGACACAACACACGCTACTGACTTTTCTGCCTAAGTGGTAGTCTAGGTCAATTTACACACAGCTACCAGAGTAGACACAAACTCGCCACGATGTCATTGAACCTCTCCGGTGCCAGTGAACGGGGGGCTGGAACACATTCGTCCTCCGGCACGGAGGCGGTTGAGACCATGACGCAGACCATGAGGGAGATGAATATACTCCTTCAGAGGTTCAACACAGTAACGCACGAACATGACAGGGAGGACATACCACGCTCGGTATTCCTCGAGATAGAACCTTGGGACCCAGATGCTCTAGGTGCCCTAAATGTAGTCTCATTTTTTGCCAATTTTGACACAATCACGACAGGTCTAACGTCGCCACAGCGGTACAGACTCCTCCGCACGAAAGCCCGCGGGGTAGCTAAGCAATTCTTGATAGACCGGGACGATACACCGGATGTCGATAACGTGTACGAAACCGTAAGGGACGACATGCTGAGGTGGTTTCAAAAGGAAAACCCCCAACACGCTGCCGCTCTGTTATGGACCGTCAAACGCAACGCATCCGAGACCCTGCGCCAGTTCGCGGATCGTGTACGCGGCTTAGCCCGCTGCGCCGTAGTAGAAGAGGGGGCGCGCTTACACCGCCACGATCGGAACGATTGGGTTGAGAGGAAGACCCTGAACGCATTCATACGCGGGATAGGGAAGAACATCAGCGCACTACTACTCACGAATCGACCCCGTTGCATTCAGGATGCGCTCAGTAAAGCCGAGGAGCTTGAGGAAACGTTGGACGACACGACAGACATAGAAGAGAGATGGGACTTGGCGGCCGTCACAAATGATAGAAGATGCTATAATTGTGGTAGCCACGAACATTTCGCCGCCGAGGTGCCCCCGAAAGGACGACCACACACCCCGATACAACCGACACAAGGACGAAGAACGCCGCCGGGATAGACCGAACGAACACACGAACGAGGATAAACCTATCCCGCGCTACCCATGCATGTTCTGTGCCGATCGGAACCATTTTCCCGTGAGTTGTCCATTCAGCCCACACAAAACGATCTTTTGTGACTTTTGCGGGATGAGGGAACATTTGGAGGCCGACTGTCTGAAGAAGAAGAGACTCCTACCCGTATCCCAACCCGCCATGGCACCTGCGCACACGATGGAGGTAGCTCGCTACAAGAAGCCCAACGAAGATGCACACATTCCCGCAATAGAAGTTCCCAATGACGCGCACGATGAAGATCACTGTCGGTTTGGGCCCCGAAGAACGATATATGACAGTCGACACGGGAGCTAGCCTGTCGGTCTTGTCAACGCCTGTGAAGGGGGTAAAACTCCTTCCCACGCGCACGATCGCATGGGGGGCCGACGGTATGCCATTACACTTCGCGGGAGAACAACGCCTGCACACACGAATCGGGGGGTGTTCTTTTGAACACACTTTCCTCGTTTTCTCAAGGAAGAGCGCCACATTGGACTTGCTGGGACTTGATGTTTTACGAAGGGTTCCAATCACATTCACCACGGGACCCGAAATGAAGTACCACACGCCAGAGGGACCCATTCGACCATACACCCCCGTCGACATGATCGACGAGCCCTACAATGTGGGGGTGGTGTTGCGACCGGAGGGGCGGGAAACCGGGTTGTTTGCTGATCGTAGACATGAACACGACACAGACACACCCCTCCCTAGTACCTCTTCGGTAGCAACAGCCACCTTCAACACGATTGAATGTGATCGCCCTATCTTCGAAGTAGCGATCGACACACCACACGTCCCAACTACCTCCAGCACGCCAAACAACGGATCGGGTGGATTGAAGTTTTGGACTCGACATTTCGGTGGAACTACAACGCCCATCGACACACCTGTCGACATACCCGCCGACACGTCGACACATGGTATCGACATACCCGCCGACACGTCGTCACATGGTATCGACACACCCGCCAACACGTCGTCACACGGTATCAACACACCCCTCGACACGTCGACACATGGTATCGACACGCCTGCCGACACGTCGTCACACGGTATCGACACACCCATCGACACGTCGACTCATGGTATCGACACGCCCATCGACACGTCGTCGCACGGTATCGACACGCCCATTGACACGTCGCCGCACGATATCGACATGCCCATCGACACGTCGTCGCACGATGTCGACACACAAATCGACACATCCATCTGTCGTACTACTACACCTCTTGAACTACTCAGGAAGACGCTCCAAACACCCACCATGGAACTGATGAGCGAAACCTTACAAATTGGTCAAAACTATGAAAATCAGGGTCATATCAATGTCATTCAAGAAGCAAGTGATGAAGAAGAGTGGGAAGAATTACCAACGGACCAATGGGACTCACCCCTACCCGAATTTGAAACAGTCCTCAACAACTAGCTACAACACCTCGATGAAGCCGACGCTGAACCAACGAGGGAGGTGCTGAACCGATTTAAGGATCTGTTCAACCCTCCTACGGGAGAAGGATGTAGCCTCAACGTTTCGCACAAAATTATCACTACGCAACCCACTGTTGCCCAACAAAAGCCTTATCCAGTTCCGCACGCATTACGAGAAGTCGTCGAAACCCAGATAAAAGATATGTTGTCGTCAGGAGTCATCAGCGCGTCAACTAGCCCGTGGTGCGCACCAGTCCTCTTAGTGAAGAAGAAGACACCGCCGGGGGAGAAACAACTTTGGCGTTTTTGCACAGACTTTCGTCAGTTAAACAAAATCACTAAAGGAGATGCCTACCCCCTCCCACGTTTGCAGGAAACGCTCTCGATGCTCGGACGATGCCACTGGTTCTCAACCATCGATCTGATATCTGGGTACCACCAGATTCCGGTACACCCAGATTCGAAGGAAAAAACGGCTTTTTCGGTTCTCGGACGTCATTTTGAATACGAGAAGATGCCATTCGGATTGAAAAATGCACCGGCAACATTTCAGCGCGTCATGAATGACACTCTTGACGGCGTTTTGGGTAATAATTGCCTCGTCTATTTAGACGACGTGATAATCTTTTCTGCGACACGAGAGGAACATCTGGAAAAATTGGTACAGGTCTTCGACCGACTGACCGAAGCGAGATTACAGGTGAACCTCGCTAAGTGCGAGTTCCTAAAGAATGAGGTTCGATTTTTAGGTCACCGTATTACACCTGACGGAATCTTGACCGAACCCGAAAAGATAAGCGCCATCAAACAATTCCCTGTACCTACCTCAAAGCTCAAATTACAGTCGTTCCTGGGACTTGCCGGTTTTTACCGTCGCTTCATCCCGAAATATTCGGAAATAGTGGTCCCAATAACTGACCTGCTCAAGAAAGACGCACCCTTCGAGTGGACTGACCGACAACAAAAGGCCTTCGACGAACTCAAGGGCAAGTTGACCGCCGAGCCCGTCTTAGCGTACCCTGACCTGACAAAACCCTTCATTCTTGCAACCGACGCATCCAGCTCCGCCTTGGGGGCTGTCCTCTCACAAAATTTTGATGGGGAAGAGAGGCCCGTGGCCTACGCAAGTAGAAAATTAAGCGGTGCGGAAACAAGATACTCAGTCACGGAACGGGAACTCCTCGCAGTTGTATGGGCCGTCCGCCACTTTCAAGAATATTTACTCGGACAAACATTTGAACTTCAAACGGATCATATGGCTCTCACCGCCGCCATGCACCTCCGCGACCCTACCTCACGCATTGGCCGCTGGATCCTGCGGTTAGCTGAATATGATTTCGTAGCAAGATACCGTCCCGGATCACAGATGGGACACGCAGACGGACTAAGTCGGGGAGATATTGCCGTCATAACACTCGAATTTCCACGCGAACTGATGATCGCGGCACAGAATTTGGATACCTGGGTCCAAACCCTTGTTTTGAACCGACAACAAGAAAACTTACGCAACACCAATGGAGTTTGGGAGACTCAAGTTCGCTACGATGGACGTCACGAGTGGGTGCCGCTCGTTCCGAGCTCGCTCCGCGAGTGGTTAATCGACCGTTGTCACAAGAACGAGTGGGCTGGACATCCCGGTGCGGAAGTTACAGAAAAGCATGTTTGGAAACTTGGAATTTGGCCCTGGACTGTCCAAGGATGTACGTGAGAACGTTCGACGATGCGAAGCATGTCTCCGCCGAAACACACCGCCTAATCTCAAGAACCCGATACAAAAACCACTTCTCCCCGAGCGGACCTGGCCAAATAGTTGGGATCGACTTTGTGGGACCAATTTCTACTGGAGCCTCGACGAAATACTTACTGACTGTTGTTGACCATTTCACCAAATACGCAGAAGCCTACATCACGACCGACTGCACAGCTTCAACGGTGGCAAGAAATCTGGCGAACCGATACATCCCGGTACATGGCGTTCCCGAACGATTAGTTTCCGATCGAGGAACTGCATTCACGGCCGGATCGACTCGAGCCTTGTGTGAAACATGGGGTATTAGGCAAGTGTTTACCACCGCCTATCACCCAGAAAGCAATGGAGTATGCGAACGGTTTCACCGCACGCTCACCAACATCCTAGCGAAGATCACGAAGAAAACGAAGGATTGGGAGACTATGCTTCCCATAGCTCTTGCGGCGTACCGATCAGCTCCACACAATAGTACCGGATTTTCACCAAACTTTCTGACATTCGGACGTGAAATACGACTTCCCAACGAGACCTTGCAGGGGTTACAACCCCGTGCCGACGAAACCACGCTTATGAAGAACCTGCGAACCGCTCGTGAGGCGACCCAACAGTGTCTTCACGAAGCATGGAAAAGACGAAGTGACACCATCAACGCCCGAAGATCATTACGATCGTTCGCGACAGGATGACGCGGTCTATTTGAAGGAAGTTCAGCCACCTACCGGAATCGTGAAAAAGTTCTGGAGTCCGTGGTCTGGACCCTGGATAATATTGCGAAAACTGTCCGACGTCACTGTATGAGATTCGGGATTTACCCGACATACGGACACAGACAGTACACATCAACCGACTAAAACCAGCCTTTGTATTAGGCGTTCCCGACGAGACATTCATCGACCCTGTTGACATTAAACGAACCCCGCACGATACGACGACTCCAGCACCAGTAGAAGAAGTACCTGAAACAGAAGGAAAGACATATTAGAAGAATATGAATGGGAAAACACGAGTTAAAGTGGAAATGCCTACATCTCCGTCAACCAGTACACACGTCAGAACACCACCTGACGAAGCACACGCACTGGAAGGGACCTCTCGAAAAACATCGACCCGACTGAACGACTCAGTGGGCACAGATCATCTCAGAGACGCGGATCACCATTTTGATCGCTCTTCTGAAACCCAGATGACCTGTGCACACGATCGCCAGAAGGATCTCTGCGCTCGGGAGGCACAAGATCGGAAGGCCACGACAACGCACGTGATCGCCACGACAACGCACATGATCGCCACGATAATGCGCATGATCGTCACGACATCACACGGAATCGTCACGATACCCAGCATGACCTCCACGGTGATCAACACGATCAACCAGAACATCGGTACGACACCTCTCACCATGAAACTGACTCCGAAGAAGAAGAGTTTAAGGACGCAGAAAACGATCCACCACTGCAAACGCCCAAAGGGAGATGAACCTGAAACTCCTGCACGTTATACTCTAAGAAAAAGGGAGTCTAATGTAAATTACCGACAACTCCACTTAGGTAAACGACAAACTGACTAACTCTTAGGGACATACACACGACATGAACTGACAAACGACTTACTTGGATCCTTCAGATCACCCGACTTACCTTGGATCCTTCAGATCACCCGACTTACCTTGGATCCTTCAGATCACCCGACTTACCTTGGATCCTTCAGATCAACATGATTTACTCTTTCACGGCCCTACTTAGGCCAGTCAAAATTTTGAAGTACCAAAATTGCATGAAAATCCAGTAAATTCATTTTGTCACTTTTTCTAGGCAGGATGTCACATAGGGTTCTTTTTCTCTGTTGTTGTAGGATGTCGCAAAAGCAGATAGAGGCCAAGATTCTCGAAGGTGGACCCAACGCACCAGATCCCTTAGTCGTCCACATGCGGAATTGCGTGGAATCCATTCGTCTGCAATTGGAAGACCAGCAAAGCGGCTTCGTAGGGACCCCCGAACCAAACCCCACCCCCCAGGATCACCTCGAAAGCTTGGCCAACCTCATAAGGTTCTCCATGTGCAGCGATACGGAGACAGCACGCCAGCACAACGGCCATGGAGCTCTCCTTATCACCCTTGAGGTAGCCAAATGGATTCCGGTCTACCAAAGGATCCAACAAGAACGCGACTTCCTACGGACTTGCAGGGACCAGTGGTTGAAGGATCGAGAGGAGCTCGTACGAGAGAGGAATGCCGCTTTGGCCGACTTGGAGAGGGCCAAGGCACAGACTGCTGCAGAGCCACCTGCGGCGAGGACTGAAGAGTCTGAGGCACCCGTCCAGACCTCCGCAGAGCCACCTGCGGCGAGGACTGTAGGAGCTGGTACGGCGTTGGTCCACTCCAACCCGGCCACGCCGGAGCCACTCAACGTGCCGTATGGGGAAAGTGAGTCGTCGCCCGAGTCTCTGGTCCAGTCACGACCGACTCGTGGCCAACGGCGGCTCACCTCTTCCCCAAACTCAAGCCCGGCACCGGACTTCCTGCCCACGCCCATCCGTGAGCCCCAAGTCGTACTGGAAGATCTCGGGAAGAAGAAGGAGCTGCCCAAGATCCTGTTGAGGGTTGCGAGGAAGCGGAGGCCAGAATGTCCTGTATGCACGCGGACCGTAGCGAAGCTCTACACCTTTCGCTGCCCCGCGTGCAAGGAATTCTGGCAGCGCCTGATTACGCTGCACCGCCAGGGCAAACACCTCCCTGCCTGCGCTCACAACGACACCCGCCGCAACCCCACCGCCTGCCGAGGCTGCAGAAGGCAGCAGTACGAGCTCGAGCTCAGGAGGGCGCACCCTTCCCTTCCACTCCCGATACCCAGTGTCATCGTTGACGACACTGGCTTCCGGAGGGAGGGGGGGTGTGAGCTGCCGCTCACTGAATCGTCACCAATTTCAGTAGCGGAGCTGAGCTAAATTTAGCTTCCCTCCTGAAGCCCCTAGAACCGAAGGACGCCACCCTCCATCTCGGCGTCCCAACTCCCCAGAGAAGCGAGACCAGCTGACATCTCGACGCAGCCAATCAGAGCCCTCCACGCACAACACCTCAGTGGAGGGGTGGGGAGCAACAGCGGAATTTCCAGACAGCGTTGGCGGCGTCGTTTTAGTCCCCTACCAACCGTCAGCAGTATCGGTCGCAGCGCGCTCGACCCCACGACTCGATTCTGCCTCTACCCCCCCTGTCTACCTTGTGCGCACAATTCAACCACGAAGTCGACACCCTATCAAATCGCGATCCCTGCAACGTCCCCGAGCTACAGAGGAGACCGACCCTTCATCCTACGCCACGAGCCGGCAGAATTCCTCAGGGCCCTGTCCGCGTAAGTGCACGAACCAACCATACTTTAGTAAAATCTTTGGCCAAAGTAGTGCGGTGTTTAGAATAAACCTTAACTATAACTGAAAACGAAACGAGATACTTTTTACATAAACTGAACTGCCTCTATGGATTTTGACTTGGAAATTGGAAACTGATTGATGAGATTTGGAATATTGAATGTATTGATAACGCATGGAACTTTTGAATAGAACCATTATATTTTGAACATGTCACAAATGTGTCACAACTGAGTCGCCCTTCAGGCTGTAACCTTTGCAAATATTGAACTGTTCCTATTAATAAAACTTAGCTGTTAGTTGTATTTCTGCTTTTTCCTTTCACTTTTCCCTGGTTCAGATAACACAATAGAGGAACGTGCATCGACACACCTCAGGTTTGCAAATTCCCTTCAGGAAACATCATTTAAGCCCTTCAGGCCGGACACACTGGTGATCCGTGGTTATTTCATGCGCCCTTCAGGCCGTCACGATTTCGACACGACTCCACTACGGAACTTCTAAATTGATTGCGCCTCGCCACAGGTAACTATAAACGCCCTTAATTTTCAATCTAGTAATAAGTGTTTTGGTAATTGCATTTCTCCCACAGAACTCATCGACACAGTCGCACACGGATTGGTGACATAGATAGGAATTTTATTCCTTTCTCTGTCATTAGCACGTGAGTAACAGGCTTGCAAATTGTTGGCAGCGGTAGAACTCGTTCTCATCACTGGCATTCGGTTTGCAACAACAGGCTTACAGTATCGATACATCTAGAAAGTATCAA
>CM019182.2:25610846-25626067 GCA_009739505.2 Apolygus lucorum | reverse complement strand
TCAGGAAGGTCAAAACGTAGGTAAAAAGTAAAAACAAAGCTTCCGCTACCTTGGTAGACTCGCAAGAAAAATGAAATGAAAACGCGATTCCGCGACACCACTGACCACCCAACTTTGCAGAGGTTATTTGGTTCACACATTTTCTAAACATTGGGATAGTTAATCCAAGAAAACCACGTGCATGCGAGTATAGAGTACGTACAAACGCTAAGTATTGCTGGATTACCATGGGTTTGTACGTATTATTGTCATGATTTTTCAAGAATGATGTGAGTTTAGGTGTTGCCTACCCTGTGAGTTTCATCAAGTTCGAATCATTAGTAACCACTGTTGTTCGCAAACAAATTCTTGTAACAAATTATTAGCAAATTGCCCCCAAATTGATTGCACCTTATGTGCATGCTAACGTAAATTCCTTGCCGTAGGAACCCATAGCTTCCACAGATATCTTAGGATTCCGTAAGATAAGTAGGGATGGGTGTAGGTTGGACCGTGGAAGTTCCGCTATAAATTTCTTCTCCGTCAAAATAATCACATAAATCCAGCATTCAAATCTCGGATACATCTAAACAAAAGTTTCTTACTACCTAGCCATACATGAAATGAATACGAAGAAGCTATACCACTTCCACTTGGCAAACATTAAATGTTTCAAATTTTGGAAACACACCGATTAGATTGTAAAAAGCGTTATCTTCCGTGGCCCATTCACAAACTACCAGCTAAATTTGAGTAAAATCGTGCAAATAGTAGACAGCGCACCCGTTCCTGCCTAGATGGAATTCAAAGAAGATTGTCTCGAGGCTGATGCTCAACAATCGTGCTAATTTAATCTATATCGGATCTTGTTTCCTCATAGTTCAGCCCGGAACGAGGACACAGACAGACGTTTACCATCGATAGACCCAGAACCAAAGTTGTTCAATGAGCTCTAAAACGAAAAGAAAGGGAAAATGTTTGTTTCTGATGTTCTAAATGAAAAATATTATGACCACAAATTTGGTCCGGAAACATCTAATTTTATATTCTGTGTTGGTACGGCTAAGATTACGAGTAAAAGTTTCATAGAATATTTCCAAGGGAAACGCCAGTGTTAGTCACCTTGATTTTAGGAGGAAGGTACCTACCTAAAGGAAGTATCTTACTTACCTAACATCAATCTCCAATCAAAATATGTTCTTTTTTTGGTAATATAAACAATTTTTATTATTCTCGTAGTTTATTTTATTATTTCTATTATTATTTATTATTATTATTTTAAAAATATTTTCATTATTATTATCTCAATTTTATTTATTCTCGTAGTTTCGCAAGTAGGAAGGAAATAAGTACGCAGATAAATAGTTATAACATGAAAAGGTAGGTAGGCTTCTGATTACCGTCAGACGAACTGACATACCTACACCAAAATTATTCAGGAAGTTCCAAAATTCAATCAATGTGAGAGGAAATTCAGAGCGAAGAAACGAGCAGACTTTCACAAAATCGTAATCAGAAAGAACTAACAAGAATCGGGGTCCGTGTTGTGAGGGTTGCGGAGGGGAAGGTGACAAGTCTAGAGTCCAGAGGCCTAGGGGGTTCAGCTGCTAATCACCACTCCCTTCTTAGAAATTCCTTTGTTCTTCACCGCCGACGCTTTACTACCAATAAATTCAATAAATTTCAAATAAAAAAATATTTTCGTACTCAGGTGAGTTAGAGGTTTGGCGCTATAACCGCAGATTTTGAAAAATGTGAAATGATTTTCAAAATTTGAACTTTAAAATTCTGAATAAAATTGAAATTACAATTTTATTTTGAAAATTTTAGCAGAGCGCCATTTGGAAACTAATAATTAGTACATTCCCGTTTTCAAAATGAAAATCGCTTGAACTGGTGGAGAGATAAACTAGAACTACGATTGCCCCTTTTTCTACAATCTCCGGTGCTGCCATCTGGTGAAAAAAAATCTTATTAAAATCGGGGATGATTGGCCTTAATAAAACTTTGTGTTTCATAAATCATTGAAAACGAACCTTTTCATCGGCAGAAGTATCCCTTCTTGAGAAGGGACTGAAGCACAACCCCATCGTCTCGCTCGGGGCACCATCATCAAGGGACCTAGCTTTCTCCATTGAAGCTTCCGATGGACCCTACGTGACGAAGGCGTTGTGCGCTGAGGAAATGAAGAAGGCGCCCAAGATCCCACCGGGACCAGAGGAAAGACTAGCGGCCGACTTGAAGAAGAAGTTCAACAACAAGAAGATTGTAGCTCTTAAAGCAGATAAAGGCAATACAACAGTTATTCTTACTAAGCAAGATTACATTGACAAAACTCTTAAATTCTTAAATGACAATAACTGCATAGCTCTCCAATCAGATCCAACGGCTAACTATCAGAAATTAATCCGTAGAGTAGTAAACAGCTCAGAAAATATTCTTAAACGTATGTACAAACCAAGCCTTGTAGAAATGAATCCTCATGCTCCTAGGTTATCATGTCTTCCAAAAATTCATAAAGTAGGGGCACCGATGAGACCAGTTGTGTCTTATATTGGTGCCCCCGCTTACAAATTAGCCAAAAAGTTAAATTCATTGTTTAGAAATAAAATCAATTTTCGGCCCCGTAATACTGTTCAAAATTCATACGATTTGGTTTCTAAAATTAGTGACATTCAAGCGCCTCCGAATGCCAAACTTGCTTCCTTTGATGTGGTTAGTCTGTTTACCAATATCGATGTAGCTAGCTGCAAAGATGTGGTTAATGGGCTTATCCATGGGTCAGGTCTCGATGTTTTTGAAAAGGATGAACTGTGTAGTCTAATGTCTGTTTGTATGGATCAGAACTATTTTCTATTTGAAGGTAAATATTATACTCAGCCAGGGGTAGCCATGGGTTCACCGCTGTCTCCTTTGCTTGCGGATATTTATATGGATCATCTTGAAAAACGAATCTTTGAAAAGTGTAAATCAAACAACCTTTTATATTGGTATAGGTACGTTGATGATATAATAATTCTATGGACAGGAACTGAAAGGCAACTAAATTCTTTTCATGAAAAAATCAATACACTAGATCCTTTTGTTAAATTCACTCTTGAACTAGGTGGAAATAAGCTTAATTTTCTTGATCTGTCCATCTCATTGATTAACAGAAAACATGATTTCTCCATTTATAGAAAAGATACCTACAGTGATATCACTATTCATAGTACATCAAATCATCCCTTAGTTCATAAACATGCTGCTTTCCATAGTATGATCAATAGAGCTTTGTCAATACCAATGAGTGATCAAAATGTATCTAAAGAAAAAACAATTATCAAGAGTATAGCCGCAAGCAATGGATATGGAGGATGTCTCATTGATTCCATATGGAACAAGGTTCTTAGGAAAAAGTGTAGAGACGGGGTATCTAATTTGGCTAGAGAAGTTGTATTAGAAGAGAAAAAGTGGATAAGTATACCTTATTATGGAAAGATTTCTGACAAAATTGGCAAAATGTTATCATCTAGAGGTTTCAAAGTAGGGTTTAAAAATAAAAATAATCTTAAAGCTTCGTTGGGTTCTGTTAAAGATAAAATTAGCGTTCAAGATAAAAGTGGGGTTTATAAGCTGAAATGTTCTTGTGGGCTTGAGTATTGTGGTCAAACTGGTAGGAAATTTAGGGAAAGAATAAAAGAGCATGAGAAGGATTTCAGGGATAGCAAGGGTGATTCTGCTTTTGCGAATCACCTGAGAGAATCCAATCATAACTTTAGTTTTGATCTAACAAACGGACAGTACATAGAATTTCCTCATTTTTGCCCGAAGGGAGGTATGTTGGATGTGCTTGAAAAGTTCGAGATTCTTAAGAGTGATAGGTCTGGTAAATGTCTGAATGAGGTGGTCCCTCAACATGTTTCACCATTGATAGGTTCCTTCTTGCAATAGCTTGGTCTCCCCTTCACAATGTAACCCTCACCAATGTTTGAGCCCCCTTTCACTTTGTCTGCCTTGATTGGCATTTGATGATCCTCCCAGGTCCCTTCACTTCTCTGAGCCAATAGGATTCTCCTTTCACTTATCTGATTGGGTATGACTTTCACTTTCTCGACCAATGGGATTCAAGCTCCCTTTCACTTGTACCTATATAAGCTATGCTATTTGTGATGTACCTTCAGTTATTGTTTGTTACTGATGATGACCTAACCGTCGAAATCGATTTAACTTGTAACTCATTATTTTCGTGGAAATAGACAACATTCTACTCAACTCCGTTTTATTAAAATGGTTTTCCACAATCTCATCGCGAGTGATTTTATTCGTATCAGTACTGCAAGTCGAGCAGAAATCGCGAGTTGGTTCATCAAACTGAAGATACGTATATCTATTGCAGAGAGGAACATTTGGTTCAATCAACAATGCATATCCAATCGACTCATTCCAAATTACGTTCATATACAGTGCAAGCATTCTTCAAGTGCTGCGACCCGTATTATCAAGGAGGCTCAACTCAAGCTCGTTAAGAGTGAGCTCCACCATTGGTACAGTGTTCGAGATTCTGCCAGGGAGAAGATGTATTATATGTTTCAGGAACTCTCCGTCTCATACGATGCCAAGGAATGGGACCTTATCGATCGGCATGCCATCGACGTTGCCTGGCAGAAAGGACTGAAGAAGAAAGCCTGTCTACTTCGCAAGCTTGGCGAACTCCGGAAGAACCAGACGCCAACTCCCCTGGCCTCACCTCCGTCAGGGACCTTCTTCAAGAAAGTGGAGAACCTGTCGAATGTCACCTTTTCATCGGCAGAAGTATCCCTTCTTGAGAAGGGACTGAAGCACAACCCCATCGTCTCGCTCGGGGCACCATCATCAAGGGACCTAGCTTTCTCCATTGAAGCTTCCGATGGACCCTACGTGACGAAGGCGTTGTGCGCTGAGGAAATGAAGAAGGCGCCCAAGATCCCACCGGGACCAGAGGAAAGACTAGCGGCCGACTTGAAGAAGAAGTTCAACAACAAGAAGATTGTAGCTCTTAAAGCAGATAAAGGCAATACAACAGTTATTCTTACTAAGCAAGATTACATTGACAAAACTCTTAAATTCTTAAATGACAATAACTGCATAGCTCTCCAATCAGATCCAACGGCTAACTATCAGAAATTAATCCGTAGAGTAGTAAACAGCTCAGAAAATATTCTTAAACGTATGTACAAACCAAGCCTTGTAGAAATGAATCCTCATGCTCCTAGGTTATCATGTCTTCCAAAAATTCATAAAGTAGGGGCACCGATGAGACCAGTTGTGTCTTATATTGGTGCCCCCGCTTACAAATTAGCCAAAAAGTTAAATTCATTGTTTAGAAATAAAATCAATTTTCGGCCCCGTAATACTGTTCAAAATTCATACGATTTGGTTTCTAAAATTAGTGACATTCAAGCGCCTCCGAATGCCAAACTTGCTTCCTTTGATGTGGTTAGTCTGTTTACCAATATCGATGTAGCTAGCTGCAAAGATGTGGTTAATGGGCTTATCCATGGGTCAGGTCTCGATGTTTTTGAAAAGGATGAACTGTGTAGTCTAATGTCTGTTTGTATGGATCAGAACTATTTTCTATTTGAAGGTAAATATTATACTCAGCCAGGGGTAGCCATGGGTTCACCGCTGTCTCCTTTGCTTGCGGATATTTATATGGATCATCTTGAAAAACGAATCTTTGAAAAGTGTAAATCAAACAACCTTTTATATTGGTATAGGTACGTTGATGATATAATAATTCTATGGACAGGAACTGAAAGGCAACTAAATTCTTTTCATGAAAAAATCAATACACTAGATCCTTTTGTTAAATTCACTCTTGAACTAGGTGGAAATAAGCTTAATTTTCTTGATCTGTCCATCTCATTGATTAACAGAAAACATGATTTCTCCATTTATAGAAAAGATACCTACAGTGATATCACTATTCATAGTACATCAAATCATCCCTTAGTTCATAAACATGCTGCTTTCCATAGTATGATCAATAGAGCTTTGTCAATACCAATGAGTGATCAAAATGTATCTAAAGAAAAAACAATTATCAAGAGTATAGCCGCAAGCAATGGATATGGAGGATGTCTCATTGATTCCATATGGAACAAGGTTCTTAGGAAAAAGTGTAGAGACGGGGTATCTAATTTGGCTAGAGAAGTTGTATTAGAAGAGAAAAAGTGGATAAGTATACCTTATTATGGAAAGATTTCTGACAAAATTGGCAAAATGTTATCATCTAGAGGTTTCAAAGTAGGGTTTAAAAATAAAAATAATCTTAAAGCTTCGTTGGGTTCTGTTAAAGATAAAATTAGCGTTCAAGATAAAAGTGGGGTTTATAAGCTGAAATGTTCTTGTGGGCTTGAGTATTGTGGTCAAACTGGTAGGAAATTTAGGGAAAGAATAAAAGAGCATGAGAAGGATTTCAGGGATAGCAAGGGTGATTCTGCTTTTGCGAATCACCTGAGAGAATCCAATCATAACTTTAGTTTTGATCTAACAAACGGACAGTACATAGAATTTCCTCATTTTTGCCCGAAGGGAGGTATGTTGGATGTGCTTGAAAAGTTCGAGATTCTTAAGAGTGATAGGTCTGGTAAATGTCTGAATGAGGTGGTCCCTCAACATGTTTCACCATTGATAGGTTCCTTCTTGCAATAGCTTGGTCTCCCCTTCACAATGTAACCCTCACCAATGTTTGAGCCCCCTTTCACTTTGTCTGCCTTGATTGGCATTTGATGATCCTCCCAGGTCCCTTCACTTCTCTGAGCCAATAGGATTCTCCTTTCACTTATCTGATTGGGTATGACTTTCACTTTCTCGACCAATGGGATTCAAGCTCCCTTTCACTTGTACCTATATAAGCTATGCTATTTGTGATGTACCTTCAGTTATTGTTTGTTACTGATGATGACCTAACCGTCGAAATCGATTTAACTTGTAACTCATTATTTTCGTGGAAATAGACAACATTCTACTCAACTCCGTTTTTATTAAAATGGTTTTCCACAATCTCATCGCGAGTGATTTTATTCGTATCAGTACTGCAAGTCGAGCAGAAATCGCGAGTTGGTTCATCAAACTGAAGATACGTATATCTATTGCAGAGAGGAACATTTGGTTCAATCAACAATGCATATCCAATCGACTCATTCCAAATTACGTTCATATACAGTGCAAGCATTCTTCAAGTGCTGCGACCCGTATTATCAAGGAGGCTCAACTCAAGCTCGTTAAGAGTGAGCTCCACCATTGGTACAGTGTTCGAGATTCTGCCAGGGAGAAGATGTATTATATGTTTCAGGAACTCTCCGTCTCATACGATGCCAAGGAATGGGACCTTATCGATCGGCATGCCATCGACGTTGCCTGGCAGAAAGGACTGAAGAAGAAAGCCTGTCTACTTCGCAAGCTTGGCGAACTCCGGAAGAACCAGACGCCAACTCCCCTGGCCTCACCTCCGTCAGGGACCTTCTTCAAGAAAGTGGAGAACCTGTCGAATGTCACCTTTTCATCGGCAGAAGTATCCCTTCTTGAGAAGGGACTGAAGCACAACCCCATCGTCTCGCTCGGGGCACCATCATCAAGGGACCTAGCTTTCTCCATTGAAGCTTCCGATGGACCCTACGTGACGAAGGCGTTGTGCGCTGAGGAAATGAAGAAGGCGCCCAAGATCCCACCGGGACCAGAGGAAAGACTAGCGGCCGACTTGAAGAAGAAGTTCAACAACAAGAAGATTGTAGCTCTTAAAGCAGATAAAGGCAATACAACAGTTATTCTTACTAAGCAAGATTACATTGACAAAACTCTTAAATTCTTAAATGACAATAACTGCATAGCTCTCCAATCAGATCCAACGGCTAACTATCAGAAATTAATCCGTAGAGTAGTAAACAGCTCAGAAAATATTCTTAAACGTATGTACAAACCAAGCCTTGTAGAAATGAATCCTCATGCTCCTAGGTTATCATGTCTTCCAAAAATTCATAAAGTAGGGGCACCGATGAGACCAGTTGTGTCTTATATTGGTGCCCCCGCTTACAAATTAGCCAAAAAGTTAAATTCATTGTTTAGAAATAAAATCAATTTTCGGCCCCGTAATACTGTTCAAAATTCATACGATTTGGTTTCTAAAATTAGTGACATTCAAGCGCCTCCGAATGCCAAACTTGCTTCCTTTGATGTGGTTAGTCTGTTTACCAATATCGATGTAGCTAGCTGCAAAGATGTGGTTAATGGGCTTATCCATGGGTCAGGTCTCGATGTTTTTGAAAAGGATGAACTGTGTAGTCTAATGTCTGTTTGTATGGATCAGAACTATTTTCTATTTGAAGGTAAATATTATACTCAGCCAGGGGTAGCCATGGGTTCACCGCTGTCTCCTTTGCTTGCGGATATTTATATGGATCATCTTGAAAAACGAATCTTTGAAAAGTGTAAATCAAACAACCTTTTATATTGGTATAGGTACGTTGATGATATAATAATTCTATGGACAGGAACTGAAAGGCAACTAAATTCTTTTCATGAAAAAATCAATACACTAGATCCTTTTGTTAAATTCACTCTTGAACTAGGTGGAAATAAGCTTAATTTTCTTGATCTGTCCATCTCATTGATTAACAGAAAACATGATTTCTCCATTTATAGAAAAGATACCTACAGTGATATCACTATTCATAGTACATCAAATCATCCCTTAGTTCATAAACATGCTGCTTTCCATAGTATGATCAATAGAGCTTTGTCAATACCAATGAGTGATCAAAATGTATCTAAAGAAAAAACAATTATCAAGAGTATAGCCGCAAGCAATGGATATGGAGGATGTCTCATTGATTCCATATGGAACAAGGTTCTTAGGAAAAAGTGTAGAGACGGGGTATCTAATTTGGCTAGAGAAGTTGTATTAGAAGAGAAAAAGTGGATAAGTATACCTTATTATGGAAAGATTTCTGACAAAATTGGCAAAATGTTATCATCTAGAGGTTTCAAAGTAGGGTTTAAAAATAAAAATAATCTTAAAGCTTCGTTGGGTTCTGTTAAAGATAAAATTAGCGTTCAAGATAAAAGTGGGGTTTATAAGCTGAAATGTTCTTGTGGGCTTGAGTATTGTGGTCAAACTGGTAGGAAATTTAGGGAAAGAATAAAAGAGCATGAGAAGGATTTCAGGGATAGCAAGGGTGATTCTGCTTTTGCGAATCACCTGAGAGAATCCAATCATAACTTTAGTTTTGATCTAACAAACGGACAGTACATAGAATTTCCTCATTTTTGCCCGAAGGGAGGTATGTTGGATGTGCTTGAAAAGTTCGAGATTCTTAAGAGTGATAGGTCTGGTAAATGTCTGAATGAGGTGGTCCCTCAACATGTTTCACCATTGATAGGTTCCTTCTTGCAATAGCTTGGTCTCCCCTTCACAATGTAACCCTCACCAATGTTTGAGCCCCCTTTCACTTTGTCTGCCTTGATTGGCATTTGATGATCCTCCCAGGTCCCTTCACTTCTCTGAGCCAATAGGATTCTCCTTTCACTTATCTGATTGGGTATGACTTTCACTTTCTCGACCAATGGGATTCAAGCTCCCTTTCACTTGTACCTATATAAGCTATGCTATTTGTGATGTACCTTCAGTTATTGTTTGTTACTGATGATGACCTAACCGTCGAAATCGATTTAACTTGTAACTCATTATTTTCGTGGAAATAGACAACATTCTACTCAACTCCGTTTTTATTAAAATGGTTTTCCACAATCTCATCGCGAGTGATTTTATTCGTATCAGTACTGCAAGTCGAGCAGAAATCGCGAGTTGGTTCATCAAACTGAAGATACGTATATCTATTGCAGAGAGGAACATTTGGTTCAATCAACAATGCATATCCAATCGACTCATTCCAAATTACGTTCATATACAGTGCAAGCATTCTTCAAGTGCTGCGACCCGTATTATCAAGGAGGCTCAACTCAAGCTCGTTAAGAGTGAGCTCCACCATTGGTACAGTGTTCGAGATTCTGCCAGGGAGAAGATGTATTATATGTTTCAGGAACTCTCCGTCTCATACGATGCCAAGGAATGGGACCTTATCGATCGGCATGCCATCGACGTTGCCTGGCAGAAAGGACTGAAGAAGAAAGCCTGTCTACTTCGCAAGCTTGGCGAACTCCGGAAGAACCAGACGCCAACTCCCCTGGCCTCACCTCCGTCAGGGACCTTCTTCAAGAAAGTGGAGAACCTGTCGAATGTCACCTTTTCATCGGCAGAAGTATCCCTTCTTGAGAAGGGACTGAAGCACAACCCCATCGTCTCGCTCGGGGCACCATCATCAAGGGACCTAGCTTTCTCCATTGAAGCTTCCGATGGACCCTACGTGACGAAGGCGTTGTGCGCTGAGGAAATGAAGAAGGCGCCCAAGATCCCACCGGGACCAGAGGAAAGACTAGCGGCCGACTTGAAGAAGAAGTTCAACAACAAGAAGATTGTAGCTCTTAAAGCAGATAAAGGCAATACAACAGTTATTCTTACTAAGCAAGATTACATTGACAAAACTCTTAAATTCTTAAATGACAATAACTGCATAGCTCTCCAATCAGATCCAACGGCTAACTATCAGAAATTAATCCGTAGAGTAGTAAACAGCTCAGAAAATATTCTTAAACGTATGTACAAACCAAGCCTTGTAGAAATGAATCCTCATGCTCCTAGGTTATCATGTCTTCCAAAAATTCATAAAGTAGGGGCACCGATGAGACCAGTTGTGTCTTATATTGGTGCCCCCGCTTACAAATTAGCCAAAAAGTTAAATTCATTGTTTAGAAATAAAATCAATTTTCGGCCCCGTAATACTGTTCAAAATTCATACGATTTGGTTTCTAAAATTAGTGACATTCAAGCGCCTCCGAATGCCAAACTTGCTTCCTTTGATGTGGTTAGTCTGTTTACCAATATCGATGTAGCTAGCTGCAAAGATGTGGTTAATGGGCTTATCCATGGGTCAGGTCTCGATGTTTTTGAAAAGGATGAACTGTGTAGTCTAATGTCTGTTTGTATGGATCAGAACTATTTTCTATTTGAAGGTAAATATTATACTCAGCCAGGGGTAGCCATGGGTTCACCGCTGTCTCCTTTGCTTGCGGATATTTATATGGATCATCTTGAAAAACGAATCTTTGAAAAGTGTAAATCAAACAACCTTTTATATTGGTATAGGTACGTTGATGATATAATAATTCTATGGACAGGAACTGAAAGGCAACTAAATTCTTTTCATGAAAAAATCAATACACTAGATCCTTTTGTTAAATTCACTCTTGAACTAGGTGGAAATAAGCTTAATTTTCTTGATCTGTCCATCTCATTGATTAACAGAAAACATGATTTCTCCATTTATAGAAAAGATACCTACAGTGATATCACTATTCATAGTACATCAAATCATCCCTTAGTTCATAAACATGCTGCTTTCCATAGTATGATCAATAGAGCTTTGTCAATACCAATGAGTGATCAAAATGTATCTAAAGAAAAAACAATTATCAAGAGTATAGCCGCAAGCAATGGATATGGAGGATGTCTCATTGATTCCATATGGAACAAGGTTCTTAGGAAAAAGTGTAGAGACGGGGTATCTAATTTGGCTAGAGAAGTTGTATTAGAAGAGAAAAAGTGGATAAGTATACCTTATTATGGAAAGATTTCTGACAAAATTGGCAAAATGTTATCATCTAGAGGTTTCAAAGTAGGGTTTAAAAATAAAAATAATCTTAAAGCTTCGTTGGGTTCTGTTAAAGATAAAATTAGCGTTCAAGATAAAAGTGGGGTTTATAAGCTGAAATGTTCTTGTGGGCTTGAGTATTGTGGTCAAACTGGTAGGAAATTTAGGGAAAGAATAAAAGAGCATGAGAAGGATTTCAGGGATAGCAAGGGTGATTCTGCTTTTGCGAATCACCTGAGAGAATCCAATCATAACTTTAGTTTTGATCTAACAAACGGACAGTACATAGAATTTCCTCATTTTTGCCCGAAGGGAGGTATGTTGGATGTGCTTGAAAAGTTCGAGATTCTTAAGAGTGATAGGTCTGGTAAATGTCTGAATGAGGTGGTCCCTCAACATGTTTCACCATTGATAGGTTCCTTCTTGCAATAGCTTGGTCTCCCCTTCACAATGTAACCCTCACCAATGTTTGAGCCCCCTTTCACTTTGTCTGCCTTGATTGGCATTTGATGATCCTCCCAGGTCCCTTCACTTCTCTGAGCCAATAGGATTCTCCTTTCACTTATCTGATTGGGTATGACTTTCACTTTCTCGACCAATGGGATTCAAGCTCCCTTTCACTTGTACCTATATAAGCTATGCTATTTGTGATGTACCTTCAGTTATTGTTTGTTACTGATGATGACCTAACCGTCGAAATCGATTTAACTTGTAACTCATTATTTTCGTGGAAATAGACAACATTCTACTCAACTCCGTTTTTATTAAAATGGTTTTCCACAATCTCATCGCGAGTGATTTTATTCGTATCAGTACTGCAAGTCGAGCAGAAATCGCGAGTTGGTTCATCAAACTGAAGATACGTATATCTATTGCAGAGAGGAACATTTGGTTCAATCAACAATGCATATCCAATCGACTCATTCCAAATTACGTTCATATACAGTGCAAGCATTCTTCAAGTGCTGCGACCCGTATTATCAAGGAGGCTCAACTCAAGCTCGTTAAGAGTGAGCTCCACCATTGGTACAGTGTTCGAGATTCTGCCAGGGAGAAGATGTATTATATGTTTCAGGAACTCTCCGTCTCATACGATGCCAAGGAATGGGACCTTATCGATCGGCATGCCATCGACGTTGCCTGGCAGAAAGGACTGAAGAAGAAAGCCTGTCTACTTCGCAAGCTTGGCGAACTCCGGAAGAACCAGACGCCAACTCCCCTGGCCTCACCTCCGTCAGGGACCTTCTTCAAGAAAGTGGAGAACCTGTCGAATGTCACCTTTTCATCGGCAGAAGTATCCCTTCTTGAGAAGGGACTGAAGCACAACCCCATCGTCTCGCTCGGGGCACCATCATCAAGGGACCTAGCTTTCTCCATTGAAGCTTCCGATGGACCCTACGTGACGAAGGCGTTGTGCGCTGAGGAAATGAAGAAGGCGCCCAAGATCCCACCGGGACCAGAGGAAAGACTAGCGGCCGACTTGAAGAAGAAGTTCAACAACAAGAAGATTGTAGCTCTTAAAGCAGATAAAGGCAATACAACAGTTATTCTTACTAAGCAAGATTACATTGACAAAACTCTTAAATTCTTAAATGACAATAACTGCATAGCTCTCCAATCAGATCCAACGGCTAACTATCAGAAATTAATCCGTAGAGTAGTAAACAGCTCAGAAAATATTCTTAAACGTATGTACAAACCAAGCCTTGTAGAAATGAATCCTCATGCTCCTAGGTTATCATGTCTTCCCAAAAATTCATAAAGTAGGGGCACCGATGAGACCAGTTGTGTCTTATATTGGTGCCCCCGCTTACAAATTAGCCAAAAAGTTAAATTCATTGTTTAGAAATAAAATCAATTTTCGGCCCCGTAATACTGTTCAAAATTCATACGATTTGGTTTCTAAAATTAGTGACATTCAAGCGCCTCCGAATGCCAAACTTGCTTCCTTTGATGTGGTTAGTCTGTTTACCAATATCGATGTAGCTAGCTGCAAAGATGTGGTTAATGGGCTTATCCATGGGTCAGGTCTCGATGTTTTTGAAAAGGATGAACTGTGTAGTCTAATGTCTGTTTGTATGGATCAGAACTATTTTCTATTTGAAGGTAAATATTATACTCAGCCAGGGGTAGCCATGGGTTCACCGCTGTCTCCTTTGCTTGCGGATATTTATATGGATCATCTTGAAAAACGAATCTTTGAAAAGTGTAAATCAAACAACCTTTTATATTGGTATAGGTACGTTGATGATATAATAATTCTATGGACAGGAACTGAAAGGCAACTAAATTCTTTTCATGAAAAAATCAATACACTAGATCCTTTTGTTAAATTCACTCTTGAACTAGGTGGAAATAAGCTTAATTTTCTTGATCTGTCCATCTCATTGATTAACAGAAAACATGATTTCTCCATTTATAGAAAAGATACCTACAGTGATATCACTATTCATAGTACATCAAATCATCCCTTAGTTCATAAACATGCTGCTTTCCATAGTATGATCAATAGAGCTTTGTCAATACCAATGAGTGATCAAAATGTATCTAAAGAAAAAACAATTATCAAGAGTATAGCCGCAAGCAATGGATATGGAGGATGTCTCATTGATTCCATATGGAACAAGGTTCTTAGGAAAAAGTGTAGAGACGGGGTATCTAATTTGGCTAGAGAAGTTGTATTAGAAGAGAAAAAGTGGATAAGTATACCTTATTATGGAAAGATTTCTGACAAAATTGGCAAAATGTTATCATCTAGAGGTTTCAAAGTAGGGTTTAAAAATAAAAATAATCTTAAAGCTTCGTTGGGTTCTGTTAAAGATAAAATTAGCGTTCAAGATAAAAGTGGGGTTTATAAGCTGAAATGTTCTTGTGGGCTTGAGTATTGTGGTCAAACTGGTAGGAAATTTAGGGAAAGAATAAAAGAGCATGAGAAGGATTTCAGGGATAGCAAGGGTGATTCTGCTTTTGCGAATCACCTGAGAGAATCCAATCATAACTTTAGTTTTGATCTAACAAACGGACAGTACATAGAATTTCCTCATTTTTGCCCGAAGGGAGGTATGTTGGATGTGCTTGAAAAGTTCGAGATTCTTAAGAGTGATAGGTCTGGTAAATGTCTGAATGAGGTGGTCCCTCAACATGTTTCACCATTGATAGGTTCCTTCTTGCAATAGCTTGGTCTCCCCTTCACAATGTAACCCTCACCAATGTTTGAGCCCCCTTTCACTTTGTCTGCCTTGATTGGCATTTGATGATCCTCCCAGGTCCCTTCACTTCTCTGAGCCAATAGGATTCTCCTTTCACTTATCTGATTGGGTATGACTTTCACTTTCTCGACCAATGGGATTCAAGCTCCCTTTCACTTGTACCTATATAAGCTATGCTATTTGTGATGTACCTTCAGTTATTGTTGTTACTGATGATGACCTAACCGTCGAAATCGATTTAACTTGTAACTCATTATTTTCGTGGAAATAGACAACATTCTACTCAACTCCGTTTTTACCAGCT
>CM019182.2:25589134-25610746 GCA_009739505.2 Apolygus lucorum | reverse complement strand
CTCTGTGACGAGCCGTCACAGCAAGTCATGTCCACACTGCCACCGGCCATCCCGAAGCTGAGGTTGAGGAGAACGCTTCCATGCAGCGACGACAGCATGGAAGTAGAGGTCCAGACTGAACCACCAGGCGGCAGCACCAGACGGGCGAGCGCCGGGAAGTGACTGAGTGGGAGGGGATCAAGAGAGGGGGGCACGACTGGGAGGCGACGCCATTACCAATTGTCAGTCGTGTCTTGATCGAGCCACTAACCACAACCTTTTGTATTAGAGCCCACCCTGCGTTGAAGCCGTGTTCCGGGTCTAAGGAAACGGTGTACCGAGTCAGTTGAGAACATTGAGAAGTGAAAGTGATTTGCCAGTTGTAATTAGAGCCACCCGATTGAACATTCAGACAACAGCAGATTTGATCATTAGAGACTATTGGTGAACGATACGCCCTCCCGAAGTACTCTGGACAAAGAAGCTGGACAACCCTCGCAGCCCCCAACGGACCTCCCAACGGATTCTCCCTTAAACAAAGATATACCGGTAACCTTAAAATCAATTGTAATTAGTTTATTTGTTCCTCCTAGGTTTTTGTTCCTATTTTTCTTGTCATTGTCTATAGGACCTTTTGCTTTCCTGAATCGAGTCGTGTTCCGGGTCACCACGTGGTCACGGACTTGGAGGTTTATCCCCCTCAGGGCCCTCAGATTTATATTCATTACTTATTCTAATTGAAAGGGTATCTTAGTCCCTAAGTACGGATTATTCTTTATTACAACTTTATTGAACATTTACCTGAAAATTATACAAAGTTATATTTCGTTGCATAACTGTGGTTGTTATCACTCATACTCACCCGATCAATTTCCTGGTGCAAGTTTGAAACAATAATTAATAACTTACCTGAAAATACTTACCTGAAGAGGAGTAGTTGGAGTCGAAGTAGAGTCACCAAAGTACCTAAAGAGCTTAACTCACTACCTTGGTCTTGCAGAATCTCGGAGAACCTGTAACAAAAAGATAAAGTTAAATCGATAATAATATTCAAATTATTACACAATAACGAAGAAGGTAATAGAGATATCTCAGAACATACTTACCAGAGTAATAGTGACGAAAGTAGACATCTTTCGGTAATCTCTAAGGAGATACCTATTCGACGCTACCAACGCCATCCAGTTCCGACTCATCCCAGCTACCTGTAGAAGTAACGGTAAGTGAAACCACGTTCACCTAGTCATAAGCGCAGAGGCATTGTAGTGGTTAATTTTTTCAAAAGCCAAACAAATTTCTCGGCCATTGCTGTGCGTAAAAATTCACCATTACAATTTGGTGGTGTGATTTTTGGTAGGTTTCGACTATCACGAACCTTCAGTTCGGCCCCTGCGCTTGACTAGTATAGGACCAGCCAGGAGATTGATCAGAGTATTGTAGGAACATCATCTTGTTGATTGAATCCACATTGCTAGAAATATTGTTCTTTTGTATTGTATACTTGAAGAAAAATTACGATCGTAAAGACGTTGTTTTTGTTATAAAAACAAGGAATACGGCCGTAGACATAAAACCACCCGTGAGCGGAGGAAAAGAGTGAGAACGAGCGTGCGAGAGATCAGGTTGTTCCCGCGGCGTTTTCCGTTGAGATTCGGGCGGACCGTCGCGTGCCGGGTCCTCACTGTTCGGACGATCCGGGTCGATCTTCTCGTAGGTTCCAGAAAGTTCTAGACCAGACCGTGTCGGACGACTCTCGAGCGGGTCACCAGGTTTCGGGTCAGCGATCCGCAACACGGTTTCGAGTCAGCGGGTCGCGAACGTAAACACGTTCAAGAACCGTTGTTTCCTGAGTCAAAGGAACGACTCGAAACGAACTGCGCCGAAACTCGGACAAGTACAAAAAACTTGTTCCTGGATCGGAACAGCCCTGCCCCGGGTCGCGTATCGGTTCGGAACCACTGTTCCGGGTCGGTGAACGGTTACGAACATTCGTTCTCACACGATTGTAGAACCTAGACCAACGACGAAACTGAACGGTTTCGTAAGAAATAAATCCCGATCTGTGACAAAGTGAACTATATTTTGTTTATATAGATACTACTGTGCGTACCGTTTTGTTTTTTTTTGAAATTATCTACCATGGCTGAAGGAGGAGACGCTGCAACCATATCCTTCGAAATGATGGAGGCTGTTACCGCTGCCATGGCGCAGATGGGAAACTTCTTCGCCTCACAAAAGGGAGTCCCGAAACCCGAAGAGCAGGGTGCCGGACTTCCAAGATCATTATTCATGGAGGTGGACGTATGGAATCCCGACGAAGTTGGATGCATCTCGGCGCAGCAATTCTTTTCGGAGGTGGAGCAGGCTACCGTCACCCTAACGCAGGAGCAAAGGGTACAATTTCTAAGAGCGCGGCTAAAAGGGGGAGTCAAGAGGTTCCTATCGGAAAGCCACAGGTGAAACACCCTACGACCACCTGAAAGCGCGCATCCTCCGATGGTACGGGAGGGAGAACCCCGAACAAGCCAATATCAAGTTATGGACAACCAAGCGTCTAGTTGGAGAGCCCTTCCGGAAATATGCAGAGCGCCTGATGAAACTGGCGGCATGTGCGGTCGAAGCGGAGGAGAACCTTCCTCCGGAGCAGCGACCAGAATGGGTACGACAAAAGACCCTACGAGCCTTCGTCCGGGGGGTGGATAAGGAAGTCAGCCTGTTCCTCCGAGGAGGAACGATCGAGACCCTAGAAGAGGCGGTCGAAAAAGCCGAGGAGTGGGAGGAAATCGACCGAGAGGAACGGGAACCCGAACTCAGATGGGACGTGGCTGGGATCTTGAACCAAGAACCAAAGAAATGTTATGGATGTGGGGAGGTGGGGCATTTCGCTGCCAGATGCCCAAACCGAAGCAACTCCGGTGGAAACAGAGCGTCGCCGAGACACTCGGCGCAGGGAGGGGGATTACCAAGGAGATACCCTCTCTGGAAACCGAAGCCACCGAGACCCTGTTGCTTCTGTGGCAACGCGAACCACTTCCCAGCCGATTGCCCTCGCTTGGCTGTCAACTATGATTTTTGTGACTGGTGCGGCGCTGAGGATCATATTGAGGCTGACTGCGCCGACATGAAGAAGGTATTGGCAACCGCACCATACCGCGCAGCGGTCTCGGCGCCTGCGGCGGCAATTACTGCCCCGACAACCGACCCACCGGAAGAAGAAACAAGAGGAGACGAGCTGGTCGCGTTCCAGACAACGGTGACCTTCACAGACAGACCAATAATCTCCGTTCCAGTAAAATTGGCAAACATGGACTGCCGCATGGTACTGGATACCGGCGCCGCTGTATCGGCGCTGTCTGGACCCATCCCCGGAGTGAAACTCCAACCGACCAAAGCCGAATTATGGGGAGCGGACGGACAGCGGCTACCGCTCTGTGGAAAACAGAAAGCTTCAGTGGAAATTGGGCCACTGCGAACCGAGCACGAATTCCTCATCTTCGATAGACCAGACTCCGGCCTGAATTTGCTGGGACTAGACCTCCTCCGAAAATTTCCGATCAGTATCCGGACTGACACAGGGGCAATAGAAATGGATCACCCCGGAACTGGGGAACGCTTAATCGTCGGGGAAATGATCCGGGACCCCGACACCCTGAAGAGCCTGGAACGGCTGTCGACCGACTGGCGGGCGGAGGGGTCTGGAACAGAAGCGAACAGGGTCCGGCAAGTAGCGACGTGTGAACCGGAAGACGTTCCCTTGAAGACTCCGGGGACACCCAACGACGAACATCCTACCAGGCACGAGGAGTCCATCCGCACCAACAGCCAAGAGTATTGTCCGGCCAAGAAGTGGGAAGGAGCTGCAGGTCCTGACCAATTGCAAACAACCGGAGCGCGGCCGAACGGCCAGTGTGGTGGGTCCCGAGCAAGCACAACCTCAAAAATGTCTGGAGGAGAACTGCGGTCCATCGGGCGGACCAACGGGGACTAAAGATGCTCCGCCGCTTTCTGGTGATGCCCATGTTGAGGCGGTGCCGACAGCGACCGGACAGCCGTGCCCTGAGCCGGGTCCTGAGCAAGCGCAACCTCAAGAATGTCTGGAGGAGAATTACGGTCCATCGGGCGGACCAACGGGGATTGAAGATGCCCCGCCGCTCCCTGGCGATGCCCCTGTTGAGACGGTGCCGCCAGCGACCAGACAACCATACCCTGAGCCGGGTCCTGAACAAGCGCAACCTCGAGAATGCCTGGAGGAGAATTGCGGTCCATCGGGCGGACCAACAGGGACTGAAGAGGCCCCGCCGCTCCATGATGATGCCCTCGTTGGAATGGTGCCGCCTGCGACCGGACAGCCATGCCCTGCGGGTCGCATGCCGCGGAACCCTGAAGAGGAGCCGATCCACGAGGAGCCAACTGGCAAGGCTGCTAACGGCGGAGAAATGGGTGGTGCGACGGAAATCGGAGTCGATGGTGTCCCGTGGATCGTTGTCTGCCGGTGGGCCGGAGCTTTGCGGTGGATCTGGCGGTCGCGAAGACGGAAAATCGGTCAACGACGGCGCCAATTGTGGCCCTGGAGTGGGAGAAGGGCGTACGCAAGTCGGGCGGCGGTTCCGCCGGACAAAGGAAAAAGATGTTGGAAGGGACCATGGACCGGAAGAGGAAAGCCCACGGACTACAAAATGGACGACTCGTTGAGGGTGGCAACGCGTTACCACCGGAGCAGGCTGAAACCTGCGTTCCTTAATGACGTACGGGATAAGGCCACGACCCTTGATCCCGTGACCAAGGTGCGGACCGTTGCCACCGAAGGGGACCCGGAAGGAAGGATGGATGACGGGCCAAAGTGGATAGACCTGGACGATAGAGGAGCACTTGCGAATGCAGAACCGGGAACAACCGTGCGACCGATGGGAGATTCGGAACCAGGGGTGGCGAGTCAAGCCGAAGCTGACACCAGCGAACCCCAGGCCGCGATCCAGCCGGTCGAACCGGAACACACCCTACAACGAAGGCCATGACTGGACTACGTACAAGTGCATCGGGTCGACCTAGGTCTGGAGCTGTGAGATTAACCTGTAAATAGAATTTGAGTTTTAATTAATAATGTATACATAAATAAATAATAAATGTCAATGTTAATAAAGAAAATTGAAAATAGACTTACCTGGGAGAGTTTATCCGAGTACCTGTGATCCACGCTGGGAGAGGGGAGCCACGATGATGATTGGGCCATTTCGGACTGAGTAGGGGGACGGTCCGGGTTCAGACGGCGACCGCCAGACGATGAGTCATGAATCCGCACGGAACTTCCGGGTGGGCTGGGGAACAACCTGAGCGGGGAGGAAAGAGGGAGAGAGAGCAGAAATTTTGGTCAGCAATTACATGGTGGTGACTACGGCCCTATTCTGTTTCAGGAGGAACGGTGTTAGGCTGCCATGGCTACGCCAGGGCCAGAGGAACAGATAGGACAGGTAGGGGAGAGCGCCGAGGAACACCAACAGACAGTGGAAGTCATCTTCATCATAGGGGAAGCTGCTAAGTTGCTGAAGGGACGACCGCGACAGCTGGCTATCCTCACGGAATGTATGACGCAGCTGGCAAATTGCATTCGAATCCCTGTGGTGCAGCCGAATCCGGGCCCGCCAACAACAGATCGTAACGTGGCGATGCTAAAGTATCAACTACAGGCCTTGCAGCAGAGACTTAGCATGGAGGAGGACGAGGACGAGATGTGGGAACGGAGCGAATCTCGCCAGCTCAAAAGACCACCAACTGGAGCCACTACTGCGCCAGAAATATCGGATGGAGAGTCAGGAATGGAATGCGGGATCAGTGGAAAGAACAAACAGGAGGCTGAGGAGGAGAAGTCGCCACCATTCTCACCGCTGACCCCGAGGAACCAAACAGCGACACAGGAGCCGGCGCAGAGGCTGATATTGAGTGACTGCCCGGTCTGCGGGAAAACTGATCGCGTCATAACGGGCTTTCGTTGCCAGAGCTGCAAGACCTTTTGGAACCGCCTCGTGGCCAAGTGTCGGAAAATTCCCCATGGGCCATCCCGACCACCCGTTACCATGCAAGCTGAAGGAGCATCGACAAGTTCGACCCGCGGATTGTGCAGGATGCCGCCGCTGGCGCTACGAACAAGCACTGATCGAATCACGACCAAGCCTGCCGTTGCCTTTACCGCCAGTGACCCCCGAGGGAAAGAAGAAAGCCGATGAGGGCATCGGCCTTCGGAGAAAGGAGGAGTGTGACGAGCCGTCACAGCAAGTCATGTCCACACTGCCACCGGCCATCCCGAAGCTGAGGTTGAGGAGAACGCTTCCATGCAGCGACGACAGCATGGAAGTAGAGGTCCAGACTGAACCACCAGGCGGCAGCACCAGACGGGCGAGCGCCGGGAAGTGACTGAGTGGGAGGGGATCCAGAGAGGGGGGCACGACTGGGAGCGACGCCATTACCAATTGTCAGTCGTGTCTTGATCGAGCCACTAACCACAACCTTTTGTATTAGAGCCCACCCTGCGTTGAAGCCGTGTTCCGGGTCGAAGGAAAACGGTGTACCGAGTCAGTTGAGAACATTGAGAAGTGAAAGTGATTTGCCAGTTGTAATTAGAGCCACCCGATTGAACATTCAGCAACAGCAGATTTGATCATTAGAGACTATTGGTGAACGATACGCCCTCCCGAAGTACTCTGGACAAAGAAGCTGGACAACCCTCGCAGCCCCCAACGGACCTCCCAACGGATTCTCCCTTAAACAAAGATATACCGGTAACCTTAAAATCAATTGTAATTAGTTTATTTGTTTCCTCCTAGGTTTTTGTTCCTATTTTTCTTGTCATTGTCTATAGGACCTTTTGCTTTCCTGAATCGAGTCGTGTTCCGGGTCACCACGTGGTCACGGACTTGGAGGTTATCCCCCTCAGGGCCCTCAGATTTATATTCATTACTTATTCTAATTGAAAGGGTATCTTAGTCCCTAAGTACGGATTATTCTTTATTACAACTTTATTGAACATTTACCTGAAAATTATACAAAGTTATATTTCGTTGCATAACTGTGGTTGTTATCACTCATACTCACCCGATCAATTTCCTGGTGCAAGTTTGAAACAATAATTAATAACTTACCTGAAAATACTTACCTGAAGAGGAGTAGTTGGAGTCGAAGTAGAGTCACCAAAGTACCTAAAGAGCTTAACTCACTTACCTTGGTCTTGCAGAATCTCGGAGAACCTGTAACAAAAAGATAAAGTTAAATCGATAATAATATTCAAATTATTACACAATAACGAAGAAGGTAATAGAGATATCTCAGAACATACTTACCAGAGTAATAGTGACGAAAGTAGACATCTTTCGGTAATCTCTAAGGAGATACCTATTCGACGCTACCAACGCCATCCAGTTCCGACTCATCCCAGCTACCTGTAGAAGTAACGGTAAGTGAAACCAAGTTCACCTAGTCATAAGCGCAGAGGCATTGTAGTGGTTAATTTTTCAAAAGCCAAACAAATTTCTCGGCCATTGCTGTGCGTAAAAATTCACCATTACACCTCCACTCTCCCCTTACCTTGTTTAACCAATGTAAAAGGAGGACTCAGGGCTTCCCCTTCATGCAATTCGTCTTCGAAAACTCGGCTTGATTATTTCTCGCTCTACCTTGCCTTCTCTTAGAAGCCCACAGTTCCTCGGAGGTCTCAGCAGGCGATAAGCTCATTGCGCCGGCCTCCACTCCCGTTTCACATTGTCGTTGTCTGCCCCCAACTAGGCCTAGGCAAATGTGCTACCTCCCTCCGGTAGGCAAGCAATCGCGCCAAGGTCCATAGCTGAGCTGAAGTCTTTAAGCACTCATGCATGCGGTAGGCGGTAACCCGCGCCAGGCAGAAAGTGCTGTCCCATCCTTCACCTTCGTTGAGTAGGAACCAATACAAACCGACAAGCCGACGTGAAGCCATTCGCCTTCATACGCCGATGTAACATCTTCCTAGACAGGATACGCTCTGTGTACTCTGCCACAAGACTCCAGCTCCTTTCACTTTCCATCGTCTTGCTGACAACAGCCCCTAGTGTTGAACTTTGGGGAGAAATCCCCAGCTCTGCTAGCAGCTGATTTCATTTAGCCACCCATTTGGTGCATTTGAAAAAGGCGTATTTCATCTCTTCTGGCAGTTCATACATGTTAGGGCAGCTACCTTTCCCATTTTATACATCTTGAGGAAGAGGATTGGAAATGTCGGTGCACCCCTGGAATGACCGCCGCCACTAGCGCTACCTATGATGACGAAAGGGTCCTTGGCTGGAGGGCTCTCTAGGCAGTCAAGTTTGTACCTTCGAGGTGTTAGGAAGCTCAGTGATATGTGGCGAGGCTTTATTCAGTTCCACAGTGGGAGTAACCGAATATTGTTTCCAGTCTATGTAAATCTGTGGCGAGGCTTTATTCAGTTCCACAGTGGGAGTAACCGAATATTGTTTCCAATCTATGTAAATCATAATCGTGTCAAACAGTTTAATTAATTTACCCAGTTTAATTAATTATTTATCTTCATTCAACCAGTTAAATTCCTCAATAGATTATTCGCAAGTATACCTCACCATTTGTTAATCCAGTAGGTACTATCGAATATTAAATTCAGTGTTCTCCATCCGTTTGTTCTTCATATTTCTATGGAATCCGACAATGAAGAAGGGGAAATATCTTCGGATGTACATCCTGACGACAGTAACGCCTATACAGATAGCTAATTCAAGTTACTTAAAGTTTGATGTTTTGAGATACTATGCATCAGATTATCTACACAACAGGGTTGTGGGTACGAGGAAGCTATGTGCCACGCCCACTTGGCAGACGTTTTTGTTCTTAAACTTTGTCAAAGTTATCTCACATGCAGATGCAGAATCCAGGTTTCACTCAAAATGTGAATACCTTCATCTTTTCAGAAGAACTTCTGCTATCAAATCGCTTTGTCCTTCGGTGGCACCTCAGTACTAACAGTTCTCCACACGATTCAGTTCTTCAAAACTGGTAAGTCTCGTCAAACCTCGAGAAATGCTCCAGTAACTGGAAATTATTCATGGCAATATTCATTTTTTCCGATTATTTAGGTAAGTTCCAGAGATACAACTATGGAATTGAAGAGAACCTGAAGAGATATAAACAGAGTTTTCCCCCGCCCTACGACCTTCACCGGATTTCCACTCCCACAGCACTTTATTACAGCGACATCGATGTTTTTGCTCCTGCAGAGGTGAGCATTTTCCCAAGTCAAATAAATAATAAGTTCTATGTCTGATTCACCCTTATTTGATTAAACTACTACCTATGGAAGACTCAGTGTTGTTGAAGAGAAATTGGTCAATAAGACCAAGTTTGAGACCCAATCAAGTTTCTTTTAACATGAAAACTATTTAGATTCCAGCGATGATTTGAAAGCCAAACCTACTTCGAACTCGACCAATAGATTAATAATGTTTTCAGGACGTGGAAAAGCTGATAGAAAACTTCAGTGGACCAACATATCGGTGAGTACAAGTACCTACAGGTAATTCCTTTGTTAGCGAATTTTCAAGGAAAATGGAGCTACTCCAATGAACTCTAACTTTTTACCATGGACTTTTTTGATTTTTTTTCATTGAAAACCCCTTTTGGAATATTCTAAAAGGATTCCTGAAGCTTTTCCAAAAATGTAACCATATGAAAATACAGGATGTCCCTAGTCGAATTAACAATACTACTGAAATCATTTCTACTACTAATTTGCAACAACTTTTCACTCTTCGAATTTTTTTGTTTAAGAAAAAAGCACGAAAAGGCCAATTAATTCACTTTAAAGTTTTTTCGACCTTGCGGCACTAAACTGGTTATTTATTTATGGATATTATGCATATTTTCCATGGAAATTCGAAATCTGATTACAACGTTGACAAGAGCGTTAAATTGCTCAAATGATGAGCCCCGGACCATTCCATAAAAAAATGTACACGAGGAAAGTCTTTTTGGTTTATTATTTTCAATAATGAACCTTTGGAATCGACCAAGGAAAAAAAATGCTTAATACCCCCTCAAAATTTGATGGTTTACGTATCAAGGTACGTAGAATCCAAAAATCGAATAAAAATTTGGCACTTTCCCCTCTTAGCATTGACCGATTTTGATGAAATTTGGTATGTAGGCTCTATTTGGGGTCTACTTGTGCCCCGAAGATTGGTTGACGTAGGTCACTTCTAAGGGTTCAAAAATTAATTTTAAAATTTTGAAAACGACCTAACTCAAAAAATTTTGATATAAAGATATTGTTTTTCCATCAATTTAAGGTACTTAGTATAGAATTTTCAGCATTTTTTGAGACCACGCGGAGCCCTGGAGGACAAATCTTTCGCTCCCTATGAGAATTTAAGGTTTGGACTTACGATAAATAAGAAACACGAGTGTGAATCGCGAATCTCCGTTCAAATTAAAGCTGACCGAAGAACGATGGATGTTTTTCTTCACGTTGGATGGTTGGTGGCTTTGCAGACGAGTGATCTATATAGAAAAATGATAAACCATTGTGAAATAATTTGCAGCGTTTTTACATCTAACTTGAAACTCAAGAATTGCTTCTTTTTCCCCAACATTTTTGCGATTTTTTTCCTGATGAAACACTGTCTTTTCCACAGACCCTCAAGAGCTTGAAACATGCTCCGTTTCATCAGTTTTCCACCCATTTTTAGGACGTCTCACAGTAAGACTTGGGCGTCCTTATGCGATCGATCTGGGGTGAAGGAGGACAACACTCAACAGAAAAAAAATAACCACACAGTAATCCGTTTTAGACCATTCTGAATCCAAATCCGCAAAAAAACCATAGGTGAATGTCTGTGTGTGTGTCTGTGTGACCAAATCTTGTGTATTCTGCCCAGTATTCAACCGATTTTCGTGGTTCTTTTTTTTTCGACGCGGAAAACTATCTAGTTGTGCACTACGGCGCCGTACTTTGGAATTTTGTTTTTTAAGGGGGGGTTAATGCTCAAAAAACGTGCGTTTTTGGGCCTAATCTTGTGTATTCTGCCCAGACCTCAATTTTCAACCGATTTTAGTGTTTCTTTTTTTGTTCGACGCGGAAAACTATCTAGCTGTGCACTACTTCGCAGGAATTTCGAATTTTGAATTTTAAGGGGGGGGGGTTAATGCTGAAAAAAACGTGCGTTTGCGAGCATAATCCTGTAAAATTTACCACGGCCCTCAATTTCCAACCGTTTTGTGTCTTTTGTGCGACTAATAAATCTTCCAAATTGCACACTATTCACCAGAGTATCAAAATTCGCCAGAGGAGAGGGAGAGTGGGGGGATAATATTCACAAAATATCCGATTTTTCAATATTTTGGTTCCTTAATAGCTTACTAATTGAAATTGAGAAAAAATTCTCATTATACCTCCGGATTTCATGAATTATTCTCTGTCTCACCATGGAACTAATAGTGGTGCCACCATGGTGCCAGGGCACCATAAACCGCATATTTTATGTTTTTTTTTTTGTGTTTCACCTTGAATACGGAATTGAACTTCAACGGACTGCCTACCAAAACAAATAGATGGAAGTTCAACGTTACGAAGTATTGTCACTTTGGTGCCAGACTGGCACCACTGGCGGGGGGGGGGGACTCGAATTGGCATGTTGGGTGTCGTAGATCATGGATTTCAAAATGCTCTTCAAATTTGAGGCTCCCACGCCGCTAGAAATGGTATGGTGGATAAGGGTGAGGGGGGGGGGGGGGGGGGGGGGAGGATCACTATTTCTTGCCTATAACCTATATACATAAAACGCCAACCGTACGTATGCACTGAGGGGTTGGAGGGGTCGTGGAAGAGGGGAGAGTCGGCGGAATCGGAAATGGGAGGAGTTGGGGGCGCGAGGAGTTGGAAGGAGTGGGTCGAGGAGAGAGTCGGAGGAATCGTTTTTGCCTACTTTTAGTAGGCTATGTAATTTAATTACATCGAGTGAACAGTTTTTTCGCTTACCAACTGGTAGGTATTAATTGATTTTTTTTTTATTGTCTCCCCTCAAAGACAAAATGTCTCTTTTGACGGAGGGGGCACGCCATAAATAAAAATAAAAATAAAAAAATTCAAATATAATGGGGAGGACGCCCAGGACTCACCCGACGCCGGCTCTAGGGATAAGGGAAGATGAGGAAGGTGGGGGTGGGAGAGAAGGATGAAAGGAAGTGCCTTTTAGAAAGACCACCAGTTCAAATATGAGCCGAGAAGGACACGGGTGGTGATACCACGGAGTACACCTACTGAGATGCCCAACTCGCGCAATTCCGTGGAACTTTTCCCGCACCACACACCGCGCCACGACAAGGTTGCAGCCATCACCCTGATGTTGTTGGGTGCCACTCCTTTTAGCTCCGACACTGCTTGCCGTAAATCATTTGTATCAAATTTCCTTATCTTGGCCCGCCAAGTCTTCTCCATGTCCAAGCTGCCATTGACAACTTGGACATCCAGGATAATGCAATGCTTATCGAATGGGACGTCCCCTAGAATACATGCATTACTAAACAATATGTTTGACTATGACATTTGAGGGGGGAAATGGTATTTTAATGGGAGAAAACGTGATTGTTTTCAACGAATCTAGCAAGTGACTACGAGGGGGGTAGGGTGGCGTAGTAGCACATAGCTCCCCCCAGTATGAGCACCCCTTCGCCAGCCTCGGATTCTTGATTCTGTGCTGGTCTCTGGAGAGAAGTAGGAGACCCAGTTTTCGTCTCCAGTGACGATAGACTTCATGTAAGCATCCCCATCAATTCTGTAGTGCTAAACCACCAAATGTTCGTTCTTGCTCCATTCCAAAGGTTCATTACGTATGTATCTACTGAAAATAATTAATCAAAACAGTTCGAATTTTACCGATTTTAGACTGAAACTTTTGTGGCAGGTGCCTGATGAAGGGATTGACTCACATCGCTGAAGCCTCCGACCCGCGTTTCCGTTTCTACCTAAAAAACCTCGTCGAAGTTGCGGACTCGATGACAGGGCGCAGCAGCAGCTCTCGGTAGGAAGTGTGCGATTGTATCTAATTATTTGTAGTAAACAATTTCAAGAATCTCTCCAATTTCTGTCTAAAAATAATACTTTCCTCGCCACTTTTCGTTGAAATACCGTAGTTCTTATCCCTAATTGGACCATGGTGTCACTAGTGTCAACTAAATATCGCACCCGTCCTAGAATAGGGGCACAACTCAAAAAACGTGATTTTGGGAAATTGCGTTTGAAGTTTCAAGCCCAGTGGCTTGCGGTTCCACTCAATAGAAACGCACCGCCAACATTTACTGTTGCATAACTGTGTACTGTAACATCTGAGCTAATGTTTCATGGCGAGTAAAAGATAATTAAATTATTTTAATTTTGTTGTTTAGGGGCCAAGAGGGGGGTAAATTTTGGTCAAATTTTGATGATATTTCGGGTTGTTACCTTTTGGTTTATTATTTTCAATAATGAACCTTTGGAATCGACCAAGAAAAAAAAATTAACACCCCCTCAAAATTTGATGGTTTACGTTTCAAGGTACGTAGAATCCAAAAATCGAATAAAAATTTGGCCGTCCGTGGCACTTTTGCCACTTAGCATTGACCGATTTTGATGAAATTTGGTGTGTAGGCTCCATTTGGGGTCTAGTTGTGCCCCGAAGCTTTTGGTTGATGTAGGTCACTTCTAAGGGTTCCAAAATCAATTTTGAAATTTTGAAAACGCCCTAACTCAAAAAATTTTGATATAAAGGTATTGTTTTTCCTTCAATTTAAGATTCTATAGAATTTTTTGAGACCACGCGGAGCTCTGTAGGACAAACCGTTCGCTCCCTACGAAAATTTAAGGGTTTATATTGAAATATATTTATATATAAATCAAAACACGAGTGTGAATCGCAAAAGAGGCCTAATCTCCGTTCAAATTAGAGCTGACCGAAATGCGATCGATAGTTGTTGATTTTGATTTTTTTTGAATTTTTTTTAATTTCATTTTTTTTCTATTATTATTTTTTTTTCCTTCATATTGGATGGTTGGTGATTTTGTAGAAGAGTGATCTATATAGAAAAATAATGAACCATTCTGTAATAATTTGCAGCGTTTTAACCGAACATTCTCTAAGATATTTTGAAATGTTACCTTATCCAATGATGCCAAATTATAACTTTCTGAGCCAGTAGTAAAGATAATTACTTACTCACTCGTGTTTCCCAACGGAAAATTATTACCCGTTCGTCAACAATAATAATGAACATAACACAAAATGGTTTGGAATCTTTTATGGCCTCTGCTGGACTGTAGTTGGCTGTCTAGAAGTTTGAACCTAATAGAGAATTTTAATAGGTATAATTTCGTCTTCATCAGATTGATTCTTAAAGAGCCAAAGCAAAATTATCATGCAAGTTTGACACTCTAACAATCAATCACGACTTTTCTTTTAATATCCTCCTAATTTTTGGGGCTATAATTTATGAGACATTTCAGTTTTTAAAATCGCCAATTTTACTTTAATAACACAATTTTATTAAACCTCAAATTTTAGGAATTTCGATTTTACCTTAGAAATAAGTAAAAGACCGAATTAAGTAATTGTAAGTACGAGTAAGTAATAATCCAAGTAATCCAAAACAATCAATATCATCAATACAACAAAACATCACAGCAATAATCATCACTACAAAATATTGCCAGTCAAATTTCAGGAAAAATTCGTTGTGTTGTGATCAGCGACCTCTTCGCATTTCTGTCCATTCGCTTCCTTAGCTCAGTGGTAACGAGCTCCGACTCAGAAGTGTAAATATAGTTTAGTCGGACGATAGGAGATCGATCCCCAGTTGAGAGAAGTTAATTTTTGATGATTCAACACTGTGGCGCAGTCATACCGGACACGAATTGTCTCCTTAGCATTTCTCAGAGAAATATTAATTCATTAAAACAAACAATTAAACAATTCATTAAACAACTCCCTCTCAAGACACGAGTCGAGCCACCGCCTATTCAGACAACCGTTGAAGTCAGCAGATCCCCCGCCCCGTCAATAAGGAAGAATAACAAAACCTCTGAAGCCAGTCAAAAATAGCGCGTTCTCACTGGGTTGGAAAACGCCGGCCAAAGCTGCCCTCACCTCTCTGACTAGGTAACGGAGTACCTAAGATTTCCTAATGGGGGGGGGGGGGGATGTTGTGATCAGCGACGTCTTCGCATTTCTGTCCATTCGCTTCCTTAGCTCAGTGGTAACGAGCTCCGACTCAGAAGTGTAAATATAGTTTAGTCGGACGATAGGAGATTGATCCCCAGTCGAGGGAAGTTAATTTTTGATGACTCAACACTGTGGCGCAGTCAGTAGGACACGAACAGTCTCCTCAGCATTTCTCAGAGAAACATTAATTCATTAAAAGATTGGGTCATCAAAACAACTCCCTCTCAAGACACGAGTCGAGCCACCGCCTATTTGGACAAACGTTGAAGTCAGCAGATCCCCCGCCCCGTCAATGAGGAAGAATAACAAAACCTCTGAAGCCAGTCAAAAATAGCGTGTTCTCCGTATCAACATCTGAGTCGGAGCTCGTTACCACTGAGCTAAGGAAGCGAATGGACAGAAATGCGAAGAGGTCGCTGATCACAACATCCCCCCCCCCTTTAGGAAATCTTAGGTACTCCGTTACCTAGTCAGGGAGGTGAGGGCAGCTTTGGCCGGCGTTTTCCAACCCAGTGAGAACGCGCTATTTTTGACTGGCTTCAGAGGTTTTGTTATTCTTCCTTATTTACAGGGTGGGGGATCTGCTGACTTCAACGTTTGTCCGAATAGGCGGTGGCTCGACTCGTGTCTTGGGAGGGAGTTGTTTTTGATGACCCAATCATTTAATGAATTAATGTTTCTCTGAGAAATGCTGAGGAGACTGTTCGTGTCCTACTGACTGCGCCACAGTGTTGAGTCATCAAAAATTAACTTCCCTCGTTACCACTGAGCTAAGGAAGCGAATGGACAGAAATGTGAAGAGGTCGCTGATCACAACAGTTGGTGTTTGAAAGCTACTAGCTATGGGATACTTTGTAAGTCTCTCAAAAACTTGTTATTATTTGGTTAATGAACGGTGATGATGTGTGATGCTGGTCCATTTCAAAGAACAGCGTCTGAAAATTTGATGGAGGAATCACTGGAATCAACAAAGGGACGATTTGTGTGGCTTTCCCATGCAGTGCCAGTGAAGTTGCTCGGTGAGGTCACAATAAGATAATCATGGTTGGTCGCATTGTTGCTGAGGCGAATATTGGAGTTGAACTGAATCTAACTGGAAGTACTTGAGTATCCTCCTTCTCCGATGAACTTTCAGGGAAAATACTCAATTCCATGCCATTTTCAATCATATTGTGACACGAGTTGACATTTACCATGGCAACATCATCAGTGACGGCATTGTCCATTTGATTTGTTGCTATTGACTTCTGTTGAAGACCTTGTTAATTATTTTCCCCCAAAATCACCAATCTGGAGTTGTGAAGAGGCAGTTGTGTAAAAAAAGAAAAAAAAAACGCAGAAAAAGGGCAGAATTATTATTTAGTTGTTTCATAAAAGTGACATTTTCAATTTCTTTGCTGGACGATTTTTGTAGTAGTGTATGTGAATTGGGCCCCTGAATCTCATTCAAAGAAGCTGTCAGGGTTGGCTCACGAATATTTAGCTTATCTCTTACCACGTATATGTTCTCATAGGTCTAAACTAGCGTGTTCAAATGACCTGTACCAACCCCCCTCTAATTTACCGCTCTTCTCTTTGATTTCTTCCCTGAACTTCTTCCTGGATCCTATTACGATCGGCTCAATATTTAAGAAATTCACGGCACTAGGGACTTTTACTGATTAGTATAAAAGAACTCCGGTGCGATTTCTCTGGCGCGTCTGCGGCGGGCGGCCGCGGCTCGCGACCAGACGCTCCCCACTGCTTCAGTGTTTTTAAATGAAACCGATTTCCCTGGCGCGGCCGCGGCCCGTCTTGGCGGCTACATGGGCCTTTCTGGGCGGCTACATGACAGACAGCCGCCGTGGCTGCGACCCGACTGGTCTAGTGAGCAGTCCAGCCGCGCTGCCTTCGCGGCTAGGGTATGCAAACCCGCAATGTTTTAAACTTTACTGTGAGTTACAGAATTGAGCCTGGAGTGTATGGCAAATTCAAACTCACAAGAAGATCAGTACCAAACGAACATTTTCTTTTCTCATGAATACAACCATTTGAAAAGAGAGACATGTTTATACATTAAGAAATGTATATACCTACCTATTATTTCACGCCTGAAAAGTCTACTAAGTGGATGTTGAACTGTGAAAATATGAGGAGTTTGATTCCAGAAGGTACTAACGACCATTTCTATCGATGTTGAGTTAACTCTCGCCCAGGGTTTTAGGGGGGGGGGGGGTAGTTCTTCGCAAAATGCGATCGTTTTGAAGCAAAAGATACTCTATTCCCTCGTAAAACAAGGTTGAATATTCCGTTTAATTTCAAAAGGTATCCAGCACAATGGCGGTATCTTATCCGTTTTGTTTCAAAAAGTGCTTTATCATCCACTTCGTTTGATTCCAAAAAGCACTAAACGTCACGTTTTGTATCTAAAAGTACCTACTATATTCATAAACCTGATATTTCAAATCTCGTTCAAAACTATTTTAAACTTTGAACTAATTTTTAGGACGTCCCACAGTAAGACTTGGGCGTCCTTATGCGATCGATCTGGGGTGAAGGAGGACAACACTCATCAGAAAAAAAAAATAACCACACAGTAATCCGTTTTAGACCATTCTGAATCCAAATCCGCGAAAAAAACCATAGGTGTATGTCTGTGTGTGTGTGTGTATGTGTGTGTGTGTGTGTGACAAAATCTTGTGTCGTCTGCACAGCCCTTAGTTCTCAACCGATTTTCCTGGTTCTTTTTTTGTTCTTCGCGGAAAACTATCTAGTTGTGCACTACGTCGCCGGAATTTCGAATTTTGCCTTTTAAGGAGGGGAAAGGGGGGGTTATTGCTCAAAAAACGTGCGTTTTTGGGCGTAATCTTGTGTCGTCTGCCCAGGCCTTAGTTATCAACCGATTTTCGTGGTTCTTTTTTTATTCGACGCGAAAAACTATCTAGTTGTGCACTACGGCGTCGGAATTTTGAATTTTGCTTTTTAAGGGGGGGAAAGGGGGGGTTAATGCTTAAAAAACATGCGTTTGCGGGGGTAATCTTGTAAAATCTGCCCAGGCCTCAATTTCCAACCGATTTGCGTGTTTCTTTTTTTGTTTGACTCAAATAACTTCCGAGTTGTACATAATTTTACCAGAGTACCAAAATTTGCAAGGGGAGGGGGGTGAGTGGGGGGATAATATTCACAAAATATCAGATTTTTCAATGTTTCGGTTCCTTTACTGTTTACTAATTGTACCCAACCTTTGAAATTGAGGAAAAATTCTCATTATACCTCTGGATTTCATGAATTTTTCTCTGTGCCAACATGGAACTAATAGTGGTGCCACCATGGTGCCAGGACACCATAAACCGCATATTTCGTGGGTTTTTTTTTGTGTTTCACCTTGAATACGGACGTTAACCTCGACGGACTGCCTATTAAAACTAATAGATGAAACTTCAATGTTAAGACGTATTTCCGCTTTGGTGCCAGACTGGCACCATTGGTGGTGGTGGCGAGGGGGGGGGGGGGTGAACTCGAATTCGCATGTTGGGTATCGTAGATCATGGATTTTAAAATGCTCTTCAGATTCGAGGCTCCCATGCCGCTAGAAATGTTAAGGTGGATAGTGGTGGGGGGGGGGGGGGGTCAGTATTTCTTGTCTAAAGTAATAAATAAACTACATCGAGAGAAACAGTTTTATCGCTTACCAACTGGTTAAACTGATCTAATACTTATCCAATGGGACCTCCCCTGGAATGCATGCATTACTAAACAATATGTTTTATCTTTCTTTCCAAAAATATTTATTATAATTTAGAAATACATAAAGAATAACATCTTTGGTTTACCAGCACGTTTTTCAGGTCGTTATGGCTTTTTGCGTTTTTCTCACCTTTGACCAAAATGGATATAGTACCTACCTTTTGGAATCAATCTCCTCATATCTACTTCGCATCCATAACCCGATTGTTATAGATGATCCGATGCATAATATTTATTCTCAAAAAATCAATCATTTAAATTTATAGGGAACCAGAGTTTCAACCCCACAATTCCTGAAAGTACCATCGAAATCGAACGGAAACTATGGACCATAATATGGTTTCCGTTCGATTTCGATGGTACTTTCAGGAATTGTGGGGTTGAAACTCTGGTTCCCTATAAATTTAAATGATTGATTTTTTGAGAATAAATATTATGCATCGGATCATCTATAACAATCGGGTTATGGATGCGAAGTAGATATGAGGAGATTGATTCCAAAAGGTAGGTACTATATCCATTTTGGTCAAAGGTGAGAAAATTTCGATGGTACTTTCAGGAATTGTGGGGTTGAAAATCTGGTTGGTTCCCTATAAATTTATCATATTATAAATAAATTCATTATAAATAAATCATATTATGATCGTTATTTTTCACCATCTAGTGTCCCGAACCCACAATTCCTGAAAATGTAATCGAATTCGGATGGATAATGTGAATTCGGACAGTAACTTCATGTAGTTTGGCTCGTTACAAGGATTTAGGGACCAACTTACAGACACGGAACCAAAGAATACGACAGACAAGAAATCAAAATTATTCAAGAAGAAACGTAAAATGTGAGTGGAAATTTTGATTTTGAGGACTTTTTTATCCTAGAAAAGTGAAAACAATAATTCCTCTACATGGGTAGACTCAGAAGCAATACTCTGCCAAACTGGCACATAGCTTCCTCATCACTGACATGCACAGGGGCTTTAAATTCATATGGGTCATCTAGGATCTACCCCTCCTACTCGCTGAAAATTTGATCGAAATCAGATCAAAACTGCAGAATTAGGTAGGAACTACGGCTCCACTCGATTTCATTCTAACCAACGAAACGATGAGGTCAAACTATTTGAAGTTCAACAGAAAGAACGATATGAAAAGTTGTTCATAATTTCTCAGTCGATGAGAATATTGTAAAATCTCTCTTCTGTTCTTGCCAAAAAATCTTCTTTTGTTCATGGGTGAGTGAGGCTTCCTATCCATCAACAATAGTTCCGCCTCTGCCAGTGAATGGGCCACAACAATAATCTCGCGCAATATTGTCGTAACTTGAGGGGGGGGGGGGGGGGCGCGCCGCTGAGAACACGTTGTTCTACAGCGCGGCGCGGCTGAGTAGGTACATGACAAAATCGCCAGCCGCGCCAGGGAAATCGCACCTTTAGGTGTTATAATTATTAATCTATTCTTTTGTTCACCAATAGAGTCCACTTTATTTAAAATACATAATTCTAACTATTTTTTTTAAACGATGGAAATCAGTTTTTCAATTATGAACGCTCTTTCTACGTAACACGTACGTTGGCAGACTCAGAAGCTACAATTTTAGCCCCAATTCTCAAATGTCTTATCTTGGTAACAGGAAAGTAGATTGTGCACTTTGTATGTACGAGTATCAGATTATTATAACGGACACGCTTCGCGTTTCACTTCCAGTCTGAGTAGAAACTCGAAATAGGAAAAATAAAGGCGATTTGTGCAAAAGTAGTTTAAATCCGTGGTGACTTGTCGTGGGAGTTTAGTTGGTGCCGTTGGTTCGAGAATTCCAGAAATTGGAATTCATCTTACAGAAAACATGGTAGTCGTGATAGTTTTACTGGTCGTTTTGAGTTCTCAGTGTCTCTGTGAGGTTGATTGGTGTAAATTGCGCTGCGATGGTGACGTAGAGCACACGATGTGTATTTATAAACCTCATCGGAAACTTCGGAAACTGCACGAATATCGAAGACATCCTGACGCAGGAAGACAGGAAGGAACTGCTGCACTTGCACAACGAGTACAGAAACGAACTTGCTGGAGGTGTGAAGAAGGGGTGGCCTCGAGCGGCCAACATGAGGGAAATGTTGTGGGATGACGTGAGCGAGTCAGTCGCCCTTCGCTGGGCTCAGCAGTGTGTCGAAGGATACGACGAGTGTCGTCGCACGATTGAATTTCCCTACGTCGGACAAACCTACGCTGTGGAAGACGACACCGACGTCTACCCAACACATACGGGAGGTTTCCACTTGTGGGTTGATAGATTGGCGATGATCGATAATCCTGAATCGATAATCGATCGCTTCCCAGGAGACCAATCTGCATTTTTCACTCAAGTCGTGTGGGCTGACAGCTTCAAATTGGGTTGTTCAGCGATAAAAACCGAATTGCATTATGACAAGGTGTACAAGGCGGTAATTCTCGTCTGCAATTACGGTCCTGAAGGAAACGTGTGGGACGCCAAAATGTATGAAATCGGGGAGCCGTGCAGCAAGTGTCCGAGTGGAACTGAGTGCAACCAACATTCAGCTTATCCCCATCTCTGTGCGCTGACAACTTCATTTCACGTTCCCAGCAGATCCTGCAAATCTTATTTCAAGGTTTCGGAAATAATATTTTCTATGGCAACATTGATAATTCTACAAATTGAATTCAGGAACTTCCA
>CM019182.2:25567770-25589034 GCA_009739505.2 Apolygus lucorum | reverse complement strand
AAATCTCAGCTTTCCAATGGTATAATCAAAACATATTTTACAACCGAATTTAGGGGAGAATTTTGTGTTTGAACGCGGAAAAACTTGCATTTGTTCATCGAATCGGCGCTCCGCCTAGACAATCTGAGGGGTCGGAGGGTAGAAGTGGTGGGTCGGCGCGGCAGTAGACCGCGAGGCCTCCGGAAAACACGAGGCCAGAGCGCTGATTTCGTTGAAAAAATGCACGTTTTTCCGCGCTCAAACACGAATTTCTCCCCTAAATACGGTTGTAGAATATGTTTTGATTATACATTGGAAAGCTGAGATTCTGGCGCAGTTTTCACTGTTCTTGCATCTAGAAAAAGTATGGGTTCTCGTAGTTCAATTTGAGATTGAAAAAATGCGAGGTTTCCAAAATTACGTAAAATTTTAAACCTTGACTCAAAAAAAAGTAAGGCTCTATCCGATAGGAAATTTAATGCTCTTTCAAACGGTAGCCTTAAATTGTAATTTACACAGCAAGTTAAAGGAGTTATGACCGATTTAATGACATAAGGTCAAAATCACGAAAAAAAGTTTAAAGTTAAAATAACTCGAAAACAAAGGGTTTAAAAAAAAATCGCTATGAGACATTTTTTGTTGAAAATTAGTTGTCGAATCGACTGGTACTGTATGGCAGACCAGTTAGGCTTACCACCCTGTAGACCCCCAGACCGGGTTGTACATTTATCTACCCCTTCCAAGTTCGCAGGACTCCTTTTCTTTTAATATATTTAAATCAAATTTGAATTTTGGTTTTATTGAATCCTGATAGTTGACCCAATTTTTCACTTATAATTTTTTACTTTTTTTGGCACATTATGGGGCAGATCCCTAGCAGCAGATGAAGGGTTGGTCCGTTTTACCTTTTTCTGTGAGCTAATAATTATAAAATAAATTTATATTTTTTTCTTATTTGCTCAAAATACCAAGCGGACTGGCGCCCGTCATATATTTAAAATTCCTATCAAACGACCTACCCCGTCTTCACTGAGCTATTTCCGGAGTCAACAGAGGGAATCGGTACCGACCCTATTACTGGCTGTCCTTCAATTAGTAGTAGCAATACCTTGTAGAATCGAACCATGAAGTTTGCCCAACTGAGATTAGACACCCTGTGTAATAGTGAAGTTCTATAACAGCTTACAAACCGTAATGAAGTTACGAGGACTTTGAAGGAGAATACTGTTACGCCTAACCACTGACGTCAGATTGGCGAGTCATCGCCCTCTCCGCTATCGCCCCTCATTGCCCCTTAACAGGTCGACCGCTCTTTGTTTCTAAAAGCCGCAAAATCCCGTTCGCTTCCCCGGAAACCTCTATAAGGTTCAATGGGGTTGACCACACCATTCGACCCCGCTCGCAAATTTACTTTATATGCAACCAACGGTTTTAGAGATGAGCTGGAAAGGGGTGGAAGTATAGACGGGGGTAAACCGGTTGAACCCATGCGAGGCCGACCCAGGCCGTCGCTCCCACGTGACCCAGATAAGTTGGCCCCAGCTCGAGGTACAATCCCAGTAAACTCCTTCAAAACCCTCCCTGGGAAACCTCGATCTTTGACTCACGGCTCGTCTTTACTGAGCTTCCACCGTTTAACTAACCCAGTACAACCGTAACGGTTTACTCTACACGTGACGGGGTCTAATTTACATTTTGAGCGGAAGAGCAGGATTTCATGGGCCACATTACACCTGCCTCGTGGATCACTTTATATTTGCATTAGTTTACCTCCAGTTGTTGGATGAATACCAACTCTCGACATCATCTGCTACTCTTCTCCAAATTTAATTGGCGACCATTAAAAACGCCAAATTATTACACAAAGGTTTATTTTAAAAAAATAAAGAAAAACTCGTCAAAATCTTGAAATCGCATGTTTTAGCGAATTTTGAAGAAAATGAAACAATTGCAATGGCCTCAAAATTTTTAGAATGGACTTTTTCGAAAAATTAACTTGAGTTATTTAGAAATTTAACCTTGAAAAAGGTTTTAGCGATGGGACCCCCCGCCGAAAAACGACAGGAAAAATCGACAGTAAAGGAAAACGCTTTGCATACGAGTCTGCAACACATTGAAACATTTTCATGCCCCCCTCCCCTCCCCCTCCCGACACATGAACTACATACCTCCCATTATCACAGAAAAACAAAAAAGAAAATATATTTATTTATTTTACAAAAATAACATTGTTTTATTCTTCCATTGGTTCAACTTCATCTGTCGCGGTAACACTGAGTATGGGCGGTGATGAGAAAAGTATGAAAGCTGGAGCTCGATTTTCGCCTCAGCTGATCTGGGAGCTCGATTTTCGACTCAGCTGATCTGGGAGCTCGATTTTCGACTCAGCTGATCTGGGAGCTCGATTTTCGACTCAGCTGATCTGGGAGCCTCGATTTTCGACTCAGCTGATCTGGGAGCTCGATTTTCGACTCAGCTGATCTGGGAGCTCGATTTTTGCTCAGCTGATCTGGGAGCTCAATTTTCGACTCAGCTGATCTGGTATATCAAACTGTAAAGTACCTACCTAACTGTAAAGTACCTACCTGTAAAGTACCTAACAACTTCACTTCTGATGGTCATAATCATCATTGTGGCGACTTGGGACAAATTTCGTTAGCAATTTTCGTTAGCAAATTTCGTTAGCAATTAATTTCGTGACGATTTTGACATTTTCATGTCTTTCATATGGCACATAAAAAAAAAATCGTCACGAAATTTGATGCGACGAAATTTGTTGCGACGAAATTTGTCCCAAGTCGCCACAATGATGATTATGACCATCAGAAGTGAAGTTGTTAGGTAGGTAGGTACTTACAGTTTGATATTACCAGATCAGCTGAGTCGAAAATTGAGCTCCCAGATCAGCTGAGTCGAAAATTGAGCTCCAGATCAGCTGAGTCGAAAATTGAGCTCCAGATCAGCTGAGTCGAAAATCGAGCTCCCAGATCAGCTGAGTCGAAAATCGAGCTCCCAGATCAGCTGAGTCGAAAATCGAGCTCCCAGATCAGCTGAGTCGAAAATCGAGCTCCCAGATCAGCTGAGTCGAAAATCGAGCTCCCAGATCAGCATGAAAATGTTTCAATGTGTTGCAGACTCGTATGCAAGCGTTTCAATTTGCTTCCTCACTACCGAAGGTAGGGAAGCTTTGTATTCGTGAAAGAAGTGAAAAAAAAAAATGTCCTCCAAAATCAAAATTTCCACTTGCTTTTTGCGTTTTACAGCTTCCCGAACAATTTTGGTTCCGTGTCTGTCTGTCTGTCTGTCTGTCGGTCTGTCGTCTGTCTGTCTGTCGGTCTGTCTGTGGTCAATCCTTGTCCCGGGCAAAACTATACTAACCTGTGGTCCGATTTTGATGAAATTTCAGGGATTGTGCGGGTTAGGTCCTAGACGGGTCCCCTATAAATTTCAGCACCTTCGGACCAATAGGAGCGAGTGCGCATGCGCAAACGTGAATTTCCTGGAACCTCGGTTTCTCGGTTTCTAATGAACCGATTTTGCTCAAATTTGGAGGTTAGTTTAGGGACTAACTTCTAAGAGACACCCTATAAGTTTCAATCAAATTGGTCAAGCAATAGCCGCTGCGCATGCAATGGAGAATGCTGAAGGCGCCTGAGTGATCACTGATCAGCTGAGTGAGCTCCAAGCCATTGTCTCTCCTGTTGAACGCAGGAAGCTGGAATTTGAGAGGCAGGGTCAATGGAGAATGCTGAAGGTGCCTGAGTGGTCACTGATCAGCTGAGTGAGCTCCAAGGCCATTTCCTCTCCTGTTGAACGCAGGAACCTGAAATTTGAGAGGGCGGGTCAATGGAGAATGCTGAAGGTGCCTGAGTGGTCACTGATCAGCTGAGTGAGCTTAAATATTACAGTGGAAGAAAGATAAAGAGGGAGAGGGAGCAAAAACCTTTTCAAGGTATGTCACATTTTAGCCATTAGGCCTCTAAGCGGAAATCATCCGGGGGTGCAGGGGGCGAAGCCCCCGCCGAGGCGCGCAGCGCCGAGTTTTCGCCAACTGATTCTATACGTCCATGTTACAATGAGTGAGGAAGCTATACTGCCCACCAACTTGGCAGACGTTTTTTATGTGCCATATGAAAGACATGAAAATGTCAAAAAACGCTGCAAATCATTGCCTAAAGGTTTAGAGATGGGCAAAACGGTTCACCAAGAGCTCTGAGCGCTCCGCTCATTCAAAAGAGCCGGATCTTTTCGACGAATCAGTGGCTCTTTTTGGCTCTTTTGAGCTCGCATTTATTGTAGAGATGAAAATACGATGAAAAACGCTGCAAATTGTTACACACAACGGTTTATTTAGTTCTGCCCGGAAATTTTTATTAGATTCTCCACTACCTTGAATCCTAAACCATCAAATTTTGAGGGCGGGAGGGAATAATTTTTCTGTTGCTCGATTCCAATGGTTCATTATTGAAAATAATAACCCAAAAAGCGCTGTTGTTCAATAAAGATGCTCAATAAATCCTTAAAAAAATCAACGAAAAACAATGAATGAACACGATTAAAGCAATGAATAAGCAAAACTTAAAAATACAGTATTTTCGTAAAATATTTATTTATTTATATGAAATCTGCATTTCTTTATGCCTCTAATGACAAACCACAATTAAAAATACAGCAAAACAAATTTCTTAGTAGGTATAACATTTTCATAATATACTTACCTGATATTTGATACATAATATATGTCGGCGGCATCGCCAGTATTCAGATTAGGCGCTACCGGAATACAATAAGATATCTGAATCAGCATCTCGATGGATCGAATGAACGAGAAGCCTATTGACTCAGCTATCGATACTGGACGAGTGTATCGATGTATCGAGAGGGGGACAGGCAGTTCGGGGAGAACCCCGCGAAGGGATGTCGGTCTAGTAATGCTTGATGAGTTAAATTCAATCGTAATGCTATTGTAGAGCAATGCAAGTGGTGTGATAATGTCGAGTTATGATTAGTGAATACGCCCTTTCCGTCATCAGAAGTGGTAGAACCAGGTGTGAGTTTTTATTTAGTACCTATAAGAAGATTGAAGACAACAAAAACCATGGAGTCTCAAAGGCCATTCGGAATCAACAGGTGAAACAATCCAATTTTAAGCTCTGAATCCTGACAAATCTAATTGAAATTCGAACGAGTTTTTGCTTTGCCTTACACATGATTACATTTTATTGGAAATTTTCATCCATCATTGATAAAATTGTCGTATAAGAGAGAAAACATAGGTACCTAACCTCTCTACTTGAAATCTGTTATGAGATTCATTCCCTTCCCCATTTTGGAAATTAATCTCACATTCTCTTTTAATGTAACACATTATTGTATCCACCTGATGAACTTTCAATCAATAACTTTGAGATATGTCTCCTGCCGCGGAGAACCTAGTTATGAGAAGGCCGGGAAGGTAGGTAGCTTTCCGACGTTCCAGGCTGGAACTTCCAGCAACCAACTTGCGTTCTGGAACACACCTTTGTCACGTGACGTTTTGCAACCAATTCGTTTTATCCTCGAGACTCAATAATCGATTATTTTCGATATCAAACATAACCTTCTCAACATAATCTTCTCTGACCCGATCAACTGGTCGTGAAGGGGCGCCATTTGCGCTCCTATCCAGCAAGGTTATTCTGTTTACATACCAAGTTTCGTGGTATGCAAAACAGAACGATGGTGATAATATTCTTTAAAAGCAATTATGTAATCGTTATTATTATGTCTCCCTTGTGGGTTATATGTCTGACAAGAAATTCCATACTCAGTATGTGTCTTAAGATACGTCTCTGCGGTGGTTTAGACCCCTTGAGCAGAGTGTTGTTGAGTGTGACGACGATTTTCTTGACATAACTCGCGAAGATCTCGTGGAGTATCTTGTATTGAAGACGGATTTCATATCCCTGAAGCAACTGAAGTGCTGCAAATCTTTGGATCCGCACAACTTCGTTAATTCAGGGCATGTGAAATCCGTCTCATGCAAGGTACTCCCAGGTGACAAGGGTGGTGGTGTTTGGAAAGGTAAGTAATTCAAATGTTATCCAATTATTATTAGGTTAATTGAAATAATAACGATGTATGCCATGTTTTGGGCAGGTAGTAGATTCAACAACAGTCGTTTGATGAAATAATGTTATGATAGCATCCCCTGCCCATTGCTAAGTCAACATTGTTATGAAACTTTGAAAAATCATGGGAAAAGATCTACTCATGATAGAAGAATCCAGTTGATACCAAAACTCTCAGTGAGGGCTCTACTTTCAATTAAAAATTATAATAAACCACTTTCCCGACTCTAGCACGCACCCTACTTCGAGCCATGAAGCAGTACCATATATGTATATATTGACCTAAACGTTTACTCAGTTTTATGGTTCGAATATGGATAGATTAACATGCAATGGAGTCATTACTTGAATTTTGAAATTCAGGAGATGAAGTTCATATTTACGATCAATCGTACATTGATCATTAAATGATTAGTAAATTTTACTAATTGAACTTCAAAACAATCACGCAAATTGGTTCGAAATTATCTTCCAAGGAACTTCATACAAATCAAAACACTTGGACACAAACAAAAACATTTTGTGAAGCTCGTCCAATGAGGGTAGGTATTCTATTATTACTACCTAACTACTGATGACTGAAGTAACGTAAGCACAATAAAATGTGATGTATTTTTATTCTTACCGGTGATGAAATGCCGAGAACAAACTAGTATTTGTTTGGAGTTTAGTTGTCGCCCTCTCAAATTGCGATTGATTCGAGCGAGCCACCTTGCTCTTCTTTTTCTTATAGGTCTTTCGTCTTTTCACATTGGCTTCTAATGACTTTTGGTAAACCATACAACGAAATACTGCTCCCGTGATGGGAAGAAGCAGCCAAACACTGGACAAATCGGCATGTCTAAAAAAATCTTTGTTTACAACGATGGGAATTCAGTCAGTTCATTGAACATGGTTGTCAGGAATACTGGGAATCAGCGACGCCCAAAAGGCTGATATTCTTATTTTTTTGGAAAGTTCTCTTGTCTTTCCACACTGTTTCTAGTCACTTTTGCCAAACCAAAAAATTAAATACCGCTTCCGGGACGAGAAGAGCAACTAATAACTGCATAAATTGGCATAATGAAAAACTGTCCATACAATCTTTGATTACAACGGAGTCAACATGGCCGCCTTTCAGCGAGATTCGAATAACCGTTCGATTAATCGAAGAATCGATACATCGATTCTGTGTGACGTCACACGGATAAAAGCAATAGCCTTGCGTTTTGGCAAGACACACCCTTGTCACATGTTTAGTAGGACCAATCAAAACCTCTCTTCCTCGCAATAGTTTCGTGAATCTCCGATTCTCTCATTACGTTTCTGAAATATCACGATATATTTTTTTTTTTTTGTTGCCAGCTGAGATTTTACCGATTTGAATTACAGAAAATTACTCCCATCTCCTTGTAGCTAAAATGTGTTGAACCTGAATTATGCTGAGAATTTTTTGTTCATGTTCATGTAACTGCTGAATCGTACTTGCATTTTGTTTGGTGGTTTTTCGGCGATCCCGTCATAATGGCCAACCATTCACTGCGACAAGAGTCGTGTTAGTCGGCTCCGCATTGTTCCTAACGTTCGAATTCGTCCGGAAAACTCAATTATTGGACACAACAAATGTGACAATTTTTCTTCTGCTCACATTCCTTTGAAAGTTTTTTTTTTCAAAAATGGATTATTCTGCGCGTGTTGACCTTGGATTTAGCCAAGACATTTACAATCATATTGATTCTGAACTGTATAATTATGCGTTTACCCACTTTGAGTGAGTAGATCCGACTTACACCAGCTAATTATTTATCTGTGTGAATTAGGTGTCGTGTGCAGGCACAGTACCTACTAAACTGTTATAAATCTGTAAACTGCATCTTCATGTAAGATTGCTTGATGCTGATGTTCCAGCCATGGAAAATTGCTTCCACTTCCGTGATCAATTCTCCACTTTGAAAATGCATTTTATTTTTTTGTTTTGCGCTTTCGTATTCCGTGTGTAAAATGGTTGGCTACTTAGTGTGAACGTACGATTTTGATACAGATTTTAATGGTAATAACGATTTTTATCTTTAGGAGCCTAAAGGCATCACTAAGGTCAAATTGATTATAGGAAGATGTATGGCAGAAAATAGTAACGAGAAGATAGTACAGTCCTATTGCTGGTAGGGTACTTTCGATAAGTATGGATTTTAAGATATGACCTATTCGGTGGTAAATTTGTTGTACCTTGTAGTTGTTAAATTCTTCCTAATTTTGTCTCAGCGATCAATTCATTTCTGACATTGCATAGATTGATCCTTTACTCCTGTTGTAAAAAGTAATGAATTGGCAGTGTTCTGTGAGTCTTTTTGGTAATTGGTACTGATAGCACGTACCAAAAACAGTAATTACGAGTGTTCGGCAATCAGCATGAAATTTCACGAAATCGGCTTTTCAGAAATCAAGTCTAACTCGGAAAAAATCCCCCAATGAACTTGATTATTCTGTAATGACAAGCTGGCTCATTCGGCTGACAAGATTTTGAACAACAAGTACCTAAGTATGATTATTATTATGCTGATTATTTAAAATTTAAATTATGAATTGTTCTAAATTTTGGTTCATTACTTACCTGACAACTACATAGACAAGTGTTGCTTGCCTTCTAATGCCAAATATAGTATGGTTTACCGTAATGTTCCTGTGTAAGATTTTCGTATATTTTTAATGCGAATTAAAAATGATGCTTGAAAGTTGAAATAAGTAGCTAAACCTCAATATTGTGTAAGATTAACTGTTTAGATACATGCAAAAACAAGTTCAACGTTCTGCTTAGATTTCGAGTCAACTCGAAATTTATTCAATTCTCTGTTTGAGATAAATATCATTCTTTGTGTGAGATTTATAACATTCTCTGTGTGAGTTTTATGCAATTCTCTGTGTGAGAAAAATAACGTTTTCTGTGTGAGATAAATATCATTCTCTGTGTGAGGTTTATGCAATTCTCTGTGAGATTTTTTTTACGAGTGAGATTTATAGAAATTTCTGAGTGAAATTCTGTGTGAGATTTACAAAAAAAATTTCTGTGTGAGATTTATAAAATTCTCTGTGTGAGATTCCCAAATTTTCTGTGAGAAATTCCCAAATTCTCTGTGTGAGATTTCCAGTTTTCTCTGTATGAGATTCCAAATTTTTCTGTGTGAAAATCCCAAATTATCTGTGTGAGATTTATAAGAATTATCTGTGTGAGATTTATAAGAATTCTCTGTGTGAGATTCCCAAATTTTCTGTGTGAAGTTCCAGAATTCTCTGTGTGAGTTTTGTAAAATGCTCTGTGTACAGTTTTCTCTAAGTGAGATTCCATAATTCTCTGTGATCCAGTTAAAGTTTTCTCTAAGTGAGATTCAGTAACTCTCCGTCAGGAACAATTTCTTTGTCTGAGATCCGTAAATTCTTCATGATACTCGTTTATTGCGACTGAAACAAAATTTTACATTTCATAGCAACATTTGTTTGCATACCTAATGATTCCAGTCACAGTATAAGGTCGTTCAGCAACCACTAGCCCATGTTTTTGGAGGAACAATATCACTAATTGTCACTGTTTGCACTAAGTAACACTAGCTGTACAGCACTATCAAATCATGTGGTTTGTTTCGTTTGAGGCGACTAATTTGTCATTCGTTGTCTGGTATGTACAGCATTTCTCAGTTCTCGATGAGTATCGCCATTCCTCATACATGTACCATGGTGTTCTAGCCGAAGTCGTAGTGTTTTGTTTTGGTTGGTGACTCGTTTTGTATTCAATTTTTTTTTGCATAAACTCAGAGTTGTAATATGTAGATTTGTAGATGAGCATTTTTGCTGTTTTTTTTTTTTTTCTCTCTTCTTTGGGGAGAGAAATTGGAAGTCGTTCATTTTTTTGTGCTTTATCTTCAATTATTTTATTTTTTTTCTTCAATGTGATTTTTCCCAATTAGTTTGGAAACAAGCGTGTGGTATCTTGATTGGTTTAATTGTGGATTGTATTGTAGGAAATTTCTTATTGGTAAAGTACTCTTATTGGTAAATGTACTGGTTTTGATTCGTTTAGTTTAATCTAATCTTCATTGACCAAATAGCTACCTGGTTGGTGGAGGTTTGTAGTTTTTGAGTTGAGCTGTCTCTTCTACATCGTCTATAACGGATCGAATAGCAGAATTTTCAGTAAATTTAGCCATCACTGTTTCTTCAGGTTGAGGTGGGTCTCGAGTGTGCTTGAGGTACAGTACAAGCCCTTGCTCGCTTTCCTGCCTTCATTGGCGTTAATCCTGAGTGCTTATTTTCTTAAATTGTGTTTGGTATTAGTGTTTCTGTCTGAACTCGAATTGGTTATGCAGAGTCAATTTTCTATGCACTGTTATCAGTGTAAGCCACCGGAGTAGTAATTTTGAGAAAGAATTTTTGACAGGAACTGGGAGAGAGAATATTGATCGATATCTAGTCTTCTCGTTAAGCGATTTTCCAGGATTGAGAATCGTGACTTCCGCAAATTTCTACTGGGATATTACGTACATGATGCAGCCTAAGCGCAGCTTTGATAGTGTGAAGTAATTTGAAGGTCTCTTTGTCTAGAGGCACCTTTGCGATTCCAACTGTTATGAGGTGATAGCCAGGAGTCTTGGATTGATGCTACGCTTGATTTCATCTTGTGTTCTCTCAACGTAAAAGGAAGAATTTCATATTCGTCAATTTTTTTTTGTTTTTTAAAACTACCTAGTGTTGTATTTTTATTTGAAGAAATAGGTACTCCTATTCAGAAGAGGTTAGAATGTTTCACACAGATGGTCTGGGAACAATAAATTGGGCTTTTTCTTGGTTACTCCCGGTCAATTTTTCGCTTTCGTTTGGGATTCACCAGTTTTTTTTTCTCTTCCTGTGGACATGTTTCAAATGCATTACTGCCAGTTGTATTGCTATTAGAAGTGCTTTGCGAGGCATCTTGCTGGATGCTATATATTAGCAAGTATATATGCATTCTTCTAGCTGTTGAGTTGATTTTAGAGAAACTTTCTGATTAATTAATTCTCATTTTCTGCATCACTCGCTCGCTGATTGTAAGGATAACAGGCGAGTGTTCTGAGGCTGGGTCATCATTATCATCTACTTGTAAATATCCTGTAATAATACCCCCTACTTTTAAAGAAGTATAACACATCTGGAATTTTATTAGCATTTGTAGGCCAATACGTAGACTTTCCGGTTGAATGAAGATCGCACGAGTTGCTCCCTCGTGTGGTTAGTTCTTTATGTTTGGTTGTAGTTAGGAGCCCCAGTAAGTGTTCCTAGGGTTGATCTACGGTACCAAATGTGGAACTATCTCCTAATGAGTTAAGGTGGCTTCTTATCGATATTGGGGCACTCAAGATTTTGAAACCTTGACTTTTGAGGTACTCGATGATGTGGGTTTTGTACACATGGGATCTTGGGACCTTGGTTGCCAACAATCAGCTATAACTTGGTACGTGTACCGTTGTTTTTTTTCTGTCAAAGTTTGTCCCTGATCAGTTTCCTCTAAATTGGAAGTTCATTTTCCAGACGTTGTTGCCGAATGCAGTTCTTAATTAATAGTTGGACGTCGGAATAATTCTTCATTCCAACAACATTAATCTGTGTGCACTCTGTGTGGGTATTTCGGTATTCTCTACTTGTGATTTCTGCAATACTCTGTGCGAACTTTCAGCAATGCCATCTTTGAGTTTTTTTTTTCTCTTTTAATACCTACGCTCTATTTGATATTACGAAATACTCTGTGTGAGACTTCAACAACATCCTATTTGAGCTTTGTGAGATATCAACTACAATCTGTGTGGGAATTTCAGTTTCTAATTGAGATTTCTAATCTTACGTGTAATTTGCAGTTTTGTCTATGTGAGCTATATTTACGATCCTCTGTAAGGGATTTTCAGCACATTCTGTGAAATTTCTGAAAGTCTGTATAAGAAGTTCCCAATTTTTTTTCTACATTTAATATTGTTCGCGGATTTCAACTTTTCTTTGTGAAATTTATATTTGAAGTTGCTCTACGTGAGACTTCTGGTTGCTATATGTGATACTTATAGTTGCTCTACGTGAGACTTCTAGTTGCTCTATGTGATACTTATGGTTGCTCTACGTGAGACTTCTAGTTGCTCTATGTGACACTTATAGTTGCTCTATGTGAGACTTATAGTTGCTCTACGTGAGACTTATAGTTGCTCTATGTGAGACTTACTTATAGTTGCTCTATGTGAGACATGAAGTTACTCTGTGTGAGACATGAAGTTACTCTGTGTGAGACATGAAGTTACTCTGTGTGAGACTTGAAGTTACTCTGTGTGAGACATGAAGTTACTCTGTGTGAGACATGAAGTTACTCGGTGTGAGACTTGAAGTTACTCTGTGTGAGACATGAAGTTACTCTGTGTGAGACATGAAGTTACTCTGTGTGAGGACTTGAAGTTACTCTGTGTGAGACATGAAGATACTCTGTGTGAGACTCAAAGTTGCTCCTCGTGATATTAACAAATCGTCTGTGTGACTAATACTGTGTGCTCAATATGAGATTTCTGGTCTTCTCTATGTGAGTTTTTCATTATTTTTTTAATTAGAAATATCCAGTTTCTGTGATTGAGGCAACCCGTTTCCTTTGCAAGGGATTTTGGTTTGCACCTTCCAAATCCTTGCCAAGTTTTGCTTGCACTTGTTGTAATTTGATGCCCGTAAACTCGGATTCTGTGTGATTATACGAATATTTTTGTTTGTCAGGACAGCCGAGTGCTAGTTGGATGGTGGTGTCATGATAGCCAGTGTCGGCGGACAGAAACTGTTGCTAGATTTCACTAATGATGTAGGTTGCAATATTCTATTTTATGTTCCCCAAGTTTCGAGGAACCTGCTACTACTCATCCATTACTCTTGCTTTCCCAACCGCAGTCGAGGCGCCTGCATTGTCAGGGCTGGCCGTGTCGGCGGCATCGCCAGTATTCAGATTAGGCGCTACCGGAATACAATAAGATATCTGAATCAGCATCTCGATGGATCGAATGAACGAGAAGCCTATTGACTCAGCTATCGATACTGGACGAGTGTATCGATGTATCGAGAGGGGGACAGGCAGTTCGGGGAGAACCCCGCGAAGGGATGTCGGTCTAGTAATGTTTGATGAGTTAAATTCAATCGTAATGCTATTGTAGAGCAATGCAAGTGGTGTGATAATGTCGAGTTATGATTAGTGAATACGCCCTTTCCGTCATATACATATATTTGATGTTACATCATGTTATTCAACGAAGAAAATTAATGTCACCAAGGTGAAAGAGAATAAACGAACCAAAGTATGTAAGCTTGCCTTTTGAACTTGTATCAGAAAGCTCCTCACAAAAAATCATGATGTAAAAATCAAACAGGGAGAACAAACAACGGAAAGAATCAGAAAGTGTGTCACAGAAACACTGAAAACGTCTGCCAAGTGGGTATGGCACTTAGCTTCCTCGTATCCATAACCCGATTATATAGATGATCCGATGTATAGTAGTTAGCCTCAAAACACCAATGTACCTTCCACTACCCTCATAGGGGACCATCTACACGCTAATCTGGACAATCCTAGAAAATTTCATCAAATTCGGATGAAAAATCAAGTGAGTTGATGTATGTGATTGGATCAAAAAAATACTTAGCCTCGGCTGGGATTCGAACCCGGGACCCATCTATGCCCTGGGTGGGACCCCAGGACGGTTCTGTGCGCTACCTCTGAGCTATTGAGGCCTAGTAATGTAATGATGTGGTGATTTTCATAGGGAGACATCTAAATACTAATCTGTAACATCCCTAAAAATTTCATTGAAATCGGGTAGAAAATGTAGAAGTTATGGCCGTTACAAGGAAATTCACGTTTGCGCATGCGCAGTGGCTACTATCAGTCCGAATGTGGTGATTTTCATAGGGAACTATCTAAATACTAATCTAAGTAGTAATCTAATCTAGTAAGTATGACCCTTGAGTTCTCGGAGGGAGCGAACGGTTGGTCCTGCAGAACTCTGGATGGTCTCATTCGATTCTGAAAAGTCAATACTATTTTAAGTTGATGAAAAAACAATGCCTTTTATATCGACATGTTTTGAGCTAGGGTGTTTTCAAAATTTCAGCCCTTATTTTTCACACCTTAGAAGTGAATGACATAAACCGAAAGCTTCGGGGCACAACTAGACCACAAATGGAGTCGGTACACCAAATGTCATCAAAATCGGTCCATGTTGACTGAGGGAAGTGCCGCGGACGGCGTATGGCGGTCGGAAGAAAAATTTGTATTCGATTTTCTGGTTCTACGTACATTGAAACGTGAGCCATTGAGTGGGATCAAAATTTTGTTCCTTGCCCGATTCCAAACGTTAATTTATTAAAAATAATAAACCAATATACGAGTATATTGGTTTATAACACAACATGATAAGTAATGATGCCTGGGTATAGGTGATATCCGTGAGACTCAATTTATCCTCCCTTAGGTTATCAAACCTAACCTTCTCAGCTTACCCGATCAGCTGGTCGTGAAAGGGCGCCATTTTGACTCGCTGTCAGCAAGGTCATTATATTTACATACCACACAGGTCCTATTTCTTGGTATGCAAACAGAATGATAGTGGTATATTCATTATTTTCTTCTTTCTATTCTTTTATAGCAATTATGTAATCGTAAGTAGCGATCAGATTGCAAATAGCTGATACAGACTCTGAGGGGTCTTGACACAAAGAACAGGGACATGACAGGTGTCAACTGTCATGCTGACAAGCAAACCAGGCTGACACAAACATTAGTGTCAATTAAAAACTCTCGAAATAAGTTTTTCAGAATGAAAATTTGAATATTTATTCGCCACATTGAACAAACGTATTACTACTTGGATACCTATTTACATGGAGAACTGGAGACAAGTGCCTATTTACATCCTTTTCTGACCCTACATTGTGATATGAAACCTTCCTACCTTTTGATCGTATTGACCTTTAGAAAATACCTAGTGAACACCAGAAACCTAGATTTTCCAGCGTTCTTACTGCATTTTTTTGGGTCTCAAACATAACAACTACCGATTTTGCAGTGGCTCTCTGTCTCCTTGTTCATTGTTTGTCCAACAATATATCTCTGGATAGTTTAGAGGAGGTGTTTTGTTTCTACCTATCACGGACGTACAGACTTTCACAAAAAAGGAAGTACAGATCAAACCTACTACGATAGATATAGTGATATACGAACTTACAGACAACTAACTGCTAAAAACGGTATTTTTCAAAGGTAAATTTTATAAATGTTGTACCTACGAACTTCTTTTCTTGAAACCTTAAATTGTACCTACCTACTTATGTGAACTGATATTCTGTTTATTGTAGGTCTGTAGTTAGGTGGGTTGATCGATAATAGATACCTACTCACATAGAGAACCAGAGACAAGTGCCTATTTACATCCCAATCTGACCTTAGATTGCAATATAAAACGTTCCTACCTACTGATGGTTGAGCGTATTCGCCTTTAGAAAGTACCTAGTGAACACCACAAACCTAGATTTTCCAGAGTTCTCAATGCATTTTTTTGGGTCTCATATAAGTAATAACTACCGATTATTCAGTAGCTACCTACCTACTGGTTCATTAGTTATCCAACAACATATCTCTAGATAGTTTAGAGCAAGTGTTTTGTTTCTAACTATCACGCATATACAGACTTTCACAAACAGGGAAGTAGTACAGATCAATCCTACTATGATTGATACTCGAACTTATAGACGCAACAACTAAATGCAGATATCCATAATGAACCAAATACCTACCATTATTAGAAAAGAAGGTATTTTTCAAAGGTAAACTTCATAACTATTGTAACTTCTTTCCTTGAAACCCTAAATGGTACTTACTTACGTGAGCTGACTCCGTTTATTGTAGATCTGTAGTTAGGTGTGTTGATATAATGGAATAATGTACAACATTCAATGAAAAATACGCAATTTATTCAGAAATTTCATTGTACATTGAAACAATATACAATTCGCACAGAATTAACAATAGGTAGTACCTACACCATGAACTTGATGTGAAGATTACAGAATTTTCGTGATGAGCAGTTGGTTTCAAGAGGTGAACAACATGATATTTCCCGGGGAAACAAACAAATACCTAAATGATGAAAAAGAAAACGTGTACAAATAATAATAATAAGATGATTTGAAGCTGGTTATAAAGTGTCAGTTCATCGAAAATCATGGTTGTCAGAAGGCTGGGAAGCAGCGACGTCAAAAGGCTGATATTCTTCTTTTTTCGGAAAGTTTCTTGTCTTTGCACACTGTTTCTAATCACTTTTGGCAAACCAAAAAATTGAATACCGCTTCCGGGACGAGAAGAGCAACTAATAACCGCACAGATTGGCATAATGAAAAAGCAATATTCTATACAATTTTGTTTACAACGGAGTCGACATGGCCGCCTTTCAGGGAGATTACTCTTATTCTTCTTCTTCTTCTCCTTCTTCTTCCAACATCCATTCTGTGTGACGTCACACGGATAAAACGAATAGGTAGTTGGGAGCACCCGTTCTTGGTAGGCTAAACCCGCACGACTGAGCGGTCTTGAAGGAGATGTAAACCTAGCGCCGAATTTTTAAAACGATGTGATTCATTCCTTTGACCGATTCTGGTGGTTTAGACGGACCTCCATGAATTTCATTGTCATCGAACAAAATATCAGCGATAACCGATTTCTCACGATCCAATCTTGCTCAAACATGGTTACGGCGGTTCTTGGCTGATGGGTCCAAGGCGTTCTTTCAAAATCCAAAACTACGGAACGTAGACCTACAGTTAGGGATGGCAACGATACATCGATACGTGAAATATCTAACATAATATCCAAAATGAATACTATCTAAAAAAAACTCTGCAAATGATTGCTCAAAGGTTTATTATTTTCTGTATAGATGATCCTTCTGTATAGATCCCTCCCTACCAACCGTAGGTACCTACTACCAACTAGGGAATTTTAGAAAATTTCAACCCCCACCTCCAACCAAATGGAAATGAAGGGTTGAAATTTTCAATAATGCCCTAGTACCTACGTAGTAGGTACCTACGGTTGGTAGGGAGGTAGCTATACAGAAGGGTGATCTATACAGAAAATAATAAACCTTTGGGCAATGATCTGCAGCGTTTTGTTTTTTACCTACCAACATTAAATGTTAATTTTTTTTTTACCTATTTTTTACCTACCAACCATTGGTAGGTACTACCTACCTCACCATAATGCCTTAACACCTTCACAATCAAGTTTATTAGAAAGAACTAAACGCTTCATACTCGATTTGAAAAATAGAGAGCTTCATACGGAAATTTGATTACTGGTTGCTCAGAAAGCAAAAATGAATACAAATCGAAGAAATGAACAGCGATCGCATTTTAGACCTCTTTTGTGATTCACACTCGTGATTCTGTTTTATCGAAGGAAAACCCTTAAGTGCTCGTAGGGAGCGAACGGCTTGTCCTGCAGATCTCCCGGTGGTCTCAAAAATTTTAAGAATTCAATACTATTGAAAATTGGTGAAAAAACGATACGTTTAATCGATAGTTTTCGACTAGACGTTAGGTGTCAAACCGGCGCTAGTTCTCCCTGGCCCCACGGGGAGCGCAGGATAATTGGGATTACCGATGTTACCGATAATTTGATGTTAATTAACAAGACATACCCGAGAGTGCAGCAGTGCAGCAGAGGCAAATTATAGACATTCTTTCAAAGTCTTGTTAATCACGCTTTAACATAATTGGACCGCATTATGCAAAAATACCTTTTAAGTGACAATTTTCTAAAACCGAGCTTTTGGTACCTATCTCGCCGAGTAGAATAGATTTCTTTAGGTGCTTGCGCCCTTCTTTTGTTAGAAATTGAACGATTTCCTAACACAGTGTTATGATAAACTTGTCATCAGTTGATTTATCTTCCTTGATTTCCGCGTGCATAGTTACCAATTTTCATTCTCAGTTTTGTAATGACACATTCCGTCAAATAAAACCTAGCTTAAAGGTATTTCTTTCATCTTTTCTATTACACACAGGTACCTACTTACTAAGCGACGTTTTGAATTTCACAATTCACTTCGGTACACCATGAAAAAGTTATGTAATTTACAAACAAACGATACATGAATATTGGTTGTTAGTTTGGATTCACATTCAGCGAACTTATAGAGAGGGGAGGGCTCTCCATAAGTTTTCTTTTCCGTTCCCCAGTCTACTGCCATCATTCCTTGAGGCAGGAAGTTGTTTGCCACAGTTTTAAAACATATTACAGTTTAAAACTAATATTATTGCTAATAAGTGATGTGTATTTACTCCATCTCACAAAATGTAAATAACTTAAGATTCACTACCTTTACTACCTTTTAAGATCCGTTTTGTAGCCACCAATTTGTCACCTACTCCTTTACTGAATGTCTTCCTGTATTATTTTTGTAGATTCGCATGATTAGGACCCTGATCCAGGGTCGAAACGTCGCGATTGAATAAAAGCAAATGAAATCAACAAGTCTAGAAAGGTCAATTAACCACCCCGTCATAAACTTCAACTAGACAATTCTACACTATAATAATATATCTATATATTATATAAATTTTATGCAATAATCTAATAAGCGATAAATTGGCGATAGCTTGGCATTACTTTGCGCTCCAATTATCGGTAATATCGGTCATCCCAATTATCCTGCGCTCCCCGTGGAGCCAGGGAGAACTAGCGCCGCTTTGACACTTAACGTCTAGTTGGTTTTAGAGCTAGGGCACTCTTGAAAATTTCAATCCTCAATTTTTCCCTTAGAGTGACGTCAACCAAAAGCTTCGCTGCACAACTAGACCCCAAATGTAGCCCATATACCAAATTTGAACCAAATCGGTCCAGTGTTCCTAAAAAAAGTGCCGCGTACGGCGGACGGACGGAAAATTTTTTATTGGATTTTCGGATTCTACGTACCTTGAAACGTAAAACACCAAATTTTGAGGGGGGGGGGGGGTTTACATTTTTTTTCTTGCTCGATTCCAAAGGCTTATTATTGAAAATAATAAACCAAAAGATTTACCACTATCTCGACGTTTTTAGCAAGGGAGGGGGGGGGGCAACTCGTGAGCCACCAGCTACAATACTATTGTATTAATTACCTTTATATTATATATATATATATTATTACCGATAAGGATATTGTCATTTATAAAATACCGGTACCCATCCCAAATAATAATACAGAGGGATACTTCGAGTGGAGAGATATTTTCTCTAGGGAACACACATTTTACCCGCGGGTATTTTTATTTGCTCATCTCTCAGGGAAAACTGCTCTTGGTCGATGGGATGGAAGGCCCCACATAACCAAGGTAGTCCCTCGGAGCGGCTTCAGATGGACCGACCGGGGCAACACAATCAGGCGCCCCCAACAAATCACCTGCCGTCATCAATCTGGCTCGGAGTGAAGATGGAGGGCCGTACGGGGTGAGGCCCCTTTCCCGACATAAATCCACGTTTACGTCTCTTAACTCGGACGTAAAGCTATGACGCTTCTGACATACGGTGACGGGAAGCCCAAGTGGGGCAGCGGCGCCTCTGACGTACGGTGACGTGAGGCCCCCTTAGTCCTTAGTGTCGCCGTTGTGTCGTTCCATCCATCCTCGTTTCAAATAGAAGTGAGAAAAGAACGGCTCAGCACAACTTTTTAACCGAGCCTGAGAACTGGAACTGGGTTGAGGAAACCGAAGGTTCATTGACCAATTTTTAGACCTAATTCAGATTTAAAAAAAAAATTATTTATTTCCATTTGTGTACAGAACATTTTAAATAGGTACATAATATAAATAGGAAAAGTTTGTGCACAACTAGATAGTTTCCCGCATAGAACAAAAAAGAACCACAAAAATCGGTTGAGAACTAAGGCGTGGGCAGACGACACAAGATTATGCTTAAAAACGCACGATTTTTGCTTCCTCACTACCGAAGGTAGTAAAAAGCTTCGTAAAGGTGGAAGCTGGTGGAGGTGGTGGCTTCGGTGGGAAGCTTTGTATTCGTGAAAGAAGTGAAAAAAAAAATGTCCTCCAAAATCAAAATTTCCACTTGCTTTTTGCGTTTTAGAGCTTCCCGAACAATTTTGGTTCCGTGTCTGTCTCTCTGTCGGTCTGTCTGTCTGTCGGTCTGTCGGTCTGGCTGTCTGTCGGTCTGTCTGTGGTCAATCCTTGTCCCGGGCAAAACTATACTAACCTGTGGTCCGATTTTGATGAAATTTTCAGGGATTGTGCGGGTTAGGTACTAGACGGTTCCCTATCAATTTCAGCGCCTTCGGACCAATAGGAGCGAGTGCGCATGCGCAAACGTGAATTTCCTGGAACCTCGGTTTCTCGGTTTCTAATGAACCGATTTTTGCTCAAATTTGGAGGTTAGTTAGGGACTAACTTCTAAGAGACACCCTATAAGTTTCAATCAAATTGGTCAAGCAATAGCCGCTGCGCATGCGCGAACTTTAAATTTATTGTTACAACCAAAACTCCGCAACTATTCAACCAATTTCGATGAAATTTTCAGGGATTGTGTGGTTAGGTCCTAGACGGTGGACCGCTAATATTTTGGTATTCAATAACTCTTTGAATCATAATTTTTTCGCCAACTGATTCTATACGTCCATGTTACAATGAGTGAGGAAGCTATACTGCCCACCCAACTTGGCAGACGTTTTTAGCTTCAATCCCCTGTTTCCTCCCCTTAAAAGGCAAAATTCGAAATTCCGTCGACGTAGTGCACAACTACGGATTACTGTGTTTTTTTTCTGTTGAATTTTGTCCTCCTTCACCCCAGATCGATCGCATAAGGACGCCCAAGTATTACTGTGGGACGTCCTAAAATGCGTGGGAGTAATTTATTACAAATGAATCAATCTGACCAGACCACGTGTTACAAAATCCTTCACTATAACTAACAGAACGAAAGAGGCTGATGGACGTAACAGGAAATTTAGGGAATAACCTGCAATGATAAAAGGGACGTATCTGCTTTAATGCGTCATGCGCTTGCGCATAACGACAACTTGCATAGTAACTATAGGAAACAAAGTAAATGCATCGGAAAACGAGCATTTTCGGTTGATTTTGTTCACTCGCACTTGTTATCATTCACGCTCCAACA